>VXBN01011908.1:9414-22757 GCA_013397395.1 Sinosuthora webbiana | reverse complement strand
CAAGGCCGGGGCTGGGGGCTGGAGGGGACACGCAGCACGGTGCGGGGGGCGGGGGGTGTGAGCTCAGTGACCCGCTCCGGGAGTGTGGGAGGACCCATCCAGCCTCCGCTGCCACCCAAAAATAAGCATCCTCCTCTCGCCCATCCCTGGGAGCACCCTTCGGTCCCCAGGAGCATCCTAGGTGGTGGGGCCCTGTGCCCGCTCGGCACCGGGGCGGGGGGAGCAGGATGCGGCCGGGGGGGGTCACACAGCGTCGCCTTCCCACTTTGGGCTTCCATGATGTCCATTCGTCTGTCCGGAAGGGATTGGCAGGACACCGGGAGGAGCACGGGCGATGGCGGCGGCGTGGGGGGAATTTACATGGTAGCCGGGGGGGCTCCGGCCAGGGGCGACGCCTTCCCCCATCTCCCCCCGGAGTCCCGCGTCCCTCGGGGGCGTCGATGCGGGGGAAATCCGGGCTCGGTTGGAATCGGGGGCGTCTCTCGAATCCCCCAGCAGCCGGAGGGAGATGGGGTGGGCGATGGCGGCCGGGGCGGGCGCGGGAGCGGGCGGCCGGGGCCGGCGCTACTCGATCACCATGCAGCACGGGAGGGGCTGGGAGAAGTACTTGAAAAGCTCCGGGGTGGCCCCGGGGCAGTTGGTGAGTTCCAGCTCCTCCAGCTCCTGTAGCTGCACCAGCCCCGACAGCCCCGTGGTGGTCAGCAAGGGGCAGCCTGNCGGGTACCCGGAAACCTGCCGTAGCACGAGACTGAAGCAAGCGAGCATGCGAGGGCGGCGGGCGGGCGGAGAGGGACATCCTATTCACCGGGAGGAAGAGCCCCAAGGCCGGGGCTGGGGGCTGGAGGGGACACGCAGCACGGTGCGGGGGGCGGGGGGTNTTCCCACTTTGGGCTTCCATGATGTCCATTCGTCTGTCCGGAAGGGATTGGCAGGACACCGGGAGGAGCACGGGCGATGGCGGCGGCGTGGGGGGAATTTACATGGTAGCCGGGGGGGCTCCGGCCAGGGGCGACGCCTTCCCCCATCTCCCCCCGGAGTCCCGCGTCCCTCGGGGGCGTCGATGCGGGGGAAATCCGGGCTCGGTTGGAATCGGGGGCGTCTCTCGAATCCCCCAGCAGCCGGAGGGAGATGGGGTGGGCGATGGCGGCCGGGGCGGGCGCGGGAGCGGGCGGCCGGGTCCGGCGCTACTCGATCACCATGCAGCACGGGAGGTGCTGGGAGAAGTACTTGAAAAGCTCCGGGGTGGCCCCGGGGCAGTTGGTGAGTTCCAGCTCCTCCAGCTCCTGTAGCTGCACCAGCCCCGACAGCCCCGTGGTGGTCAGCAAGGGGCAGCCTGCAAGGAGACAGGGTGCACTGTCAGCCCAGAACACCAGCGCCCCCCAAAAGATACCATCCCAATAAACAGCATCTCACAGGCACCAGCATCCCAAAACACCATAATCCCCCCAAACAGGACCAAAGGATCAGGACCTCAAAATCCCAGCACCTCAAAATTCACCACACCCAAAAGACAGAACCCAAAAAATAGGGTGCTAAAAAAAAAAAGTACCCCCAAACTCCCAACACTCCAAAATATCACTCAAAATATCAGCATCCAAAACATCCAGCACTCAAAAATGCACTCAAAACCCAGTACCTTAAAGCATCAGCACCCCAAAATATCAAGGCCATCAAAATTAGCACCCAAAACCCCTCACCACAACCCAGAAAACGACCATGCTAAAGAATAGTGCTCTAAAACACCAACACCCCAGAAAACAACACCCAAAACACCTGCACCCCAAGGTCAGCCTAAAAACCCAGCACCTTAAAACACCAGTATTAAAAAAAAAAGCATTCCAAAAAATAAAAAGAGCACCCCGAAAAATAGTGCCCCCCAGAACAGCTCCTCAAAAAACAACACCCTGGAAATTTTGAATCCCAAAACCATAGCTCTCAAAATGCCACCACCCCAAAAAACACAGCACCCCAAGTGCCCAGCTGCGGATCTTCCCCCACAAGCCGCGCTGGGTGCAGGAGCCTGCTGGTTTGGGGCGATGCTGGCTGTCCCCAGGCTGTCCCCAGGGCTCTCTCTGCTGTCCCCATGCCCTGTTCCTCCCCAGCCCTGTGAGGTCTCTGGTCCCTGGTAGCAGGGTGAGGGTCTCACCAGCCAGCGAGAGGAGGCGCAGGCTGCCCATGCCCAGGAGGTGCTTCAGCCCAAAATCCTGCACCTGGAAAAGAAGATGGGATGGGGATGAGGAGGGACAGTGGGTACAACCACAGCACCAGGGCTCAGCATTGCCGAGCTGGGGTGGGGAACCGGGTGCCAGGGCTGGGGACCTGAAGCGGGGTGCAGGATGCTGGGGCAGTGTGCTGGCTCTGGGTGCCAGGGCAGGGAATTGTGATGGGACAGGGTGCAGGGAGCTGGGGAGGGGAGCCTGAGCAGGATGTGGGATGTTGCAGCAGGATGCTGGGGCAGGATTTTGGGTGCAGGGCCGGGGCACTGGGTCTGGGTTGTGTGACAGGGAGCAGGGAGCCAGGGCAGGGAGCCTGGTGCTGCAGCAGGGTACTGGGGATACTGGTGCTGGGACAAGGATGCAGGGTCAGGGTGCCAGGGCTGAGTCCTGCTGAGCTCACAGGAGCTCTCTGCTTCCTGGCACCAAGTCTTGGGGTCTTCAGCCAGACCCAGGAGCCCACCCTGAGCTCATGGCCCATCCCCAGGGAGGTGCCACCATGCCCTCTCTGCCGTGCCGAGCCAGGACGGGCACAGCCGTGTTCCACACCTACCTGGCAGCACCAGCGCAGGTAGAGGCTCCGCAGGGATGACATGGTGGACAGGTAGCTGAGGCCGGTGTCGGTGATCCGCACGCACCTGCCGGGACACAGGGTGTCAGGGCCAGCTGGTCACCCATGGGTGTCCCCAAACCATGGCCCCCATGCTGCACCCTCTGCTTCCAGCATGGCTCAGCATGGCACGGCTTGGCACGGCATGGTTTGTCATGGGGTGACATGGCACAGCGCAGCTCAGCATGGCCTGGCATGGCATGGCATGCATGGCATGGCATGGCTCAGCACAGTATGGCATGACTTGGCATGGCTTGGCATAGCTTAGCATGGCATGGCATGGCCCAGCATGGCTCAACATGGCATGGCATGGCATGGCTTGGCACGGCACGGCACGGCACGGCACGGCACGGCACGGCACAGCTCAGCACAGCCCTTTACCTGTCGAGCACCAGCTCCTCCAGCTTGTGCAGGTCGCAGGCGATGTACTCCAGGGCCATGTCGGTGATGCGGGGGCACCAGGACAGGTCGAGGCTGCGCAGCTTCCGCAGGTTCTCGGCCACCAGCTCCACGCCGTCATCCGTCACCTTGGAGCAGCCCGAGAGGCTGAGGACGCTCAGGTTGGGCAGGCTGTGGACCATGTTGACCACGCCGTGGTTGGTGATCTCCCAGCAGGAGTTGAGGCGCAGGGTGTGGGTGGTGTAGCCCTGCTTGGCGGTGAAGTAGGCGAGCGCCGTGTCCGTCACGTGGTAGGCTTGCAGATTGAGCTCGGTGAGGTTGGGCAGGAGCTGCGAGATGGCGGCGATGGCGTCGTCGGCCACGTTGATGCAGTCGCTGACGCTCAGCGCCGTGATGCGGGCGTTGAGGCTGGACCACAGCCCGGCCTCCGTGAAGTCGTTGCAGCCTGACAGCTCCAGCCTCACCACGCCCTGCATCTGCTCCAGCATCACCTGCCAAGGGGCAGGGGGTCAGGCCATGCTGGGCACTGCCACCCACCCTTGTGCATCCCTGTGTCCCCACCCTGGCTCCCTCTGAGCCCCCTCTGGCTCTTCCCACTCTCTTGCCTGGGTCTGATCTTCTCCCTGGGACCTCCCTGGCATGGGTTCAATGCCTGCCTTAGGACACACCAGCACCATTGGGGAATGGGAGGGGACAGGCAGGAACCCCTGGGTGCAGCCCCAGCACTGTCACAGGTGCTGCTGGCAGGGTTGGGATTGATGCCCGCTCCCAGCACAGGAACTGCTCGGGTGAGATGCGCCCACAGAGCAGCTGGTGCTGTGTTTGACCGTGGCACAGAGCAAGGATCTCGGTGGGGACCTTGTGTAGCCCCCTCAATTTCCCTGCCTCTATCTGACCCTTGGGTGACCCCCTCACTGGGGAGCAGCCAGGCAAGCAGGAATGTCTCGTTCCCAGAACCCTGTTTGTCACCCACTGCCACGTCACCACCCAGCAGCACAGCCACCTGACCTGGCCCTGCTTTCCTGGCAGCACCAACAGGCAGCAGGGATGAAGCCCCGACAGTCCCCAGACCCTGCACAGGCTGCACCCATCCCACTGCCCAGACCACAGGCAGGGCCTGCCAGTGCTGCCAGCACCTGTGGGATGGCCATGCCACCTGCCTGCTCCTTCCCTGGGACCAGTGAAAGCCCTGCCCAAGTGTGTGCCCCCAAGGCCACCAGGACTGGCCCGCCACCAGCACATCTCAGCCACCCTGGTCACTTCAGCAGGGTCACCTACCTCCAATCCCGCATCTGTGATGGTCGACCTCTTAAGGCTCATGGACTTGACCCCCTTCTTGGAGAGGGGGTAGTTGTCAATGAACTCACAAATGTCCAGGTCGGAGACGCCCACGAGGCAGAAGCCGTCGAAGCCGCGGACGGCGAAGCCCTGCAGGCTGACGAACTCCTTCTCTCCACTGGGCAGGATGTTGTAGAGCTCTTTGGTGTGCAGGACGGGCGTCAAGCCCACCCAGAACTTGGGCTGGTAGAGCACCCGCCGCCATGCCTTGCACACCTGCGCCAGCACGCACTTCTCGCACGCTGAAAAGTACCAGAACAAGCGGTTGAGGATCTTCTCGTCCACCGCCAGCTGCCTTTCCGAGGGCGAGCCTGGCAGCCGCTCCGGGGAGGGCTGCTCCGAGCCTTCGCTCGCATTCAGTCCCACCAAGGAAGCGCCGGGAGGGGAGGAGACGCTGGCCAGAGTGGCCAAGGAGAGCGGGGAGGCCAGGCTGGGGATGGGCAGGTCGCTGCGGTGGGCTAAGGCCGGGCTGAGGATGGCAGGCACGGAGGAAGGCTGGCACAGGCGGTTTTTCACGGCAGGGGTGCCTTTGGTGATGCTGGCGGAGCCGAGGCCGTTGGGTTGCGTGGGGATCTTCACCAGTCCATTGCGGGGCAAACATGGGGGCTTGGTGTCGCCGTTTCTCGGGTTCGACATCTTCCACAGGTCTCTCTGTAACACAGGGGTGTGAAGTGAGGGGCTGTGGGTCTAGCAGGGAGGGTGGCCGTGGCTGCGAGAGGTGGTGGCACCAGTGAGGGGGGAGATGCTGAGGGTCCCTGAGCAGGGTGGCACATGGGACCAGGTGGTGCAGGGCTGCTGGGCACCGCCACAGAGGGGACATGTCCGGGACACAGCAGAGTCTTCCCAGAAGCTGCATGGCCCTGGTGTCCTCCTGTGATGAGGGATGGATGGGGGTTTGTCCCTGGGCATTCACATCCCCACTCTGAGCCTTGAATCCAGCATGGCCAATGGGAGATGGAGAAAGATCCACAGACTGGTTTGGATTGGAAGGGACCTCAAAGCCTATCTCATTCCACATCTGTGCCTTGGGCAGAGACACCTTCCACTACCCCAGGGTGCTCCAACCTGGCCTTGGACACTGCCAGGGATCCAGGGGCAGCCACAGCTTCTCTGGGCACCCTGTGCCAGGGCCTTCCCTCCCTCCCAGGGAACAATTCCTTCCCAATATCCCATCCATCCCTGTCCTCTGGCAGTGGGAAGCCATTCCCCCTTGTCCTGCCCCTTTACCCCTTGTCCCTCATCCCCCTCTAGCTCTCCTGGAGCCCCTTTAGGCCCTGGAAGGGGCTCTGAGCTCTCCTCTCCAGGTGAACCCCCCCAGCTCTCCCAGCCTGGCTCCAGAGCAGAGGGGTTCCAGCCCCCAGAGTATTTTTGTGGAGGGGCGCGGGCAGAGGCAGAGGATCAGAGCTGCCCATCCCCACCATGCCAGGCAAGCACTCGGCAGCCAGGCTGTGCCAGCTGTAGCACCACCGATCCTCGTGGAGCGTGGGGGCAGCCGGGCAGCACCTGGCAAACCGGGCCAATAAATACTGCAGTGGCAGCAAGGCCGGCTTCCCAAGGGCCCCGCCGCACCCGCCATCCATTATTCAAGGCATTTCCCTCTATAAATATGGAGTTGAATTATTGATGGGGGCTCAGCCCCCTCCCCCTGCCCAGCCGGGGCCAGCCTGGTGCAGGGCCCTGCCCGACTGCTGCCTGCTCTGCCCGCACCCTGTGTGCCAGTGCAACGCCAAACCCTGCCAAAAAAGCTGATCCTGGCAACCCCAGGGGGCACAAGGAGCTGAGGCACGGGAATGCATCTTCCAGTGCATGGAGCAGGGAACCGGGACCTGGCCCTGAAGCCCCAAGGGGTGGTTGGCACATCCATCCAGCAGCAACAGGAACTGAGGACCTTCTTGCCTGCTACCTCCTCCCAGACCCAAGATTAAAGTAAATTTGGGATGATTTGCTTGATTTGGGATGGAGAAAGTCAAGCCCAGATGGATGGGCATGAGGGAAGAGCATTCTGCTCATGGCCAAGCTCTGTGCTCCCTGAGGGTGCTCCATGCAGCCTGGAAGCAGGATGCAGCCCAGGTCCCCTGCTGCTGCCAGCCCGTCCCTTTCACCCTCACAGCGTCCCTGGTCTCATCCAGCTCTCCTGGAGCAGCCAGGGAGGGAGCAGCCAACCAAAGAAAGAGCACAGAAGTGCAGTCAGGTGCCGGTGGCACATCTGGAAACCCCACGGGATGCACGGCACATGGCAGCTCCCGAGGACAGCGCTCCCAGCACAGCGGGGCCGTGGGACGGGGCTGGTGGGAGTTGCCGCAGCCTGTGCCGTGGTGCGAGCGGAGGTGCCAGCAGACAGCCCGGCTCGGTGGCAGCGTCCCGGCGAGATCCAGCCTCCGGGGACGAGCCCAGCCCTGTGCAGACAGTCTGGCGCCGCTCCCGGCTTGGATGCAGCCGCTGCTGCCTCCGCTCCCGCTGCCTGACCGCGGAGCTGGGCCGCCGATGCTTGGACATGTGTTAAACTCGCTTGAAAGCAAGAGAAGGGGAGGGGAGAGAAGAGAGAAACTTGAAACCAGCGGCTCGGTGCTTGGCGGCAATTAGGGCAGTAAACAGAACGTGCACCGGGGTGTCTCACACGGCCACGGAGCACCAATCCAAACAGATAATTACCAGGTGGCACGGACAGGCTGTCGCTGCGGCACCGAGCCCGCAGCCAGAGCCGCTGGCCACGCTGGTTGCCCCCAGGGAGAGGGCAGGTGGTGGCAGAGGGGCAGCCCCAGGCCTCGGGAGCCCAAGGGGACAGTCACAGGAGGAGACAGATGCTGACAAGTCGCCGGACTCACATGCAGCCAGCAGGAGTTTTGGCACCGCATCCAACCAGCTCAGAGCTCGGCTGGTGCCCGAGGAGCTCAGGGGGGCTCCGTGGGTTCAGCAGCTGTCCCCCTCCGGCCTTGGAAAGCTGAGCCAGGTCCCCCCTGCCCAGGGCGCTCAGGCTGCCTGTCCAGAGCACAGAAATCCCGAACCCTGAGCGAGCTGAGAAGTCACTTCAAATAGAAAGAGACAGAGATTCGAGCCTCAGGGCACAGGAGGATCTGGACAGCGGTGGGGGGAAGCCGGGCAGGCATTTCTCTCTGGGGAAATGAGCAGGCAAGAATTTGGGTGTTGCTACCACCCCCAGGTGTGGATCTTTGCTTGGGGAAAATCCCCAGTGTGGAGAAGGTGGGCTGGGACCACGGGCTGGGGAGGGCAGCTGCCGTGTCTGGCACCAAGGGGCAGTGCTGGCAGCTGCCCTCCTGTGCCACAGGAAAGCCCCAGCCTGCAGCCAGGCACCCCGCAGGTCCTGCAGCCCAGGACTGAGGGCACACTGCTCTGATGTCCAAAGTGCAGCTCCCACAGCCCCTGGAGGTCACAGCTGCTGAGTGCAGGGACACCCAGAGCACACCCTGCACCACCCCAGGCCTTCCCGACCCAGAGGCAGTGGATGGACAGACAAACACAAAGCTGTCTGCCTTGGAGATGTCAGCAGAGACCCTCCCCGATGTTCCAGCAGCTCCATGAACACTTCCATATGCTTTTTGGCCACTCCAAAGCAGCAGGGGAGCAGAGATCTGTCCTTTTCCCTTCTCTCTGTCACGCCACTGTTTGCAGATTCTGTGACTGGGCCAAGCAGACCATCATCACCAGGATTGCTCAGCACTCGGTACAACCATCCTCGGTCTGAGACCCCACAGGAAAGGCCCAGATTTGCAACCCCTCTCTGTCACAGCCCCCCTTTGCTCTCTCACAGGGAAGCATCTCCCAGCAGGAGAGTGCCAGCTCCCAACCCAGGGGGAGAAAACCTGACAAAAGCAAAGGTCAAAGTCCTTCAGTCTCCCGAATCCACTCCAGGGTGCACATTTCACAGGATACGTCACTGCCAGAGAAGTCACTCCGTTCAGGAGGGGTTTGTCACCCACGGCAGTGATGATGCAGTGGTGGGGGGCGGATTTGACGCAAGGAGAGAGAAGAAAGCCAGGGTCTAAGAGCCTGTCACCAAAACATTGCACAGACAGTGAGGATGCTGGGATGAACAGGATGGAAAGTGCCAGGAAGACAGAGCTTGTCCAACCTGTTGGCGAGTTTACTATCTCCACGTGGTAGTGAAGAGAGATGAGGGCCTTAAGAGACGGGCAGGGCCATCAGTCACGCTGTTAGTGCCTCCCTGCGTGGCATTGGCTGGGACATCCCTGGCTCCTGGATGGAACAGGCATCCTGCTGCAGCAGGGATCGGGGCTGAGCTCTGGGACAGCCTACCGAGGGCTCCGTGTGAGCCGGACCAGAGGCCAAGGGACTGGCCGGCGTGCCGGACCGCGGGCGCCGGGCCCTGCCGGGGTCAGCACCGCGGCCAGCGGCCCGTGCCGGTCAGCACCGCGGCCAGCGGCCCCGGTCAGCACCGCGGCCAGCGGCAGCCCGCAGGGACAGCGCTCCCGCGTCCCCGCCAGCATCCGGCACTGCCGCGCCGAGCCCTGGGAGCATCCATCCACCCCCGTAAGGGAACCTGCATCACCCCGCCAGGGCTCTGCGGAGATCCAGTATTGCTCCAATAGATCCTTCTAAGAGATCCTACTCTAGCCCAGCAGGCTCCCGTGCAGATCTGCTACTGCCCCGCCAGATCCCAGAGAGGACCCATTGTTGCCCCACAAACCCCGGGTGAGACCCGGCTGTCACCCCATCGTGTCCCCGCAGCCCCCGCTGCTGCCCCCCAGCCCGCCTCGGAGCCTTGCTATGGCCCTGCCACGACCCAGAGCTGCCGCCAAGCGATTTCGGTGCAGCCGCGGCTCCGCTCCGGCGGCAGAGCCGTGCGGCAGCGAGCAGCCATGGCTGCGGGCCGCCCGCACACACTCACACACACTCGCGGGGATGCACAACCGCGCACACGGACACGCCGAGCGGGGATGCCCCGGCAGGAGCCGCGGCTCGCACACGCTCGCACTCACACTCGCACAGCCGGAGCCGCCGCGAGCACGCGCGCCCGGGGTTGCATCAGCTGAATTCATTAGCCCGTCTATTTTTACTAATGCAGCAAATCAAGTTGCTCTACAGGCGGAGAAAACACACCCGACACGGAGTGCTGTGGCGGAGCACGCAGCCGAGGCTTTTGTCCAGCGCTCCTGAGGGGATGAGCTTCCTGAGGCTCCCTGCGCTCCGCGCGATGGCCCCGGCCAGCAGCGAGGCCAGGCAGGCTCTCGCCTGGGGGGCTGAACCTGCCGCCCAGAGCACATGGCAGCGATAAAGACATCCCGCTGCAGAGCTCCGCGGTGTGCAGCCGCGTCCTGCTCTGATCCCGCCGGATCACAACACTGCCCGTGCTGTGAGCAGTGGCTGTGCTACCACCGACCCCCCAGGCTGGGTCTCTTTGGAGGGCTTGGATCACCCCAGCAATGCGGAGGAGCCACTAAACACCCTGCAGGAGCCACTGGCTCCCCCGGAGATGGAGGGGCAGTGCTTGTGTTTGGGTAGGGAGATGCTGTACCTGTGTGTGTGTGCCCACAGGTGGATTTGTCCTCCCAGGCTCTGCACTCACACAGGTGAGCTGGGAGAGGGGCTCAGAGCACAGCTCCAAACCCAGTGCTACCTTCTCCTTGCTGCACACTGCAGGAATTCAGGGTAGGGAAGGGCCTTGCCTCTCCACCTGGCCCTGGAGACCTGCTGTTTGTGTGATGGGAGCTGAGAACCCCTCCTGGGGCTGCCCTGAGAGCTCCTGGGGAGATCTAAGGGCTGAGAGCAGCTTTCCTGCTCCCTTGATGGCTCTCAACAATGCCAAGGAGCTCATCCCACCCCACAGTGGACAAAGAGGCTTAGGAGGGGCTGGGAAAATGCCTGGTTTGAGTCCCATTGCTGGGGGCTGCTGCTCTCAGTGCTGGGCAGGCTGGTGAATCCAACACTGGGCCTTGCAGTTCACGGCCAAACAGAGGAGCTGTCATGAGAGGAACCCCCAGCACTGCAATCTCTCAGGTCCCACAGCCTTCCCAAAGGTCAGGCTCAGGCTTTGCAAGGTCGGCCCCATGCCCAGGGAGCCAGGAAAAGCTGGTGGAGGTGCTAGCACCAAGCTCTGCTCAGGTGTCCCCAACTTTGGGCTTTGCTGAGAGAACAGCTCCTGTCTGGGGGCACTGGGAGATGCAGCTCTTGTCCCCCCAGCCCTCAAAATGGGGGAGTTGCAGGGGGGAGGCAGAGCTCCAGCCCCAAGCAAAACCTCCTCACAACAGGGTTCCCTCTGACCACCAAGCCCCTCCTGCAGCAGCTTTCAACTTCTCTGCTAATTCTGGCAAGCAAATTCTGACCTCTCTCTTTTCTCCAGGCAGCCCCTTGTCCCCTTGGGAGGATTCCCCCACCCAAAAGGAGCACGGGAGGGACAGGTTCAGGGCAGAGCTGGACCCCTCCCCTCCAGTCTCCTCTGGAGATCTTGACTCTCACACCATGGAAGGATGCTCGTGCTTATGCCAAGCTTCTCCCTGCTCCCCACTGACCGAGGCAAGGAGAAAAGAGAGCAGCTCCTCATATGCTGGATCCTACCCAGCCTGATCTCCTCTCCCTACAAACCCAGCCAGAGCCCAGTGACAGCTCCCAGTGTGTCCCAGCCCCTCCCTCTGCCCCTCCTGGGCCCAGGAAGGGGTGAAATGCAAGATCCCATGAGGAACCAGTAGCCAGGAGAGCTGTCTCCAAGCACAGCGTGTGGATGTGCTCCTCAGGTGCTGCTGGGACTTGTGCCTCCCCAAACCCTTCACCCGTCCAGGCACAGTGACAGCCACACAAGCACTGATGTCCCTTTGCCCCTGGGCTTGGAGCTGGGGTTGGGGTCAAGAAGGGGCCCTTGTCGTGAGGCTGGTGGGACACCAGGGCAGGCAGTGTCCAGCCATGGCACTCCTTGATGCAGTGGGTTGTGAGTGCTCCAAAAGCCATCAGATGCCTCTGGGAAGCAAAGGCACCATCCTGATCCTGCTCCCAGCACAGCTCCCTGGCCTCCCACTTCGTCTGTGCAAGAGCTGGGCATGGATCAACCCTCCAGCAGGGAGGAACCCTGGAGAAACAGCTTCTGCTGAGCTGTGCCCTCCCCAAACACTCTCCTCTCCAGCCCCGAGCTCCTCCCGTGAGCCTCCAGCCCTGGAGCACCCAGCACACGTGGCTGGTCCCCGTGGCAGGTGGGCAGAGGTTGGGAGGGGGTGGGATGCTGCCAAAGGAGCTCTGCTCGCCCGCGCACCCAATCCTGCTCCCTCCCACACCATCAGCACCCACTCGCCTCCCAAACTCCCTTTCCACTCTCTGGGTGCTGCTCGATCTGCACAGGCACTGCTGGGGAGCAATAGGAGACTGGAGATGGGAAACAGCTACAGGCAGGACAATGTGGCTTTGCCACGGAGCTGCCAGAGCCTGAGCCAGGCACAGCTCAGATCTGCAGAGCAGAGGGGCAGGATGCAACCTCCAAACTCGAAGTGCTCCCACTCCAGTTGTCCTTCTGTCCACCTTCTGACCACCTCCCCATGGGATGGTCAACATGACTGTGACCCCACTGGAGGGGACAAGGGAACCCTTTCCCCCTCTCACCTTACCCTGGCCCAAGTGAGGGTCACTCCTTCCCCAGGAGCAGGATTTGGGGAGGTGTGAGGGGGGTGCTTGTCCTGCTGCTCCCCACTGCTCCCCACTGCCGTGCTGGCACAGGGAGGGGAGCAGGCAAAGGGATCGATGTGGGGGAAGCCAGCTCGGGGAAAAATAGATATCTAGCTCATTAAAAATGGATGCTTGAGCGAGTCCTCCCCACTCCAAAGCCTCCTCCCTCCCTCTTCCTGGTAGCCAGACTGAAATCAGCACCCAGCTTCCAGAGGAGGGGAGATGCCAGCACGGCATGGTGCTTGCTCTGTGCCCACTGCTCCCTACTCAGCCTGCTGTGTGCTGAGCCCCTCGGGGTGCTGTGCAGGGGCCCCAAGACCGCCCAGACCCTGGGCAGAGGGTGGGCATGGGAAGGGTCTGCCAGGAGCATCCCTGCTGCAGGGACTGCCACGCTATGGCCTTTCCTGCCCAGGCACTGCCATGTCCCACCAGCACCAGCAGATGCCCAAGAGGCAGAGCCACCTCAGCCTGGTGCCCCACGGCACCCCTGGACCCCCACATGGCCAGGGTCCTGGGATTTTCTAGTTGGTCGCTGACAGAACCCCGTGCCTCAGTTTCCCCCAGCTGTGCTCAGCCCCAGCCATTCCATGGGGTTGAGTCTGCCTGGTCCCCAACCCAACAGACTGATCCCTCTGCCCATCCCCATCCCCTGCCCCACCAAAACAAACTCCTTGTTCCCATCCCGGACTGATGGCAGATCCACGGCCCCATGCTGGGCTCTGCAGGACCCTGCCGTGGGGCTCAGCCCCCTCGGCCCCATCTCAGCCAGGGCCTTCCCCTCCCTCCATCCCCTGGGCTCTGGGAATGGGGGAGGCTGCCTCTGTCCCCCCATCCCTTGGCTGCTGTCACTCTGCATCCACAGAAAGCCACACGGAGGTTTTGGGGTGTTTGGATGTTTGAGTGCAGCCTCGAGGATGCCAATGGTGCCACCAGGGAGGACAAGAGGAATTTTAGAGGCTGGAAGCAGAGGCGGAGGGGACAAACATCAACCCCACGCTGGGGCCACCCTGTCCTTACAGTGATGTCCCCTTACACTCCGTCCCAGAGCAGCCCTGCATCCCGCGGGATCCACCTGATCCCCTCTTTTCCCTGCCTTTACCCAGCCGGTGATGCCCGGCCATGCTGGGGGGGGACACAACACATCACCTCACCCCCCC
>VXBN01011907.1:0-10920 GCA_013397395.1 Sinosuthora webbiana | reverse complement strand
TTAGCTTTTCACCCTCTGCCTGCTGTAAGTTCCTGCTGTTCCAGCTTGCTTCTCCTGAAGTTCCTGCTACAGCTCCCTTTGCTATCCAGAGGGGGCACCAGGATCAGCTGCGCCTGTGAATTTGTAAAGGAAGCCCCTTCCCCATCCCATCTGGCTGGCTGCATCCGCCATTGCCCATGTGAGAGAGGCATGGCTGGACTTGCGCCACAGCACCCCCTGCAGCCACAGGTGAATCACTGCACCCACCCTGCCTGGCTGGGGAACTACCAGCGCCCCTGCAGGCTGTGACCGTAACTACACCAAAGGGGAAAGTGCTTGCAGCCAAGAGAAGGCTGTTACTGGGTTTCTGGGGAGGGGTGGGTAAGGTTCCACAATTTCAATATCTAGCATTTATTAATTTTTTTTCTTTCTTTTTCTGTGCCCTGTGGGCACCCTTATTTTTTAATAATATGCAGGGGTTTTTTTCACTTTCACCTGGGTATTCATTTCTCTCATTGGCAAAAAGGGATTAATGGAGCTCTTCTCTATTGGGGCACACAAGATAGAAAGTACTTTGGACTTGATTAGCATAAGAGATCTGATAATCAGGATGCCTTGGCAAGAACAAACAGACCTTTGAAGATTGAATCAAGACTGGCTGACAGGAAAGAAAATTGAATCAACTTCTGCAAGCAAGAGATGTTGCAAAATGTATAAGTTTGTTTATGTGATGATTAACCCAATAATTGTAGTAAAAAAAAATTACTAGCCTTCCTAGAATAGTATATAAGCATATGTAGTCCACAACAAATTTGGATTCTGATCACCAGTCAGTCTTCCCAATCTCTCTCTCACAAGTCGATAATTGCTCCATGTGAAAGGAGAAGGACCGGCCTACCTGGTGGCAATCAGTGAGCCCCTGGAACTGATCATGACCGTTAGAGAACCGCGTTTGGGCCCACAATCACCTGTCTACTGCAACATGACAGGTGAGCCAGGGGAACTGAACTATGGGACAGAACATGTCTGACGAGAGAGATGTCTATGAAACCATGCTCACCCTTCTGAGCAAGCATGGGTCCCCCATCCTAAAGCATGACCTTAAGTCACTTCTACGATGGGTGTCACGCATGCTTCCCGACGCCATCCTTTATTTACCCTCCGTTTCTGCGACAAAGTCAGCATAAAGCTCTACAACCTGGCTAATCTGCCTGGCCATGAGCTAGAGCTACAAATGCTTCCTGCTTGGAGGGCAGTCATGGGCGTGATTAAAAAGGAGGAAGGGAGTGAGGCAGCCTGTGAGGCTACTGCTGAAATGGCCCTGGCAATTGTGCCGGACCGAAACCTGCCCAGGTCCCACTCCCCATCTCCTGTCTGCATGCCCTCCCCAACAAGCACCATGGATAGACCCCAGTCTCCACCTCCAGTCTCACCACTATATGGCCAGCGATGCTTATCGCTTATGCGGCGGACACTGACTCTAGCAGTGAAGGAGAGCCAGACTCTTTTGACCCTGGCCCCAAAAAAGATCTGGACTTATTCCCTTTGGATATGCATAATAATTGGTTACAGATAATGAAGAAAGCCCTTAAGGACAGAGACTTCGACACTGCAGCAGAAATCTTTTTGGGCCCTGTGTGACTTGGCCTGAGGGGGGAAAATCCACAGTGGGAGCCCTTAAGTCACTCAGAAATTAAGGAACTGTGCCCTACTGTAGCATAATATGGTCTGGGGTCCCCTTACTTCAATAGTTTATTAAGAGCAACTTTTACTACTCACCTCATGACTCCTCATGAAGTTAAGTTTTTGGCAAATCTTTTGCTCACACCGATGCAATATGCAATATTCATGGTGCAATAGAAAAAAAGACTGGAGAATTTAATTGCAACATATGCAGGGCATGCAAACCAAGCCCTGTCTGCTTTAACTATTGACCACGTAGCAGGGGAGGGGGTCCATACTGATCCTAATGGGCAAGCTACCTTACCGAGAAAAGCCCTAGCGGGGTTCATGGAGGCAGCTCATTTGGCATTTCTTAAGGTTCCTGATGCCAGAACTCCGCAACAGTCCTTCACAAATATCAAAGTCCGCAGGAGCCCTATATGCAGCTTGTGGACAGATTAAAACAAACACTGGAGAGAAAAATTGATAATGGTCAAGGAAGGGAGGGTTTATTCCTCAAACTGGCCGTAGAAAATGCTAATGAGGACTGTAAGCGCCTCTTGAAATCCTTGCCCCCGGAACCTGAGCCCACGTTGCTTCAAATGATAGAAGCCTGCAATAGCCTGGGGACATTACAACATACTACGGCAATCACCTATCAAGCTGTGGGGCAAGGCATAGATGACTCTTTTGCTGCCCTGAAATTAATCCCCAGAAAGCAGTTGGTTTATTTTGACTGTGGGGAATCTGAGCACATTAAAAGAGACTGCCAAAAAGTGCAAAAACCCAAAGCCCCGGGTATATGCCCTTGCTGTCGGAAAGGTCCTCACTTTGCTAATCAATGCTGCTCTAAGTTTCACAAAAATGGCCAGCCTTTACAGGGAAACTCATCTCACAGTGCGGGATGGCAGTGCACAAAGACACAAATCCCACAGCTGATGCAGCAACCAGGAGCAAGTTTCAGCTTCCGACAGGCCCAGCCCCCACCCACCGGACCGTCGCCGACCTATGTGCAGCAACTCCAGGAAGTGCAGGACTGGACATATCAACCAATTACACAATAATGTTGTCTGATTGCTCAGTTTTTTGTCTCCCTACAGGAATCTATGGACCCTTAGACCCCAGTTGCCACACCTTGCTCATAGGTAGATCATCTACATCGACAACAGGATTGTTTGTCCTGCCAAGAGTCATTGACTCTGACACGGTTGGGGAGATAAAGATAATGGCTTGGACCCCCCAGCCACACTGTGTGGTCCTGGCTGGGATCAATATTCCCCAACTCTTACCTTTCCCGGCAGCACCCCTCTCTGCACCCCCAATATCTGAATAGAGGGGAAGCAGGTTTGGTTCCACAGGGGTCCCACAAATTTACTGGACACAACATATCACATCTCAGCATCCCACATGCCAATGCAAAGTGACCCTGAAAGACAAAGACTTAATTTTAACAGGTCTTATTGATACTGATGCACAGGTGATGTTTATCTCAAAAAGCCAATGGCCCAGTGATTGGCCATTAATGACTGTGCCTCAGGGACTCTCAGGTGCGGGTGGGAATAGTCAAAGCCTGCAGAGCCAACACTTGGTGCAAATCACAGGGCATGAGGGACAAATTGCTACAGTCAAACCTTTGGTGCTTTCTGTCCCCCTGGTTTTGTGGAAGAGGGGTGTGTTGACACAGTGGGGAATTTTTATGCAGTCATATTTTGTATAGGGGTCATTGACTTGGAAAAACTCTGACCCTGTGTGGGTGGACCAATGGCCCCTATCATTAGACAAGCTGCATGTATTACAAGAACTTGTACAGAAACAACTGGAAAAAGGACATATAGTCCCATCTCATAGCCCTTGGAAATCACCTGTGTTTGTGATCTGAAAGCAATCTGAGGGGTGGAGGCTGTTGCATGACTTGCAGAAAATAAGCAAGGTGATGGAAGAAATGGAAGCCCTCCAACCAGGCCTCCCTTCCCCTTCCATGATCCCCAGAAATTGGCACATGACAGTAATTGATTTAAAAGATTGTTTCTTTGATATTCCACTGCATCCGGACAACACACCAAAATCCAGCTTTTCTGTACCGAGCATTAATATGCAGGCGCCACTAATTCGATATCATTGCCAGTGGTATGTTGCAAGGACCCTGAGCCCAATCCGGGAAAATATGCTTGATGTTCTATTGTATCATTATACGGATGATATTCTTATGTCTGCAGAAACTGTGGTTTGAATGGAAGAAGCAGTGGTGGCCATCAGCCAGCCTGTTACATCAGCGGGACTGACCATTGCTTCTGAAAAGGTTCAAAGGACATCCCCATGGAAATATCTGGGCTGGCACATAAAACTGCACTCTATTTCGGCATAACCTTTGCAAGTTTTAACTGAAATCAAATCTCTGCACAATGCACAAAAATTGCTAGGGACCATAAGTTGGATTCGTCCCTTGCTCAGAATCTCAAATGCAGATTTGGAGCCATTGTTTCCCCTATTAAAGAGCCTGACCTGTTATCACCTAGACATTTAAACACAAAGGCACAAGCTGCACTTCAAAGAGTGGCTGATGCTATCTCACAGAGGCAATCAGCTTGCTGGGCTCCAGAGTTACCACTATGGTTAATCATTTTAAACCCTGATAGGCAGCCTCATGCCTTGATATTTCAGTGGGACTCAGAAAAACCAGACCCTCTGTTGATTATTGAATGGGTCTTTTTGCCTAATAATATGCCCAAGACTATTTCCATGCAAGATGAACTTATGGCCATGTTAATTGTCAAAACTCGTCAAAGACTGACCTCCTTGGCTGGAAGGGATTTTGACCATATCTTTTTACCTCTTAAAATGTTCTATTTGAATTCGTTACTACAGAAATCTGAGAAATTGCAAATTGCTTTAGCAGATTACCCAGGGCAGATATCTATCCATCCGCCTAAGAACAAAACATTAAGCTGTTCTTTTATTTTGCTCCTGAAGCCAAGGAGAAGTGAGATTCATTTGCAAGCTATGACAGTATTCAAAGATGGTTCTGGGAAAACCCATAAATCAGTGATTGTATGGAGGGATTCTGAAACCGGAGCCTGGCAATCTGACATTGCTGTTGTCAAAGGGTCTCCACAGATTGTAAAATTAGCTGCTGTGCTCAGAGTGTTTCAGAAATTCAGCACACCTTTTAACCTAATAACTGCCTATGTCGCAGGAATTGCATCTAGAGCAGAAGCCTCTGTCTTGAAACAAGTTAAAAATTATATTCTTTTTTACTGGTTGAAACTACTAGTTTATCTCTTAGATCAAAGGACTACTTCTTACTTTGTGATGCATATAAGGTTGCATTCCAGTCTGCCTGGGTTTCCTACAGAAGGCAATGCCCAGGCAGACTTGTTAACTCTATCAGTGCAACAGGTTTTACCAAAGTAGAACAGGCTAGAGTGAGTCACTCATTTTTTTCACCAGAACGCTGGGGCTTTAGTAAGACTTTTTGAGCTCACTCCAGCACAAGCTTCTAGTATTATTTCTACATGTCCTGTTTGTCAGCATTGCTCTCTTCTTAATGTGAACACAGGGGTCAACCTGAGAGGTCTACAGAGCCTACAAATTTGGCAAACAGATGTGACACACTTTCCTGAATTTGGCCGTTTGATATTTGTGCATGCTTCTATTGATACCTTTTCATGTGCTCTATTTGCCTCAGCCCACACAGGAGAAACAGAGAAGGGACCATGCTGGATCTCTTCAAGGAATGTGAAACTGTTCCAGGAGCCTCTACCAGCAGCTGACGGAGAGCAGGATGCTACCAAGCCCCCGGAAGAGGAGGGAGAGGACGAACCTCGAATCCCTTCCCTTGGGAGCCACAAGGCAGGGACTCACTCCCTAACACTAAACTCAGATGCTAAACAGAATAGTTTCTTATTCAATTACTCACGCGCTTCTGTCAGGTCCACGGAACTTTGGATTCTTGGGCTCTGATACCTCCTGGGCCACAGCTGGAGCTGCCACCCTCTCGGGGTACCAGCAGAAGCTGGGTGTTCTTGTAGTCCAGGGGGGTTTTTCAGATGCCTCACCGTCCATGGTCACCAGAAACTGTTGCCTCGGAAGGCTGACCTGAAACAGAGACTGGACAGAGCTAGAGAATAAAGTAGGTATTTATTGAAAGGCTTCCAGGATCCACCCTGGGCAGGACAGGAGCCTGACTAAGGCTGCATCCCGGGTGGACCAAGAATACTCACAAAAATGGCTCCCCCGTCATGAGTTCTTACACTTTTTATAAGTTTTGGTCCATTTGCATATTGGGGTTCAATTGTCCAATTACAGCTTCAGGTTGTGAGGTCTTATCCTTCTTGTTCCTCCCTTCAGTCCACCGTTGTTTATGCTTTCAGGCCTGAAAAGTGTCCTTGGTTTTCCGCAGAAGAAGGATTTTTGTCTACCTACTCTGTGAAGAGAGCTTACTGCCATTTAATATGACACTCAGAACTACATCCCTAGGCAGCAGAGAATCTGCAAACATGAAAACTAAAACTTAAGGCATCAAGTGCAGTTCATGACTAACATCTTTTGTCCCACCTGTAAAGGAAACTGTGTACCTTGGGTTTTATGTCAGTGTAAGAAGTGTAGAAATCAGTGGTATCACAGCGCCCTTTTGGCAAAAGCATGGTGTGAATCATGTTATGATGAGGAATTACAAATAAGGTATAAGGCCATTGAATTTTTAATTGTAGTAGGCCACGAGGAAAAGGATAGCCCTCACCTCCTTATTCTCAGGAGGGAAGATTTGAGGGAATCCAAAAATAGCCATATTTGCAAAGTAGAGTGCAAACAAAACAACTTAGTGCCTTATATTTGGCCGGTCCCTGAACGAGCTTGGGAATGGACAAAAAGGGAATGTGCTAAAAGATGTGCTTGGAAACTAAAATCCAAAAAGAGGCTTTTGCCACAACGTAGTTAAGAAAAGAAAAAAAAAAGGGTTAAATCAGATGCTATGCTTATGCTTATTAGCATTGCTTGTTTTTACTAGCACAGCCTGGCCTGTTGACCAACACAAAACAAATGTTTGGATAACTCTGGCTAATGTAACAAAACAAGATACCTTATGCTTAGCTACTGCATCCCCAGAAAATTAATTTTCAACCTGGCTAGTTGGCTTGCCTTTAGATGACTGGCCAATACCAAAAAAATACCAAAAGCATTGTCCAGAGCTCAAATCCCGTTGATGCATGGGATCAGTGGATCCCTTACCTTCCTGAAACACCCTTGGAGACCCAAGAATTAGAGATCTTGGGTTCTGTGAAAATGGATTTTTGTGATAATTTTAAATACATGGGAAAAAATCAGTCTGAAGCTTGGGATGTTTCTCCCTATCACCCCGTGTATAAGAATCAAACCTTTTGGTGCAATTGCACTTCTGGCAGCCCTTCTAAATCCAGTAATGCCCCCCTGCGGCTGCCATCGGGAATGTTTTTTGTTTGTGGAGATCGGGCCTGGGTTGCTATCCCTTCGCACATAAAAGGAGGTCCCGGTAGTTTGGGACAATTGACTGTGCTAACACCTAATGCATCCATGATTTTACAGCACAAATATCCCTGCAGAATAAGGCACAGTTTACATGTGTTTGATGAATACTGCAATGACAAATTTACTTTGTGGTCCAAGCCCCAGATGAATTGGACCTCTTTGCTTTTGCCAGGACTGGCTGCAAAAAAGGCTTTAAGTCAGTTAAATAAGGTAGCTTGCTGGCTGGCAAAACAGATGAATGCCACCAGCTCTGCTTTATCAAACCTATTAATAGATGTTGACAGTGTAAGGAAGGCTACTTTGAAAAATAGGGCTGTGATAGTTTTTTTGCTTTTAGCACAAGGTCATAGGTGTGAAGACTGATGGAATGTGTTGTATGAACCTTTCTGATCACTCAGCGTCTATCCATAAAAGCATACAGAAGCTAAAGGATAGTGTGTTTAAACTAAGAGTAGAATCTGGATCGTGGCTAGATAACCTATTTAGTGGCTGGGGGTTAGCACCTTGGCTAAATGACTTTTTAGGATAGGTGTGCATGTGATGATTTTGATAATAATTGTATTAATCATGATACCTTGCTTGCTTCAGTGTGTGCAGAGATTAATTAATAAGGCCACTAAAGGAGTGTTTTTGATTGACACAGAAGGGGGAGATATTGGGGCACACAAGACAGAAAGTACTTTGGACCTGATTAGCATAAGAGAACTGATAATCAGGATGCCTTGGCAAGAACAAAGAGCTTTGAAGATTGAATCAAGACTGGCTGACAGGAAAGAAAATTGAATCAACTTCTGCAAGCAAGAGATGTTGCAAAATGTATAAGTTTGTTTATGTGATGATTAACCCAATAATTGTAGTAAAAAAAAAATACTAGCCTTCCTAGAATAGCATATAAGCATATGTAGTCCACAACAAATTTGGATTCTGATCACCAGTCAGTCTTCCCCATCTCTCTCAATTGCCAATACTTCTCTTTTGAGGAAACATTTATTCCAGGGAGTTTTCCCCTGAAATTTGTCTTGAAACTGAGACACTTCTCCAGCCCAGGACTCCCTCCTGCCCAGTTGCTTATGCCCAGCTCAGTATCCTGGGCATCCAGAGTCTCTGCCTAGGTTGAGGGACTCATCTCTCACTTATCTGTTTGCAGGTTCAACCAGTAGCAAAATTGAGCATGTATCCCAGAAACACACAGAGAGCACACTGACATGGCTCGTTACAGACTGCCCCTGACAACGTGCTGCCTTCAACAGAACCTAATATACAGGACCTGCATATAACATAAAAATAGACAGCCAAGCCCCCTTTCTCCTCTGGCTGGTAGAGCTACAAAGTCACTAGTGAAAGTGCACACACACTTTTGAGGATCCCTCAAGTACTGTCATGGGCCCTTTGTCTACCTGGTAGCCCTGCCCCAATCTCAGACACTCTTACTTGCTTAATGGGTGCCTACTCATGGCTAATTGAGCTCGATGCTGGATAGCAAACATGACTGCACTCACAAGCTCATCCCCCAGGCAGTCTACAGTCACAAGTCCCCATGGGCATACCAGCATTAACCCTTGCTTGCCCAATGCCCCAGCCCAGACCCAAGACCCCTCTGCTACTTGGGCATACCAGCATTAACCCTTGCTTGCCCAATGCCCCAGCCCAGACCCAAGACCCCTCTGCTACTTGGGCATACCAGCATTAACCCTTGCTTGCCCAATGCCCCAGCCCAGACCCAAGACCCCTCTGCTACTTGCTGGCAAGTACAGCTTGAAGTTTGCTAGTGAAGATGCTTGCACATGCATACCCACACAGATGGTTTGGGGAAGATATAGACACCCAACTTCCCCCTGCCCCTCAGCAGCCAGATTTAGGTTTGCAAGCTGTGACCTGCAGTGCTGCTCCAGCCACTGGCACTGACCCTCTCACTCGCCTCACTGATGCTGGTTCCTCCCAATATTTGGCTTTCAGGACACATGCTGTTCCCCATCCAGACCCCCACTCATTCCAGTAGCTGATGCTGACCCCCCCTCTCCACTCCAGTAGCTGACACTACTGGCTGTGCGGCACATATACCCCTAGTCTGATTCTAGTCGCTGACAACACATTTCATTTGCCCACACACAGGTCTCATCAGTAGCTGGCACTGAAAACCCCACCAGTTGCTCCAGTAGCTGACACCACAGGCCAGGGTCTCCTACATCCCTGGTTTGACTCCAGTAGATGGCACCAAATCCATTTACTCTGGTCTTCCCAGTAGCTAGCACCTGGTCTTTTCAGATCACATACATGTGTGCACACACACACCATAGTCATGCCCGTCCCCCCAGTAGCTGGTTTTTGGGACACACACTGTTCCCACCCCAGTGGCTGGAGGTTAGACACCACTTGCTCCAGTAGCTGGCACCACAGGCGGGGGGTGCTTACATTCCCAGTCTGATTTCAGTAGCTATCACCAAATTCACTCACACCAGTCACCCTAGTAGCTGGTACTCCAGGTTTAAAGTCTGGAGGACTCTCCCTATATCCAAAAAGCTGTGGCCCCTCAATGACTGATACTAGGATCCCCACTTGCTCCTTTCATAGAATCATAGAATATCCTGAGTTGGAAAGGACCCACAAGCATCATGGAGGATCAACATGCAAGTATGTTTGCCAGAAAAGGAGGATTAAAGAAAATTTCACACCTCCCCCCTCCCCGCCTCCCCTGGATAAATAAGACAGGAAAACTGGTGACACCTCACATGGAGAAGGCTGAGGTTGTTGCCAATTTTTTTTTGCCACAGTTTTCAATGGTAATCTCTCTTCCCAAATCTCTAGAGTCCCCGAACCTCCGGACAGGGACTGGGAGAATGAAATCACTCCTGTCATAGTAGATGTGGTATGAGACCACCTGAGGAACATGAACATACACAAGTCCATGGGACCCAACAAGATGCATCCCAGGGTCCTGAGGGAATTGCTAAGCCATTGTAGTTGCTAAGCCATTCTCCACCATATTCTAAAAGTCATGGCAGTCAGGGAAACTCCTCAGTGACTGGAAAAAGGAAAGTGTCACATTAATTTTTTAAAAGGCTAAAAAGAACTAGTCTGAACAGTCAGCCTCACCTCTGTGCCCAGTAAGATCATGGAACAGGGCCTCCTGGAAGACACATCAAAACATGGAAGACAGAGAAATTATTAGAGATGGCCAACACAGCTTCAGCAAGGGCAAGTCATGCCTGACTAATCTAGTGGCCTTCTATGATGGGATGACTGCATCAGTGGATAAAGGAAGAGCAACTGATGTTAGCTATTGTGGACTTATTCTTGCCTCTAAATTGGAGAGACATGGGTTTGATAGATGGACTGTTAGATGGATAAGGAATTGGCTAATGGATTCATTCAAAGTCAACAGCTCAATGTCCAAGTAGAAACGAGTAATGACTGGTGTCCCTCAGGGGTACTGGGACCAGTAGTGTTCATTACCTTCATCAATGACATAGGCAGTGGTACTGAGTGCACTCGCAAGTTTGCAGATGATACCAAGCTGAGCAGTGCAGTTGATTCACTTGAGGGAAAGAATGCCATCCAGAGGAACCTTGGCAGGCTCAAGGAGTGGGTCCATGTGATCCTTATGAAGTTCAAGGCCTACACCTGAGTCAGGGCAATCCCCAGTATCAATACAGACTGGGGGATGAACAGATTGAGAGCAGCCCTGCAGAGAAGGACTTGGGGGTACTGGTGGATGAAAAATTGAACATGAGCTGGCAATGTGAGCTTGCAGCCCTGTCCTAGGGTTACTTTATGATG
>VXBN01011906.1:5582-17117 GCA_013397395.1 Sinosuthora webbiana | reverse complement strand
AGTAATTGATGTGGACATGGTAGTTACCTCAAACAGTTTATTAAAAAACAAGTGTTTGCATTCTTTCTTGTTCTGTGTGCCAATGAGAAATCATCTGTAAATGTAAACTATACAGAGTGTATAAAACCTGCCATCTTACACACAATAAAGGAGAAACGTAGCACTGGCCATATTGGTTGTATGTGCATTTGCTTTGCTGATTTCCCTTCTTTATTGGGGTTTCCCTGCAAATTTCGTATCCCCACATGGGGAGATCTCTTACATGATATAGTAAATCATGCAAGAGAAATTCTGAAGGGCAAACTCAGGCTATGGAAGGAAGCTCGAAAACTGAAATGTGGAGACCTCCTGAAAGACAGGTTAGAACTTTTAAACATTATCTACAGTATTTGTTTGGCAGGACCTGGTTTTTGGTAGCAGGGGGCTACAAAGATGGCTCCTGTGGGAAGCTGCTAGAAGCTTCCCACCATATCCAGCAGCGCCAATCCTTGGTGGCTCTGAAGATGGACATGCTGCTGACCAAAACTGGGCCAATGAAAGAGGTTGGTAACATCTCTGTGATGACATATTTAAGAAGAAAATCAAACAAAGTCATGGGGTTTTGCTCCTAGTCAGAGGAGGAGGTGAGAACGTGAGGGAAAACAACATGGAGACACCAAGGTCAGTGAAGGAGGGGGAGGCAGTTCTCCAGGCACTGGAAGCGAGATTCCTCCGCAGGTCGTGGTGAAGACAATGGTGAAGCAGGTTGTTCCCCTGCAGCCCATGGTGGTCCACAGGGAATGCAGAAATCCCCTCGCAGCCTGTGGGGGAGGTGCCCATGCCAGAGTGGGTGGATGCCTGGAGAAGGCTGTGATCCAGTGGAAGACCTGGTGGAGAGAGGGGGCCCTTGCTTCCAGACTAGAGCAGCCTGTCCTTGGAGGACTGCACCCCATGGAAAGAGAGACCCACGTTACAGAGTTTTTGGGACGACTGTGTGCCTGTGGGGGGAATTCACGTTGCAACCGGTGCAGTATGGCTGCTGGTCTTGAGAGTGGACCCATGCCGGAGAAGTTCATGGAGAACTGTCTCCTGTGGGAGGGACCCCACGGTCTCACAGGGGATGGACTCCTCTCCTGGAGCAGTGGAAGAAAATCTCGGTGATGAACTGACCAAAACCCCCACGCCCTGCCTCCCTGCAGGTGGGAAGGAGGGGCTGGGGAGGAAGAGGTTTTTAAGGGCTTATTTTACTTCTCATTATTCTCCTCTGATTCTGTTAGTAATGAAATTCACTTTGCAATTAAAGTTGAGCCTGGTTTGCCCTTGAAATATTTCTCCTGGTCCTTACCTCACTCATTAAATGTTTGTGTTTTTTTTCCCTCCTCTGCCTAGCTGTGGCAGGGGAAGGTGAGTGAGTGACTCTCGTGGGTGCCTAGCATTGGGCCAGTGTCAAACCATGACAGCTGGCTATAGAACAGGGTTAGCCAAGCAAGTGGCCGGGTATTCATTTCTCTTTAAGTATGGGGCAAAGAGCAACCCAATCTCAAACTTCATAAAGACTTCTTGTTGCACATTACCAGGAAGCAAGGATTTAAAGTAATACCTCAGAAACTTATATCCTTACTCATTTGGATTCAACAGAACTGCCCTTGTTACCCCTCTGATGGTTCTCATGAGCTTATTCAGTGTCAAAAAGTTGGGGAATGCTTATAAACTAGTCAGGTTACTCACCATGATGTTCACCCTGATGATATTGTGACTTGGTGTGTGTACTAGTTTGAAAACATACCAGCAGGAGATTCCAAGTCAGTACTACAATTTAATGGGAAAATTAAGATAAAGGCAGAAAACACTGGCTTAAACTGACAGAGTCAGGATACAACCTCATACCCTGTTGGTCAGGGTGGTGGTAGCAGTCTGATTAAGTGGTGGCTGCAGTCCTGTTGAAGTGACAGATGTGGTTCTGTTGAAGCAGTGATCCGGTAGAAGGGTCTGGTCTTCCTCTGAAGGTCCAGCAGTGGTTATGGAGCTCTTGTCCTCTGGGAATCCAGTAGGTAAGGCTGCTCATGGTGTTCCAAAACCTCAGATTATATCCAGGTAGGAATGCTTGGTTCCTCCCCTTGGACGGAGCATTTCACAAAGGGATGATGCAATTTTATGAGTCATGCAGTGAGACTTGAGGGCCCATTAGCAGAAGATAGTCCCTGGATGGAGTTATTAAAGATGAGTCAATGAAGAGATAAAGAACACTGCTCCACATGTTTTTAACAGCTTGTGAAGATGGTAATAGAATGCATAGCTTTGGTTACATCTTACATTGAAACCTAAGACAGCATGTCATCTATTCTGCCTTACAACAATTTAAGGAAGTGGACCATGTCCCCTTGGATGCACCGCTATCCTCTCCTTCTGAGGAGGATGATCTGGATTTCCAAGATCCATTTGATCCGGGGCCAGTAGATTCTGATCAAGAACCAGATTTAAACTTTCCTCTGATCCCAATATGCATTATGGCAGCCCCCGTTCCTAGTGCAGAAGAAATTTTAGACAGCACACCGACAGGCAGCTCTAACCATGTCACCGACTCATCCTCCTCCTTATGCTGTCTCTCTCTTCTCATGGTTATGAGGATGTCACCCACTGAACCCGAGCCAGAAAGGTTTATACATAACTGCTGCAGGTGGGCTTTACAAGAGGGAGATATTGAATTTTTATAAGCTATGCCTCTGATATATCGTAATCAAAACCCACATCATGAACAGTTGTCCTGTGAAATGGGTAAAGAACTAAGGAAATCAGTGAAGGAAAACAGCTTGCATTCCTCCTTTACTGTGAATTTAATAGATGCTGTTGCTGAATCGCATACCATGTTACTGGTGGACTGGAAATCTCTTTTCAAAACACTTCTAACAGGAGGGCAGTACTCGGTGTGGTGGATGGAATTTGTAAATTTGGCTGAAAGCCAGATTTGCCTTTATGGCTGTTCCTGAGTTTGCAATCTCTCCAATGTTATGGTCTTATAGGCCAATGTGATGTGCAAGAACATTGTTTTTCATGCAGGGAGAAAATGGGCTACTGAAATAAACGAATCAATATGATTCGTTCAGAAGCCATTTATTGTTTACATAAAGCCAAAGTTATAGTTTCTAGCACTACTGTTCAAGCCTGCAGGAGTCTCTTGATTGGCCAAGTCATTTGCCCATCCGACAGGCACACATCCTTCAGGGCACCTAATTGGTCAAGTGTCCATCACCACGCTGTGTTTCCTCTATCTAATTTTTGCATTTTTTGCAGACAGTTTCTCAGGCTCTTCATCCTTATTTTAGACCTTTTGTTGTTCCAGTAGCCCTGATGAATTCCTGAGAACTCTGAAAAACAAGACTGCAGGTGTCTTCTTATCTACAAACAGTTTGGCTGGTACAGGGAATGGCCTAAGTTATTCAGATACATTGCTACAATTCCCTCCTCTCTTTCTTGGACTGGCCAAACTTTATTGCATTTTCTGCCAATCGAGTCATCAATTTTACAATACAAGGAATGATACAAAGCAAAACTATAATGAAAGCTAATATTAACAAACTACCCTTTGTGATCACTTTTAATCAACCAGTGATTCCCCAACCCTTGAACCATTCATCCAAACTCCAGTCATTAACAGTCAACTACTGCATGTTATCCTGTAACTGTTTAAGTTTCTTGTAAATGGAGGCAGAATGGTCAGAGATGCTCATACAACACATTCCCTCAAAATCTTCACACCTGTGCCCATGAGCTAATAACAAGAAATGGATGGCAGCCCTGTTTTTTAGCATGCCGTGTCTAACACTATGTCAGTGAGCATTTGGTCTATAATGGCTGAAGTGATATTTAACTGCTTAGCTGTCCAACAACCCAACTTATTAAGAGTGGCTAAGGCTTGATCCACAGCAACACCTGGCACAAGGACTGATGATATTATCCTTGCTGGAGCGCCCCAAAACTCTACCTTATCCTGACAATTTGGCCCCAAGCTTGTGATTGCTCTCTTTGTTTTTTTGCTATGTCCTGCTCTCCAGATGGTCTGATTTAGCAACTCGCTCTTGCTGGGAACAAACATAGTTTCCCGAAGTAACACAGTCCACCAAATGCATTACTCGGGATCGTGGGCCATGCCCTATCTCCACAGATTAAGAAGACCCCTGGTGGAAGCATTCTTACAGTTGCATTCTCACCAGCACTTCCAGGATAAGTCCAACCATGGCAGTATTTGGTTAGGTCCTGATACCATGGAGAATCGGGATTAAGGATAATGCTACTCTTTTTGGGATGTGGGACTAGGACATTGCTCATGTTCGTTGATCTTCTGTCAAGAAAGTAATTGAAAAACAAGCAATAATTTCCAGGTGCCAATCCAAACAGATCCAGCTCCTGAGGCTGCAACCCAGTCCGGTTCACTGTTTGTGCTATCATGCCTGCTTGGAAGCCTTCACCATTAGGCCTGATTCCCAGACTTCTACACATGTCAAATTTTGCTCTTCCTTTGGTTATGTTGCACCAATGATCCTCTGCACTAGGTCTACTTGCTCCTACATATGGTTTTCCTGCAGCTTCTACCCATTTCGTGAAACTATTGAAGTTACTCAAAGGGACACCAATTAAACATGTGCGTAAGGGGTCTTCTGGCATGGCTAAGGATAAGCAAAAGGAATCTACCCCAGTCGCATTAGCCCAATTGAGCCACACATTCTGTTGATGCCATCCTGGTGGGTTAATTTCTTCTGCACTACAGATGTAACCACATAGTGCAAGTCTCAAAGGGAAAAACTCAGAAACCCGCATCTCTGGTTTACGACTGCTCTTTGTCCTTAACCTCAGCAAAAACCCCATCCCTATAAGGTCAGGGAGAAAAGCCCAACCTGGCTGCACTCCTTGCCTTTCGTGCCCTTCTCCTATTCCGTCTTCTTTGGTTCTCCTCCTCCCTATGCTTTGTCTGTTCCCACTGCTCAGGTCTAACATCCCAAGTTCCAGGGATGAATATTCCCTCTCCACACTCAATTGCTTTGACTCTATTCTCCCTTTCTTGTCTCTCGAGCTTCCGATGCTCTCTATGATACCACCGAATGGCCTGCACTAGATGGTCCTTGAACTCAAACTCAATGCCTCCTCACAGATTTCTGGGGAATTCACAGTTATTCCAGTCACCTGGGATACCAACACCCATGCGTTAAATTCTTGAGTGCCGATGTCTGCAGTCTATGCACCTGGGAAAACTACCTCCTTTGAACTGATGCCACCGGTCAGAACCACACCCCACACATTCTAACCTCACCCAGGGATAACATAATTTTTTGCAGTTCTGAGGACAAATGATGTCTTCAGGTAGCACTGGTTGGTGGTTCATTGGCGTTATTGGGAGTCAGTGTGTCTTTCTCAAGCCAGGGACAAACCCACTTCACTGGAATCCATCGGGGTCCCTTGTTTGTAATGACACAAGCATAACCCCTCCCCCACATTAATAAATCTGCATGTCATTTCCATAGCCCTGTCATAGGATTCTTAAAACAAACTTTTGGCTAGTGTTGTGCCAATTCAGAATCCTGCTGCAGACCTGAATAATGGGTTAATGCAGGTGGTTCATTACGCCTACCTACTAGCCATAGATGATTCATCGCATAAACTGCTTTCATCAATGTTCTCTGGGCTCAGCCCATCCTCCCCCATTTTTTGTTTATCAAGCAGCCCTTTCAGTACCTGATGTGTCCTTTCAATAATAGCCTGACCAGTGGAGTTACCGGGAATCCCTGTGCTATGTTTCACCCCCCAACGAGCCAAAAAGTCTTGGGTTTGTTGGGCTACATACCCCGTCCCATTGTCCATCTTAATTTCCTGGGGCAGACCCATCACAGCAAAACAGCCTCGCAGGTGCCAAATGACAAAGAGAGAACCCTTGCTTGTCATTGGAGTGGCCCAAACCATGGCAGAAAAGGTGTCTACAGTCACATGAATGCATTTGAAACGACCAAAGGAAGCATAGGTAGTTACATCAGCCTGCCACAACTGCAGCGGTCCAAGGCCATGAGGATTGACACCTGGACCCAATCCGCCAATCATACCCTGACATTGCAGACAAGTTGTGACAATTCCTTGGGCATCCTGTAGTGATATCCCAAATTGTTTGCGTAGAATCTTCGCACCCTGGTGAAAGAACTCATGAGCCCTCCTAGCCTGAGCGAATTTGTCAATATTCGGAGAAACAGAGGCCCAAAGTGGTGCCACCAATTGGTCAGCCTTCTCATTACCCAAGGCCAGACCTTCCAGCAGGCCAGAATGACTTCGTATACGGGTAATAAAATAATCTCATCTATAAGAATTAGGAAATTGCCACAGTTGCAAAAAGAGTTGCCACAACCATCTGTTCCGGACTTCCTTCAACAGTGCCCGCTCCATTTGCTCGACCACACCTACAACATAGAGGGAGTCAGAAACAATATTAATGGGATCATTTGACCACTTCTCAAACACTCTGATCACAGCATGCAATTCCAGAACCTGCAAAGAGTCTCCTGGCCCTTCAAGGACTTCACTGAGCCACTTGCCATTTTCCTGCCACGTAAGACCTGCTTTAGAATTTTTCCGACTGGCATGAGTGAAAACCGTGAAGCCTTCCACAGGTTGCCTTGATAACCAAGGTAATTCCTCGACCTGTTGATGCAAAGAAAAGAACTTATGTGGAGGAAAATGAGTACTAATAAGACCTGAAAAATTCAACAATGCCCATTGTAGTGCGTTCGAATTCTGCAGTGACCACTGCAAGTGATCCTTTGTTAATGGAAGAAGAATACTTTGGGGTTCCATCCCCGCTATTTCTGATGTCCGTTTCCATGCCTTGATGATGACCTTCCCTACAGCTTCCAGTTGAGTGGTCATGGATTTGTTCAAACTGAATGGTAAAAACACCCATTCCAGGATTTTAAGTGGTTGTTTTGCCTGGCTATCCCACTGCATCCGTATAGCCATTACGTGTGCTTCCTTATTCAGCACAGCCACGGCCAATGGTAAAGCAGGTGACCAGTGGTCTGCAAAGGAGTTGCCCAATTCAGTGGCAATCTGAGTCAAAGCCTTCTGCTGCTTTCCAGTTAGCTCACGCCACAGATTGGCCTGACTACTCCCTTTCAACAATGGCATCAGTCTCAAGGTCCTCATTAGTTATACCACAAGTGGTACGAATCCACTGTATGTCTCCAATCAATTTCTGAGCATCTGTCAAGGTCCGAATCTCAGTGCAAATAGTCAATTTCTGGGGGCGAATTTGGGCTTCAGTAATAATCATTCCCCAATATTTTCATGGGGCCTGTTGTTGAACTTTCTCAGGAGCAATTTGAAGACCTGCAGTCTGCAATTGTCACTGTAAAACAGGTAGCAGGTTCACAGCATCCAAATGTTCCCCTGCAATTAGAATATCATCCATGTAATGATCGATAAGATACTGTGGGTACTGTTTTCTCAGTGGAGCTAGTGCCCAAGCAACATACAGCTGGCATATCACCGGTGAGTTCTGCATCCCCTGAGGTAAAACAGTCCATTGATACCTTTTTGCTGGTTCTGCCTTATTAATGGATGGTACCGAGAATGCAAACTTCTCACTATCATCTTCATGTAGAGGGATTGTGAAAAAACAATCTTTCAGGTCAATGATCAACAATTTCCAATTCACAGGTAACGTGGCTGGCAAAGGTAGACCAGCCTGCAAGGATCCCATGTCCTGCATTGCTGAATTAATAGCCTGAAGGTCATGTAACAACATCCATTTTCCTGATTTTTTCGGAATTGTGAAAACGGGTCTGTTCCAGGGGCTCGTAGAGGGTATTATATGCCCCTTCTGCAATTGTTCATGGACCAGTTCTGTAACATGGGCAAGCTTTTCTTTGGACAGTGGCCATTGATCAATCCATATGGGTGTTTCAGTTAACCACTTCAATTTTAGTATCAGCCACCCCCCAATGGCCACAGCTAAAAACCCTCATTAGTAAGGCAGAAACCTATCTGGCTCAATGCATCCCTTCCCAGCAGCCAGATGGTTGTGTTCATCATGTAAAGTCTCATCTGGGCACAAACGTGCTTTGTTGTCAACCCACACCATTAGGAGTGACTCACTAAGTCGGGTCATCTGCATACCCCCCACCCCCAGAAACCATGTCCCCAGGGTGGTGAGAGGCCATGTATCAGGCCATGCAAAGGAAGGCACGATGGTTACATCCGCACTGGTGTCAAGCAGTGCAGCTTTAACCTTCAGGGTCTCTTCACTGGGATGCTGAAAAGTAATAGGTTTAATTGGTTTATCCTTGGAGAGTGGCATCGTGAACATCACCTGAGGGGTTCCTGTTGATCCAAAACCTCCATCCCCCCCTTTAACTAGCCCCTTTCCTAGCGACCTGAGCCCTAAAAGGAATTAGCTGAGGCAACCTAGTCCCTTTTGGGATGTAAACAGGTGGGCTCATGGCCTGCACCATGATACCAATGTTACCCACATAGTCTGCATCTATCAGTCCAGGCAAAACAAAGATGCCTTGCTTTGACGTAGATGATCTCCCTATCAGTAGGGCACTGAGACCATGCCCCAAAGGTCCGTTAGCCGTGGATGGAACAACCTGCACAGTAGCATCAGTCAGGCTGACGTCTACTCCTGTTTGTATATCCACTCCAGCACTTCCTGATGTTTGGAGATGAGAAGGTCCAGGCAGCTGCCTGTGGCCTTGAGAGCGCATTTGTGTCATGGCGCGCCCCTCCATTGCGCTCGGCTTCACGTTTCCCGGTGGGGTTCTGTCCTTGCGTCGAGATTTGCATTTGCTGGCTGTATGCCCGAACTTGTCACTTCTGCTGCAGTTTCCTGAAGAGTCAGTAGATGGCTCTGTCGCCTTACTTTTCTTCACTGCCTTACACTGGGTCTTCTTGTGACCCACTTTTCCACTTGACTGAGGCTCTTGCCTTGCTGGACTAACGGCTTCAGAGCCACCATCATCGTATCTGCCAAGCCAGCATTTTTTCTCCTCCATAGTTCCAACCCTGGAACATGCCTCGATCATGTCTACCAAAGTTGCCGAGCGTGGCAGCGAGTATATCACTCTCTGGCATGCGGGGTTCGCATTTGCCACTGCTAGCTGTTCTCTGATCACAACTTTAACATCTTAGGACATTCCAGGAACGCGGTCAAGTGCATGCCTAACATGATCCAGGAAACCCAGAAAGGTCTCCTTTGGTCCCTGCCTGATGGTAACATAAGACCGTTTCGGAAGCCCCGTATCGGGGACAGCCTGAAATGCCTCTGTGGCCAATCTCTGGGACTGCTGTAAAACAGCAACGTCTAACTTGGATTGTTCCTGAGGATTGACATAAGCTACCTTCCCTAGTAGCATGTCTGTAGTCGCAAACTGTCTGGGATCTCCCTGAGGGAGTGAGAGATTCTTGGTAACCGCTACTTCCACTCTCTGCTCCCAATCCACTAGCCACAAGACCTTCTGCATGGGCTTTGGAAAGGCATCTGCCAACTTTCTGCAGTCAAAAGGGACCAACAACCCGCTAGTAAATATATGATCTATCAGTGACTGCACATACAGGTTTGTTAAACCTTATTGCATCACCGCCCTTTGCCCCTCATGGGCGAGCTTCCAGTCCAGCGGTGCCCACAGATGTTGGTTTGGGTCCCCGGGAGCAGCAATAACTGGGAAGGAACGAACTCACCCTCGACCAAAGCATTGCAAATAATACCTTGCCACTTTCGAATGTGATCGGGGTAACCACCGGGACCAGAACAACTCAGAGAACCCCTTCCATGGCTTCCCCTCCATCAGTCAGGATCCCTTCCCTCCTCCCTCAGCATTTCGTTTGGATTACAAGGGAATCCGTCATTCGCCGCATACCGGAGTACCAGTCAAAATCACACTCCCGTGACCTCCGTCGCTCCTCCACCCACGGTACCAACTCTCACTCGTGGCTACATTCTCTGGAAAACCAATCTCACTTACCACCATAGCTATCTCGGTCAGGATCGAGACCTCATGAAGACACTCCCTCAACGGATTCATCGCCCAGTGGTCTTTCTGCCCACCGCAGCGATCTGGCTTTCTGCCTCTCCATCATCTGCCTATCAACCAGGGCTCTGAGCTCAGCTAATTCTCTCTGCTCCAGCTGCCTCTCCTCCTCTTAAGTGCCAATGACGCTCTGCCTCTAATTGCTTGGTATGTGTAAGCCGTGGTGCATTTGAATGCTCAGTGTTATCAAGCAGCTTTGCATCAGAATGCTCGGCGTGGTAAAGCCGCTCTGAGCGAGGTGGTGATCGGGCTGGCGGATTGTTAACACAGCCCCCTGATGCAGCTGGTAACTCTTCAGATTTTAGCTTCGGACTCCCAGTAGGGGATCCTGTTGCATGGGCGGGTGAGGGCATATCCACCTCCATTTTTTCCACTTCTGCTGGGTGTGGTGGTGTCTAGAGTCGTTTATCAGCTTGATCACTCACCAGTCCACATGGAAAGTTTGTATCCTTAGGTTTGGTAGGTCCGAACCTCAGGCTGAAGCGTAGAGAGAGCGTGGAAGAAGAAAGAGTGACTCTCACGTGGGTTGAAGCTAGATGTTTATTGCTCCCACAGGGCCACGTCCAGAGGGAGAGTGCTCCTGGGGTTTCGGTTTCAACTTTTGTATGGGGGGTGTGGGGAGGGGCAAGGGTGAACCATAACCAATACCAGGTAAGGAGGGAATGACCAAGACAGAAAGACAATACACAGGACATCTGATACATGATACAGGGCAGAGAAGTCATAGGCTTTGCCAATCACCCCAGTCTCTCACCAGTGTCTGGGCTGGGTTGCAGGGAGATGGACAGGACCTACAACAAGGGAAAAACCGAAGGGGTTAAAACACGGGGTAGTCTGGAACAAACCATTCTACATAAAATTACCAACTAATAATTTCACACCGCTACAACTGGGAGTTGTGAAGGCGGCACAGGTTGTTGCTGTGCGGTTTTAGCATTATCAGTCATCTGTGGAGCCTGTGGGTCTGGCTTTGTGGGGACAGAAGGCAAGGATGGTATGACAAAGTCCTCCCCCCCAAAGAATTCTCGGGCAAAGTCGGAAACGTGACCGCAGGGTCTTCTGGCTCTAATGCGGCAACCGCTCCCACCTTGGTGGTTTTTTCTGCTTTTAACTGCCTCAGAGCCATAATCGCTATGCTCCACATCCTGCATAATGCTTTTGTACCTTTAACTCCAGTGCTCAGTTTCCCAGAGCTCTGCCCCAACTCTGTCCCATTTGCGAGTATTGAATACGCTTCTGGGGGTGGCAAAAAATCCTCTATCCCATCCCCATTTAAATAACTTTTTTAAGACCTCCTGATCATACTTATCACCTTTCTTTGAAAGAATAATGGTAAGGAGATCCAGGGTAGCCGCCTCTTCTTTGGACAAAGCCTTCCCCACCTCATCCAACCCTGGCCCCTCACCTGTTTTATCCGGTGAATTCGCTGCAGCGTTCTGAAGCCTGATCAGAGTTCAAAGAGTCCTGGTCCACTTCAATCTTCCACGCTCGT
>VXBN01011905.1:130571-143925 GCA_013397395.1 Sinosuthora webbiana | reverse complement strand
ACGCACTGAGGGCAGATGCCCAGGCAGTGAAGGCCACGACAGAGGCCATGACCCAGCACAAGGAACAGTGCAACCAAGAGATGACCTGGCTGGTGAGAAAGATTGTAAATCACTCAAGTGACTGGGCAGCTGGGAGTAACTCCTGGTTAGTCTGTGAACAGCAGGGCAGTCATCCTCCGGCATGGGCTGAGTTTAACAGTGCCTGCATCCCACTTGGGTCCCTCTGCCCTGCTGTTGTTTCCTGCTCGTTCCTCATCTCTGTTTTCCAGTTCAGGGGCCTGAGTACATGGAGAACAACTGGCCTTACTCTAAAGACTAAGGCAAAGAAGGCATTAAATATCTTGGTCTCTTCCTCATTCTTTCTCACTGTATTTTAACCCCATCCAGTAAAGGATGGAGATTCTTCTGAGCCCTCCTTTTGTTGCTAATGAATTCATAGAAACATTCTTATTCTTTTATATGGCAGCTAATCTATAACCAGATTAAGTTCTATTTGGGGTTTGGCCGTTCTGATTTTCACCCTGCACAACCCCATGACAGCTGTGCAGTGCTCCTGAGTGGCTGCCCCTTCTTCCAAAGGTCATAAACTCCCTGGCTCCATGTGAGTTCCATCCAAAGCCCCAGCTGCCTGGGCAGGGTGAAGCTGTGGGGCTCCAGTGTCTCTGACATGAGAGGAGGGGGACACATGCCCAGATACCCCATGAGGCAGTGACACTTCTTGAGGCAGCAGGGAGTGGGGCAGGCTGGGGGAAGGATGAGGGACGGACAAGAAGCACCAGCACCCAGGGGAACTTCTAAGGCTGGGGAAAGGGTGCAGGGGCTGTGAAGATAGTTTTGGGAAGGGCAGGCGCAGAGGTGCCCAGGGCTGCCAGCTACAGCCAGTGCCTGTGGGGACGTGCCACCATCCCCAAGGACTTCCCCAACCTTCTCCCAGACCCATCCCTGGGTCCTCCATCTCCTGCCCCCACTGCCCCAGCCACCATCTCTCCATCACCCAGCCCTGTTGAGCCTCTTCTCTCCCTCCTCCTCCAGACCATGGCTGGAGGCATCACCAAAATCCTGATGGCGGCAGGCATCTTCCAATACGCACTGAGTGTGGATCTCCCAGCAGTGAAGGTCACGGAGGAGCTCCTGAGGCAGCACGAGGAGCAGCGCAGCCAGGAGATGGCCAGGCTGCAGAAGATGGAGCAGAGGATGCAGGAGCAGAGCAGACCCACCCAGGAAAGCGTGCTCCACTCAGTCTGCCAGCAGTGGTGGTTCTGGAACTGTGTTGAAATCATCCTCATGCTCTTTGGGATCTACTTGCTCCCCAATCAGAAGAGAGCTGGTTCTGGCAGTGACAGCCAGAAGAAAACCACCCGCAGTGCCCAGGAGCGGATGGAGGAGCACAAACCCTTGGATAAGGTAGGGACCTTCACTGCTTGTCCTTCCCACAAACAACGTTCTGACAGCTGCATCCAGCCATGGGAGCTGGCAGCACCTACAAAGTCCTGAGCACCTGCAAGGACAACATCATCAACCACCTGCTCGTGCCCCTGAGACCAACCACTGCACTTTTTCCACCAGAGCTGGGCACTGGGGAAGATCTGCTGATACCACTGCAGCCACAGGGAGCAGTAGCCAGAGAATGTGCCATGCTTCCTCCTCTCCCACCTGAGGAGGCAAACAGAGTCCAAATCCCTGCTTCCTACACAGCCTCTGCAAATGGTCCCAGTTGTGATGGTGCCCCTGCCAGGAGATGGAGAAGAGATTTCCTGCTTGTCCATCTGTTAATAAAATTGTTGATTTGCTTTGAGAACTCCTGTGTCTGTGAGGGTCTGGGCAAGACTGTGTTGGGGCATGGCTCCATCTCCCCTCTGTAACACAGAGATGAAGTTTGTGCTCTCATTGATGTCTGCAGTGGTTACACTTGTGCTTAGGCACTTGGCACCTCCCTGCCTTCTCTCATGGTGTTCTTGCCATCTCCTCCTCTCAGCATTCTTTCCCATGCCTTGGAATACCTCTGAACTTGCTTCAAAAGATTCTGCTGAAATCAGCAGTTCCATCATAGGGTCCAAACCTCAAGCTGTTCTTTATAAGATGATTGATCCATGAATTGAAACACCCAAAGGACTGTAGAGGCCATTGCATCACCTATTTCTGACCATCAGATCTTGACCCACAGCTGGAGGCTCAGCCACCTCTGGACACAGTTTGATGGGTTCTGGGAGAAAGTCTTGTGCATACAGACCTGCTTTTCTCCCCGCAGGCCCCTCCCAAAGTGGGAGCATTACCTGTGTCTCCCAGGCCGCTGAGAATTCACTCTTGGCACAGGCAGAGCTGTGTCTTTGGCCCAGTGGAGTGGAGCAGAGAGAAACAAAATGAAGTTCAACAAGGGCAAGTGTAGGGTCCTGCACCTGGGGAGGAATATCCCCAAGTACCAGCACAAGTTGGGAATGACCTGCTGGAGAGCAGCTCTGCAGAGAAGGACCAGCAGGTCTTGGTGGGTGACAAATTGACCATGAACTGCCAGCGTGTCCTGCAGCCAGGAGAGCCAATGGGATCATGGGGTGCACTGGGAAGAGTGGGGGCAGCAGGTCAGGGAGGGGATCCTTTCTCTTCGCTCAGCCCTAGCGAGGCCACACCTGGAGTGCTGTGTCCAGGTCTGGGCTCCTTGGTACAGGAGAGGCATGGAGCCATTGGAGAGGGTCCAGCAGAGGCCACAACGATGAGGAGGGGTCTGGAGCATCTCTCTTGTGAGGAGAGACTGCAGGAGCTGGGCATGTTCAGTCTGGGGATGGGAAGACTGAGACGGGATGTCACTAATGCATATAAATATCACAAAGGTGGTGCCAAGAGCATGTGCCAGACTTTTATAGTGGCCCAGTGACAGAACAAGGAGAAATGGCCATAAAATAAAACACAAAGAGTTCTACCTCAGCATAAGGAAGAAGTTTATGTCAAAGCTGGCAGGACACTGAAACAGGCTGCCTGGGATGGCCATGGGGTCTCCCTCTTTGGAGACATTTGAAACCCACCTGGATGTGTTCCTGTGTCACCTGCTCCTGGTGATACAGCTTTGGGCAGGAGGGTTGGACTGAGTGATTTCCAGAGGTTCCTTGTAACCCTAACGATTCTTTGATTCTGTAAACTTGTAAAATTTATAAGAAACTGCTTGTACGTGCAAAGTCAAAGGGAACCATAAAATGTAACATGTAAATCATCTTTTTTTTTCCCTCCTTGTCGCTTCTTCTTTCCCTGTTCCCTTGCCTCTTCCCCTTCCTCTTCCCTTCCCCAGTTCTCTAAGTCCCTGCCCTGAGGGCAACATTAGAAATTCTCCAATACTCCAATTCCCGAGGGAGCGGCCGGGCTTTTCCCAGGACACGGGGGTTTTCCAGGCGCGCTTGAGGAACCCCGCAATGGCGGGACCTGCCCGCCAGGGGTCGCCCTTGTCCCAGAACCTGAGTGCGCCGTGCGGGAATGGATCGGGAAAATCCCCGCGAATTCCCTTTAAAAGACGCTTTCTATGACTATGTAAATATTGCTGCATAATCATTCCTTCGCTAAAGAAGACAGTTTCAATGTAGTTTCTCCATTTTGAAATTATGCCGTTCCTTGGAAGGACGTAATTTGCTGATTAGATATATGTTTGTTTAGCTGCAGTGCCTCAAGCTTCAAATTTGATTGCGTTCATTTTAATCACATAACTGATCTTATTTTCAGTAACACGGAGTTGTTTGTCCCAAATGCATTTAGGAATTCTTATCTTAGTTATGTCACATGCTGGAAGTGATATTACTAATTCCTAAAATCACAAAACCCCAGCTCACACAGAAGAGAAAATGCTGGAAGAAGGAAGCATCTTTTGCATTTATTTAAACAAAAAGGGCTCAATTTTAAGTCTTTAATCCTGCTTATGCTGCCCTAAGGGACAGGCTCCAAAACAACACATGATGCTTGTGCCTCTGATGTGAAAGTCCTATCAAATGTCACACAGAGTGAGTGTGACACAGATACACTTGGCTCATGTCACATTGCCCATGCCTGTGGCTACATCTCCTTTCTCTGCCGTGCTTTACCATGTCTTCCTTCTTTCTAGATGCAACCTACCCCCAGAAACTGCCAGCTGCTCCAGCTGCCATCCATTATTCTTCCAGCCTACAGGACAAAGGAGGAGAAGATTAACTAACTGAGGCAGTGGCACTTCACAGCACAATTTCCTGGCTCCTGCACCACCCTTCTGCCCTGGGATCAGAGCTCCTGCTCATCTTCTCCTTGGAACTCTTTCGGAGGAGAAAAACTTGAGCTTTCTGGGCCTGCAAGGCAAGCACCAAAGAGGAGAAACTTTTAAAAAATAAAAATAGGGAGAGGTTTTGGTGATGGAAGAAATTGCACCTGGCAAGTCACCTTTAATAGAATTGTCTTCCCTCTGCAGCATGCTGGAGACAGAGATGGATTTTCAGAAACCTTCATTTTCAGCCAAGAATTAAAGTGGGACCTACAAAGAAATAACTAACGATGTTAAAAACACATGTAATCATCTGTCCCAATCTCACATGTTTAACAGTCACATAGGATGAAGAACAGGGATCCAAGGACAGACAGTGTCAGCAGAAAAATGTTGCTCAAATTCCACAGACCTCCTTTCCCAGCCCACTTCCATTCTGCCACTGAGGAGTGTCCATGCTCTCCAGGACAGGTGTGCCAGAGATATGGGGCTGGAAGAGTAGGAGGTTCATTACCTTGTTCCAGAAGTTACTTAGATGCTATTTTTGGAAGAGGTCATCATGGGGCCATAAGCGCTTGGAAAATGTCCTCTTTCACCCTTTCTCCTTGGCAATGGTGGGGAGAATGCCAGTGGAAAATTCCTGTGCATAATGAGGTCAGATATACTAGTTTTTCCATTTTTTAACTACCCAAGCAGTGAAAAGCAACTGGAGTGACAGTCAAGGCTGATCCAGACACAGCTCCAGGAAACATTATGCAAGAACAGGACCTTGATGTAAACAGGAGTTCAGGACCTTAATGCAAATGGGAGTCACTGAAAACATCAGGCTGATCTCCTGCTGAGATGGGGTTGCTCTAATCAGAAGTAATACTTGAAAGCTAACTCCATCTCCTGAGCACAACAATGCCTAAATCCAAAGGTGGATATGGGAACATGTGACTGAGCACCCCAGCAGGGCCTTGGAGCCTCAGAGCCAGCGTGGGCTGGAAGGGGAAGTGACATTAAAGAGAGGGAACAGCCTGTGCACCGGCCAACACGCAGAGGTTTAATTTCTCCCCAGTAGGTAACAAGCACCGACATCTGTGAAAGTCACTGCGCAGTGAATAACAAACACTCAAATGTGGGGCATGCAGAGAGGCGGCCAGCCCGGCCCGCCAGCACCAGCAGCTGCACTCCAGGCACAAAGCTTTTATTGCAGTGACTATTGACCACCCCTTTAGAAGGAGAGGCTTCTCATTGAACTGTGTATTTAGTGCCTGACTCGGAGAGCTGATGGCTTTGCTTCAAAATTTGGCTCTGACACAGGGGAACAGAGCAGCAAGAGAAGGCAGCAAATGCAGGCAAACCCTTCTAAACTAGCTGTGATTCTGAAAAGTACTGTTGAGCCTCTTTACACAAATGATGAAAACGATGCTGTGGCATGAAAAAGACTGGCTTTACAAACAGTGTGGTGGAAACATGCAAGTAAAGTACTAAATAAGTGTACATAACTGAATTCATTTGTTTTTAATGTGCAGTAATAAAAGTAGTAATCAGAGAAAGGAAGGGCTCCATTTTATAATGTTTTTCAGACTTGCCATAAGTTATATTTTCAAATTTGAGCTTATACATACATACATAAAATGTATAAAATATAACTTTGTATATAAATATTAAATAAATATTATTTCCTTTATCTACATTGCCTTTTTCATCGTTAAAGAATTTGAATCATCTGCCTTACACAGAGAAGTTTTAATAACCATGTTTGTATGGGAAATACAGTGGGTTTTTTCAGCCAATCACTTTGTGAAGCCTTAAGTGGCTTAAAATGCCCTTTAAACAGTCTTAATTCTGCTTACTTCAGAGAAATCTCAATTTACAGAAAGCTGGAAGGGGGTAATCTTGTTCCAGAGCAGTATTGGTCTGATCCACTCAAGATGAGCTTTTTATATCAAGTCTGTAAGCAATAATTCTGACCCATATGGTTTACTGAATCAGAGCCTAATTTTGTAATATCCCATCCAAATTTATATCTTAGTACCTGAACATTTTGCCTTATCAACTAGAATGTTGCCCTGCATAATTCATGAAGCTGTGAATTATTTTTATATATCCTCTGCCTCTATTTTTTTAAGAAAGCTGTTTTAAAACCAAACACTAGAAAAACAAAAATGCTTAACAGTGTTCTGAAACAAACTTAGACCATGATGTTGTGAACAGTACTGAGAGCAGGGAGGGACTATCCACACATGCAAGATAAATCCTAGATGTAAATATTTCCTCGATCATAGTTTACACACTTGAGGGTGCAAAACCAAAACAAAATATTTTTGTTCAACGTCCAATACTTCACATTTTTTTAATTTCTAACTTAAAAATACCCATAAAACTTCCTCGTACTAAAAAAGCCCAAATCAGAGTACAGTACCTTTAATATTTCTGTTACCTCCCTCTTGGATGCTTAACAAGCTAAATAGCATAAACTGCTACAGATGGATCTTTAGCACAGTTTAGCAGAGCTCTATGCATCCCATCAGAGTAGTACAGAGCAGTGAAATGAAGACAGACGGTGCAATAAGTGCAAGAGCTGTGAATGAATGTGAACAGAAATTGATTTTGAAATGTTCTTGGCACTTTCACAAGAAAATATTATCCCTGTATTTAAAGAGAAGCATTCCATGCATTGTTTCAGGATTACTAAGAATAAACTCTGGCCTCCTTAATTATTTTCTCTTCTGAGACCTATTTTCAGTTCAGCTGCAACATTTACATAAAAAACAAGCAAACTACTATGGATTGTCAAACTTGAGTAGCACAAGAATTGTACGTGAGTGCTGTGTCTATTTCTGGGCTCCTCAGGACAGGACAGATATGGAGCTACTGGAGAGAGTCCAGCAAAGGGTCACTGTGATTTTAAAGAGCCTGAAGCACCTTTGCCACAAGGAAAGGCTGAGAGATCTGGGACTGCTTGGCCTGGAAAAGACTCAGGGAGGGACCTTGTCAGCACAAAGAAACACCTGAAAGGAAAGTGCAAACAGGACAGAGCCAGGATTTTCTAAGTAGTGCCCAGTGACAGCATAAGATGCAAAAGGCACAAACTGAAAGACAGTTCTGTCTGAACATCAGGAAACACTTTTCACTCTGAGGGTGTCTGAGCACTGGCACAGATTGTCCAGGGATGTCGTGGAGTCTCTGTTCTCAGATATTCCAAAGCCACCTGGACAGGGTTCTGGGCAACCAGCCCTAGGCGACCTGCTTGAGAAGGGGAGGGGAGCTGGACCAAAGTGAGGCTGGGCCAGTTCCAACCTCAGCCATTCTGTCATCCTACATAGTGAATTGAGCTTTAAAATGTNAAAAAAAAAAAAAAAAAAAAAAAAAAAAGAAAAAAAAAAAAAAAAAAGAATCTTGAGGGGACTGCAATATCTTGAATATCAACCTCATTAATTTGCCGTGTTAACCCAACTGTTTCGTTTTTTGAGTGGACAAGAACTATACACCCAAAGTGAGGTAATTTTATGCTTTCCTAGGTTGGCATCTGTAAGTGATAATGCATCAGCATCCCATGGAGAGCAGTCAGTGTTCTGCAGATTTCTAAAAGCATCTAGACCAGGCTGCTCTCAGGTGCACAAAGCTGGACCTACGTGAATGTGCATGGTTCTGTCTTCCCTCTAAGCTGCTAACCTCTTAGGGAAAACTGAAAACAGCTGGGCTAGAAGATTCTCAGGAAAAGCCTCATGTTAAAGTTTTCATTTTTGTAAACCCAGTCTTGTCTTACAGTTCTGGTAATTTCACAAAAACAAAAGCAAAACCAAACCAAAACAAACCCCACAAACCTCCAAAAACCAAAAGAAAGCCCCAATCAAACATAAACAATCCCCACCCCACCAAAACAAGCAATCAAGCAAACACAAAAACACCTGAGAGAGGTTTTGCTTATGGACAATGTTGTATTTGTGTGTGTCTGTGTGCGTACACACATCTTGTAACACATGGCACTATGAAAATATGTCAGACTAAGAGACCCAGACCTGGACAAAGCATGGCCAAGATGGGAATTTTAAACAAGGTCAAATGCTGCACTAGTTCTGATGATTCAGAAGTTGGAAATCTTCCATTTCCATTATCACATATCTAACTTCCTTAGCATATTGTAAAAGGATAACTTGTTTCTGCAAGTGCTAGCTTTCCTCAAGGATATAAACCCATTATTATCATCATCATCATTAGTTGTATGTTAGACTCCATGACATTTTCTTATCACACTCAGTGTTACAGCGTGAAATCCCAGCAATGTGCATCATTCCTCAGTGCCTGTGTCTGTGCCCAAAGCCCAGTCACTGTTCCCAGCTCCCTTCATCACCTGCTGTGGGCCTCCTGGGGAGGTCCCTGCCCTGGCAAGTAGAAGCATAGTTTCTTAATAAAAGCCTATTATTTCCATCACAGCAATTATTGAGATCAGCTAACACCAAGGCAATAGCAAAATGTACTAGTTGACTTCAGATATTGATTTTTGTTCCTGTACTTTGAAATGCTTCCAAATTCCGGCTGGGACAAAAAAAAAAAAGTTACAATTAAAATCTTGGATATCACACTGACATCTATTGTAGAAAAGATGCACTTAAGGAAATTTAGAATTTACAATATATGTTGTACTGACAGAATAATTAATGAGACAAAAAGAAGTATTTGGTTTAAGTATCAACAGTGGAGTGCCCAGTGGGATTCTTTGCTTCCTTATTCTATCAGACTATGCCAGAGCCATGCAGAGAGCTGCAGATGAACGACTGCTCTCCAAGCATTCAAGAGTACTTGTGTTCAGTAGGAATCACTTTGAACATTAAAAAAAATGGCACAACCTGCTGGACAAAGAAACTGTTAATTGTGACAGACATGACTGGGAAAAGAGTTCCACCATCCTGTTAATCTGAACAGGCTCCAGCCAAGGGAAGGAAAACCAGGGATAACAAAGCCTATGGAAAAAAGTTCCAGATAGGGTCAAGGTACTGCTATTTTAATGTTAGAGTTTTACTAGTTAAGCCAAAACTCTGAATTTCAAACTTCCTGCTCTGCAAAAAGCCCTGGAATTTGTGAACAGCTGAAGAGTGATTCACTCATCACAGGTAGTTCTACATAAAGATACTGAAAAATGCAATATTCTCTTCAGAGACTCTGTAACAGATGTTATGTTTCTACCTAAGATGAAACCCTTACCAAAATTATCCTACCTCTCCAAATGGAAAATGTGACATGTTGTAAAAAGTCAATTCTGTAAGCAAATTAGTACATCTACCCATGCTTTCAGTATCCTGTTATGAAACTTTCTAAGTTGCCACAAAACAACAAAACAAACCCCAAAAACTTCTAGTCTGATCTCTTAAGGAAGAGATATGCATGACTGTCCAAGTACCTATTCAGCATTTCCCACGATCCCATAATTTCTCATGTGGCCAGTTTCTACCACATTTGGTAATTAAGAGATAGTCTCAAAGAAATTCAACTCCTGTTAAATTTTATCAATCTGAGTAATGGATAAAAATTCAGTGTGCTCCTGAAGCAAAAGGTAATTCAGTGTAGCCCTGTCTTCTTCTGATGTGTAATTTTCACTGTGAGTCCATACAGAACAGGGTAGCTCAATCTGAGCAGTAAAAAAAATACTTATGATAAGAAACCAGAATATACTGAGCAACCAAAAACTCCCAGGGCAAATTTGCTACCAAATAACAATGCTGTGAAACCTTTGGGGCTGTCTCCGCTGCATGACTACTGGTCAGACTATGCCAGATTTTGGCTACTAGCATGGTCTCTGCAGTGCAGTGATAATTCCATCCTCACCCCCTTACCTCCCCAAGGAACCCTCAACAGAGAATACTGGAAATATAAATACTTATTTTCTGATGTGGGCATGAAACAGCTCAGCCTAATTCATTCCTTTCTGCCAAATGTCCCAGGGCCAGCTGCCCATCAAAAGTGAACTGACTGCAGGGCTGGGCTGTAAAAGCCTCTTGGATAGGAGTGTAGATTCCTGGGACAGAGCCCACCCAGGAAGGAGAGGAGCTAACTGCAGAGCTGACCTGCAGTGGCAAAACTCTCTGGGGAGGGAAGAGCAGCACTGGGCAGTGAAGAACCAGGGGCTGATTTTGATAGGTAGGGTGGGAACTGAGTTTGGGTTGAATAGCAGGTTTGCTCAAACCAGCCTTGAAAACCCTTTAGCACAACCCTGCTGATGCATTCACAGGAGTTAATACAATTCTGTTGCTGAAGCTCAGCTTGTGTATGCAGCCCACTGTTCACCTTCAGCCCAGGAGAGATGTGGAATACTGGGTGAGAACAAGACTGCAGCCACATGGGTATCCCAAAATCCTGAAGGCATTCCAAACTGGTACATCACTAAAAAGTATAAAAGACAAATGATGGATCAGTCCATAATTCATTTGTTCAGAGGTGCCTCCAGTCCCTACATGACAACTGAAGACAGACTATTGTATTCTCTTGGAAATATCAGGCACCTGGATTCCCTGAAGGAATCTGTAAATAAACAAATAGAAGTGAACCAGCATACACGAACAAGTACACCAATAGGTGCCACTTCGAGCATGGGTTGAGCTAGATTCTGAAGTTCCTCCCAAGCCTACTTATTCTGTGATTAAACATTTTATAAATATGTACAGCAAGCAAATCTTCAGAATATGTGTTCTAGAATGGTGGATTTACTAATACAGAACAAACAGCTTCAAGGCTTCAGCTCCCTCCTCTACCCATCACACCAGGATCATATCCCTTCCTTGTACAATCCATACTTTTTTCCTGGTCCTTGGCTTGTGCCATCAGATTTATAGAGCAAAGAGTAGGCACAGCATGCCCAAAGCAAACAAACCAAGGAGCTGCAGAAGTGCAGAGGAGTGAGAGGGGGAAATTCACATTTTTTGTCAAGCTGAAGACCCACACTGGAGATCCACTTTTGCTCTGGGACTGAAGAGGAGGGGAAATCTCAAATGATCTGGTGTGAAACACATGAACTACACCTGAGAATCAGCCTAACTTCTCCTCCAGTTGTATTAGGACTGCACTTGTGTTTGTTTGAGAGAAAAAGATACAGATAATCTGAAAGCATGAAACTTTTGTACACAAACACATGAGCATCTTAAGATTTGGGGGGGTTGCTGCTACAAGAAGCAGGTGGGGTTTTTTTGGGTTTTTTTTTTCAATATCTCCCTTTGGCTTTGGTGGTTTAATACTCATAGAAAAGAAGTACAGCAGAAACTGTCATCCTCATTTCTTGCTCAATTGCTGCATGGCATTTGCTAACCTCTCTTTATTTCAACAGAAGACTCCCCAGAGCACAGAAGGTGTTCCTTCTTGGCATGTTATTACTGACTTACTTTTGAGTCTCATGTAGAAAAATGTTGCTAACTCAACTCATTTTGTTATAAAGTCAGTATTTTTCTTAAATCCTTTGCCACTGAAACTGGCAGAGATCCAGTTCCCTTTACTGAGGTGCTCAAAATGAGAGAGCCTTTTTAATTTGAAAAGACTGAACAGATGAAGCAAGCACCCCCAAAATGTAAAATAAATTATGTCAGAATGAAAAATAAAACTCCCAAATTTTAATTTAAAAAAATATTTAGGGAATACATTTTTCTAGAACCAACAGAAATTATGCTGGAAAATCTTTAGCTGCACTGTCAGCCTTATCAATGAACATCAACAGAAGCCAGTTTATGACAGAAAATAACATATGAATGAAATATCCTAGCCATTTGCAGGGCATTTTCATATTTACAGAGCTCTAGACTGCCAAGGTCTGTGTGGTAGAAACCACATATGGTACAATTGTGAATAAGCCAGAAAACGGGGCTTTAAGGAACACAGTAAAAACACAGAGCAGTATGTGGGTATCTGAAATGTAAACATGGCAAAAAGGCACTGAAGAAAAGTGAAGAAACCAAAATCAGAGGGTGAAAGCAAATATCTCTGAGCAGATCATAAGCCACATAAACCAGAAGGAAAGAGAAAGGACAGATCAGTTGAATCAAAAAGAAGGTGTGAAAGTGCAAGTGAGGAGCTGCACAGGGTTGAAGGCACTTGGCTGAAACAAGCAGCCAGCACAAAGCTGAGAGAAGCCAGAAAGGTCTCTCAACATCCAAAGGACAGTGCTCTGGTGCTTGCTGCTGCTGTGCCAGCTGCTGGTTACTGCCTGGAGCCTCCAGCAAGCTGCACCTTCCATGTCTCTTTGGGAAGGTCCTCAATTACTGAGGCTGCACGTCCAGAGAAAGTACCAGAGATTACCAGGTGCCCATAAGCCACAGATCTTTGATGAGAGATTCACTTATGGTGCAGAAGTTCATCAAGGACAGAAGTGATAACTGTGTATTTGTATCATGAAAGAGTTGCTCCTAATCTCTACTTCAAGATTTTCCTTTTTTTTCCCCTTTTCTTTCTTTTAACTGGAATCTATTCACTGACCTAATTTTTCTGCTCCTCATAAGCTGTGCTTGGCTCATGCATGAAGGAAAGGGGCCAAAGATGGCCTTGTGCCACCGCTGGTCTGCTGGGGACTTGCTTAGCTTCCATGTAAATTGGCCTCGGGCTGCCCTCGTTTGGATTTGGCTCCATCCTTCAGCTTAGGCTGCAGCAGCCCCCGAGGGGCCGTTCCACGGCCAGGAATAACTCAGCAGCTCTCCGGCCACCCTTCCAGCCCCTGGATCTCTCCAGCAGACCCAGCACTCATCCCTGAGCCAAATGGCAGCATCCCTGATAGCAGCGGGGCGGGGGAGGATGGAAAACCCAATTAACCCCTTTTCCTCGGGGACGCACAGACGGGTCGGGAAGAGGTGATGCACTGTGTGAAGGAAGAGCCCCACGGCAGGACGAGCCCGGACACCAGAACCGAGCCGGCCCCTCGCGTGTCTCAGCCCGGCGGTCCGGAGATCCGGGCCGGCCACAGCCACTCCGGGCGGCCGCCGAGAAGCGCTCACCGAGCGCAGGAGGGGCGGCGGCGGGCGAGGGGCGCTGGGCGGGCACTCAACGCGCTGTGCTGGACCCGGACCGGCTCCGCCTGGGCTCCCGGGCGGCATCACCCATCGCTCCCGGGCGGCATCACCCATCCCTCTCGCCCCGGCATCGCCCTCGCCCGCCCCGTCCGGCAGCCGCGGGCGGCGGGAGCGC
>VXBN01011905.1:64414-129383 GCA_013397395.1 Sinosuthora webbiana | reverse complement strand
TTTTTTTTTTTTTTTCTGGAAGCGTGAGATGTGGTTATGGTTCAACGTAGCATTGGTTTCAGTAGTCGGAACTTTACCCCAGGACATTGTCATTGTCAATACAGTTCAGCTGACAATTCAGAGCTTCCACTGATTATGGCATAATAATTACTGCAAGTGATTGTGTTTGCTGTGGTGATTGTTACCAAGTGGTCAGTGTGGTATCTGAGCAGGCAGTTGGTAGATTTTTTTTCCCCTGTCCTCTTGTCAGGTCCAATCTGTGTTTCCTCGGTTAATCACTGATTTGCAAGTTCATGTGCTTCTGGCTTTCTTCCCTCCCAGGAGAGGAAGTAAGATGTATTTATAAGTAAATAAATGATGTAAGAACTAGTGGCTCTGCCCTGTCCAATACCAGTCACTGCAATTGGAGTCTGAGGAAATTCACTTAATGGAGGTCTCAGGAGGCTCGAGGGTATCCAGAGAAGCCAGGAAGAATGTTAAGTCAGTTAAATACTGTGATTGCCTTGAACTAGAATTTATAACCGCACTAAGCATTTTGAGTAGCATACCAAGCCTGCTGTTTCTTTGTACAGGATTGTCTGACAATCATAAGCATAAACATGGTTATGTTATGGTTACAAATAATATAACCAAACTTTTCATTTGATGGCCTTTCCCATGACAGGAAAGTTTTGTAGACATATCACAATCCACAGTGCAGCAGTGCCTGCCTGAAGGGATGGTTTCTCTTGGAGAAATAAGCCATCCCTGTTGGTGCAGTTTGCACTGGGGGAGACGTGTCCAGCACCCATGTCAGTGCTTATGATGGTGGTGTGACATTTCAGCAGAAGGAGGTGGCACCCTGCACTCTCTCTGCTGCTTTATTTAATGCTTTTTCCATTTGCCTTACATCCCTGAGAGCAATTGCTGAACAGCTGGGAGAGTGGGTGCAGTCACCTCTCACAGGCAGCGTGAGCAATGGGAGAGCTCTCCTCTGTTAGCTTTCTTGGTGAAAAATTGTACTAAAGGCACCTGTAAAGAGTTAAACATCCCCACAGATAAGCACTTACTGTGGAATCTATTTAGCAGGTGGGTTAATTGCTATTTTGCCAATAAAACATATCCTGTGACCCCTTGCTGATATTTTCATTGATAAGATAACATCCTTCTGTAGTATTACTTCTTCTGTCAAATTCATGATAGTTTTAAATGCATAGTGCAAGAAACAAAGCACACCAGTAATCATTAATAAAATCAAATTAATTTTAACAAAGATTTTAAGAACTTGCAACTGAAATATTTTGCTTCTTTGTGAGGAGAATTATGATTTCTAGTCTATATGTACTCAAGCTTGAGCAAAATTTGTGTCCTTTGATAAATATTCCCAGCCTAGTACAGAATTATTTTAATTAGTACACTGCCAGACCGAACCCTGCATCTTTTTACAAATGAAGAAAGGGATGCCCAGAGAGAGTGCATGTCATTTATTACCCAAGGTCAAACTGTAAGCCAGGTACATCCCAGAATAGAAGCAATATCTTGTGATTCGAAGCGCTGGAAAATGCTACCTCCTGTAATTTGATTGTGCACAGCCTCACATGGCTCATTGCAGCATGTTTTCTTGTTACCCACTTTTTTTTCCTTTTTTTTTTTTTTTTTTTTTTTGAGGATGCTGTGCAAATATTTCCAGCACGAAGTGAAATCCATTCCTTATGTTGAAGCACAGCCGCTGCTGCCCGCATGGCTTTTTCCTCCTCTGAAGGAGTCAAATGGTGACCTATATATGAGAAATCGCTTGTCCTTGAAAAAAGCCTTTTGAGGGAATTTTATAATTTATTTCTTGGGTTTGTTTTTTTGTTTGATCCAAGCAGGGACGGAAGGAGACAGCTTTATTTCAGGAGACACTAGTTTAGCTCAGCTGCTGTGCCCCAATACTTCAATTTCTTCCTAAAGAGTCTTGGTGTCTTTAAGCTCCACATGTTCTTCATGAAGTTAATGGGCTGTCCTGAAGGATGCAGTCTGTTGGGTAGCACTGACCTCATGTGAAGAAGGCATTTGCATTCAGCTGGTTTTCAGATTTTTAGGCTAATACAGCATTTTTCCCTGATTAATTAATTGGGATTTTTTGCATGAGTAAGGATTACTTCAGCAGTCAAGGCTTAACAGGATTTGACTTTCATGATGCACTATGCAATAGGAAAGATGTTTATTTTCATCCCTTCTTTAATTTCCATTATATTGCAGTCAGTGCTTCCCAGAGAGAGATAGGTAAAATATTGTTTTGGCAGAAACAGTGTGTCATTTGTACAAGGTGCATGTACTTTAGCTGTCCTTAACTGCTGTGTTTTTGCTGTTCAGGGGGAAAAATTTGTTTTATTCTCTCTTAAGTTCATCCTTTTCTAATGCTTGTAGTGTTGGTTCACTGTGTGTCCTTGGGGAAATCCGTCAGTCCTGCTTTTAATTACCTTCACTCCCTCTCTGTTTGCTTGGGCAAACAGCAGCAAGGCACCATTAAAATGGTGGCCCCATCCCTCCGTTCAGATGATATTTTATCCTCTCCTCAGTTTTTCTCCGTGATGCTTCTGTCCCATTTCGTGGTTGATGGAGCATGGTGTGCCTCGGTCGCTGCACTCCCTTCTGGCAATGTAGCTGTCAGATGACGGAGGGAAAGGTACACAAGTTCAAGTGGCTCCTTGTATTACCATCTGCTAAAGATGTTGCTGCCTTTTAGCACAGCTTGGGTTATCTTTTAATAACTGACTGTGTGGATGGGCTCGACTGACTTCCCCTGGCTCAGGGTAGCAGCAGCACAGGCAGCAGTGGTGCCCTGTAGGAGACAGGGCAGCATTTTGCACAGCCTGGTGCTGTGGTTCCATTGGAGACCGTGGTGTCAAAAGACTTTGGGGACCCCGGGAGAGACCCTTGCTGTATTTGTAGGGGTGGCAAGGTGAGCCAGCACACACAGTGGCAGCAATGTGGCCAAACCTGTTTCCTCAGGGACTGAGGCACTGGGCAGTCTTTGGAGCCTGTAGAGGCTCTCTCATGCCACAGTGGTGAGGCTTCCTGTCTCTGTGGCAGAGGGGCATCTCAGTTTCCTTTTCCAGCCAATGTCCTGACTTGGTGTGTGTTTCCAGGGGTGTTTTCCTGTCAGAGTGTGCACAATTCTGATATCCTGCCCAGAAAGGGCCATGGTCTTTCTGGCAGGATCTCGTTGAGGGTGAAGCCCTACTGAAAACCATTCTTATCCTGGCTGCCCTCTGTCGCCAGAGCCTCTTCTGTCTTGGACCTCAGGAGATTGCAAATCAAGCTAAAGGAGTCACCTGGTATGTGGAAAGCAGGAATAGCACTGCTGTGGGATGTCTGGGGTCTGGGTGGCAGAGCAAGGGAAGTGTCAGGAGTTATTTTAAAAGGCAGTGGAATGGATGGATATGCTGTGTGTGGAACGTGATGGGTTCAACCAGGGTGTATTTTGTAGAAAGATACAAATGAATGGAAACTGTTTTCTTTCAGCTCCTCAGACAATTCTAGATGATGTTATTGGTTCCTTAGAGCCTTCCCTTCAGATAGTCAGCGAGTGTTTAAAGACTATTGTAGGGTAGTTTACTCCATTTTTTCTTTTTTTTTCAATCTCTTAGGAAAAAATTGTCAAGTGTGAGAGGAAGAATCTTCTGGAGTCGTGCCTAGAACATGTTCATTTGCGACTCTTTAGCGTGGAATGTAGATGTATTAATGTTGAACACAGTGTTTCTGAAAGAGATACAAATTAAAGACCTTTGAAGGGAGATCTGCACAATACCCACCAAACTGATGCTCCTCCAAGTGTTGTAGTGCAGAATCTCCGTGTCAGGCTTTTAATCTCACCTCTGCCTGAAAGGGGAGGGTTGGCCTTTGAGGTGAGATTTCATTCCTCCACTGTGGCCAGTAAAGTCCTTTCTCTCTGTGGAAGAACTTGGCAGTTTATGTGAAACGTTGTGGTGTTTTAAAGGTCAGATATCGTGGTGCTAGCTGGGACTGTGCTGATTTCCTTATTTCATTTCACACAGGCCACTACACAGCCAGGATGTCTTTTTTTTTTTTTTTTTTTTTTTTTTTTTTTGCCAGGGGATTAAAATGAGTTAACAGTAAAGATAAAATCTTTCGATTCTAGCCTGCCTCTTTTAAATGTACAGTCTCCTAGCCATGGTTTCCAAAATTACACACAGGGGAAAATTTTTGCATTAATTTGCTTAAATTGATGAATTTAAGCCAGGACTCAAAACCCGGGTTTTTCTAAAGCAAACAGTAAAGCAAAGGGAATTATTTGCATCTGGATTTTTTTTTTTAAGGAATCTGAAATAATTTGGGTATACATTCCAGTGTTTTCCTGTTTCTCTTCAGTAAGACAATGTGAATCCTTTTTATTTTAACAGCCTTCAGACTGGGAGATGGGGACATCTTGATAATGGCTGGATTCAGTTCAATGCAGTGTACCCTGAATATTCAGTTGTAGAGTCAAAGTAGAAAACTGGAGGTTGAAAATGTTGAATTTCAAGTGCACTATTTATCAGTCAGCAAAAAAGCACTGTAATACCGACTGGATCCTGCTGGAATTGGAGGTTTGATTGACACAAGTTTAGTGACATAAGTTATGTATTCTGCCACAGAAATAGGGATTTCAGCCACTTATAGCTGAAGAGTGGTATTAAAAAGACAGTTCTGTACAAAAGCACTGCTGTATCTCTGTACCTCTTTGTGCTGTTGGAAGAACATTTGCCTATGCAGCAGCATCTTTCTGCTGAAAAAGCAGCCCAAGGAGTAATACCGATGTTATAATAGGGGATTTTAACAACAAAAAAAAAGAGGAAATATATTTATGCAGAGGCATCTCTTTTATCCAGAATAGATCTCTACTTCCCTATCCTTCTCCTGACTCCTTTAAATTTCATATGCCAGCACTTAACTCTTAAACTTTGTCAGTTCAGTCACCTTCCTCCTCATCCCCACGGAGAGCTTTGAGGTGACTCTTTGGAGTTTGTCGAGGTGTGGAAGGCAGCGTCCCTGCCCTCTGCAGGGCTGCCTCTGGCTGGAAGGTGAGAGCTGCAGAACAAAGCACAGGAGCTGAAATGAGGCCATGCTTGTGGAAAGGTGCTGGGCAGTTACTTGGACCTGTGGAGTGTGTCTGGTGACTGAATTTCTGGAAGCATCTGGAGCCATCAGTGTTGGAAGCAGAGAAGCAGGGGATGTCTCTAGCAGAGTGGTGCAGGGCTGGGCTGAGGGCTGCTCTTTTTCACAGCATCAGTTACTTGGGGTCACTTTGGTGACACAGGTTCCTTAAATCTATTGCCTTGGTTTTTCAGATTTTTATGTGTTGTGTTTTATGAGTACACTGAAGAACTTTAATACAATACTGTGTTTCTACAGGTAGCAAATATTTGACATTGATGTTTTCCCCTCGTGATTTTTTTGCCTGGTTCTTACACAGGACCAAAAGCCACAGTTAACTGTGTTAACTCACAGGTAGCACTGGATGACACAGCAGAAAGGAAGAGTGTGCATATCAAACATGCTTATGTGGTGGAGTGTGTGGAGGCAGAGACAGGCAGGCATGGGGGAAAAAGACATTTCACAGAGGCTGAACAGAGAGGCAAAGAAAGAGGCAATTTAAAAATTACTCAAAAAGCGAAAGAATTAGTTGCTGGCAAAAATAGAAAAATGGAAAGGTGCAGGCAGTAGCAGAACTCAAGGATGAAGGGAAAAAGGCAAGAAATAGCATAGTCCCCGGGGCAGGGGAGATTTAAAACTAAAATCAGGTTCTTTGACAGATCTGATTTCTATCTGATGGCCAATGTACTCAATTTAAAAGAAGGTAAAAGTTCAACAGAACAGTAAACACAGGGAGAAGAGGACAGGCAGAGGAGTAAGCTGCATTTTGTTGAGGAAAATTACTATTTTTGTCTGCTTGTTTTTTGTTTGTCACTCTTCCATCCCCATATTCTCTTTGCATACACTCATGCATTTACAAAAATAGCTGTCATCACATTCAGGGCTTACAAATCACACCACAGCCTTATGTGTTATATTCTATATTTTCTTTAAGGAATAACTGAGACAACTACTGATGTCTGGAAGCAAATACAGGCTTTTTCATGAGCATTGCTGTACTTCTGACCCTGACATTTTCTTGTTACGTACATATGTTACTATAAATCAATGTGTAACTTAAACAGTAACACTGTTAGTAAATTTTACTTTGGTACCAGGCTAAAGAATCAGGAACATGAAGGACTGAGCTGCTCCAGGGAGGAAGAAAAGAACACCAGGCTAACCACAATTACTCTGTAAACGTATAACATCCTTAGCACTTTACAGCACTGAAATGGAAGGATAAAAGTAAGGTGTAAGTTCCTCTGTAGCCACTTAATACACACTCTTAGAATATTAGATTTTTACGTAAATGTGTAGCACAACTGGCAGGGTGCAGATGTAAAGAAGATCCTTTTCTTTTGTCTCGCCTCCATTAAATCAGTAGATCCCGCTTTTCTCTGTTAATTCAGCTGGACAGTGTTAAAATCAGCCTGCAGCCCCGCTGGCAGGCTGTGTGAAGGTTGCAGAGCAGGTTCCCAGCCTTGCCTCTGAGCAGTATTGGAGCTCTGTCCAGAGGATCAGGGATTCAGTCAAAATGGGCAAGTCCCATGGTCCTGCTGTCACCCAACTCCCCTGTTCTACCCCTTTTTTAAAAAAAACTGAGTTCAATATATGCAATCAGGTCACTATTTTTGATAAGATGATCTGTCAAAACGTCTTTGTGTCTGTCATGGCAGGGAGTTTTTTGGCCATCGACAAGCATGATGAGGTTAAGCACTGAGTGATGTTGTGTAACCTTCTGTCCACTCCATTACAGCAGAGCTCAGGGACAATATCCTGTCAAAACCAGTTATTTCTTATCTATGTTGTAGGCTTATTTTCAATTGATACTTAGTGAGCTGGAGTACCAAGGCAAAATAATTAAAATAGCAGTTTCATTTTAGGCAAACATGATCAAAAAGTATTTTAATAGCAGTCCAAGCTGTGGCTGAGTCATTTGGTGTTTCTCAGCTCTGTATATTTTGATGTCTGAGAGAAGAACCATAAATCTATTTTTGCAGTAGATCAGTATTCCTGAATTCTTCATTTTAATGGCTTGGTATCTTTTGTTGAAGAACTGTGGATCATGAGTGAGATGGAATGGATGTCTGATAGCATTGAATTATCTGGGAGGAAAAAAAATGTGGCAGATAAATACACCTTCTGTCTGTCTGAGGCATTTAGCTATTTTATGTGGCTAATCCTTTTCTTCACAGGGTGCTTCCAGTCCCTCATTGGAACAACATTGACATGGTTGAGGATTATAAATTGGGGATGTGCTGGTCGTATTTAGATTTCAGCATCAAGGAAATGAAGGCTGCTCTTAAAAGTTTGTGGGCCTGGGTCTAGAAGCAGCACAGGACAAATTAGCTCTGTGCTGGTGGGTCAGTGCAGAATTGGAAGATGGTAATTATTGCTTGTTCCATACTGGTGGCATTCTGCAGTTTGTCTGCTCACTCCTGACAACCAAATAATATCCCTGCCACAATCAGAGAGCTGATGGGGGCCTTGAGAGGTAATTTAGGCTGCCATCTAGCCTGCAGGAAGGTGTACCTGTGCCTGTCATTCCTGGCAGCCCCTCCCTGACTTGCTTTTCATACCCCAGTCAGTGCCGAGGGATCCACAGTCTGCCCTGGATGTCTGACACACTGCTTTGTTAGAAAGTCCAGCCTAATGACTAATCTGGATCTTGCTGTAATTTAAGCCTGATTTTCCTTGTCTTCTCCATTGAGAAATAATAGCAAGAAACTTGTTCCTCTCTGCAGAAGCTCTTTATGTTATAATTTCAAGACTGTTACAGTTTTTACCCCCCCCCTTTTTTTTTTCCTTCTCTAAACAATCCTAATCCTTCCAATTTCCCCATGTGTGTCGTGTTTCCTACATCTCTGGTCATTCCCCCTGCACTCTGCCAGTCTCCCTCCAACCTTTCCTGAGGAGTGCCAGAAGATGGACACATGGTTGTGGCAAAACCCTTTCTAGTTTAGCAGAGAGATAAGTCTGTTTCTTCCAGGTCTTTTTTCCATATACACAGCTGAGTAAGGTGTTTGCATCTCACATCAGCGAGGCACTGACTCACCTCCAGCTCATGACCTGCTATTATCCAGCAGCCTTTTAATGGGCTGCAGCTCCTGGACAGGTATTCTTTAGGAGAAGTCTCTGAACAAGTGAAGTGTTCGGGGTCATGTGGAGACAGGGCATCATTGAGCACTGTGCTGTGATATGCAAGATGAGAAGCTTCTTCAGCTGAAGGAGCTTTGTGTCATTAATGCCAACTAGAGAATCTCTTTTCCTTTGTTCCTGAATGAAACTGGGAATATGTTATTCTGCATTGTAACTTGAGGTGTGCCATTACATATCCAGGGGACATCTGTGAACTGATAAGAGTTCTTTTGTGGAAGTACACTTGGAACAATAGATTTGAGAGGGCTGTATTAAGTCAATTATTTTGTCCGCATTAGAAATCAAGGAGTAGGTGAAATCTGAAGTGTCTGGAGGTTAAATTTAGTCTGTTCTTGTGATTTACTTTGGTTGCTAATGTAAAGATAAAGCTCAGTGTTGTCTCTTCTTTCTGCCATCTGTGAAATGGCTAATGCTATAGTTGCTTTAGCTTTCTAAGGCTAAGTCAGTGATTAAGTAGTCAGAATTCCAGTTATAATAGCAATGGACTGCAAAATACACAGTCCACATGGAGCTGTTTAAATTTGATCAGAGCTGAGTTGGTCAAATATGAACTCGGTGAAAATTCTTAGCAGTAGAACAGAAAAAGAAACTTGTTCAGGCTCTTTAAATAAATATTGATTTGTTTGTTTTTGGTCTTGCAGAGCTGAATCAATCATGAGCTTTCTTGTGTCGGGCTGCTATTTTCATCCATACGTGTTTGTTATTATGCCATCAAAAATGCCTGGAAATAAGGCTCATTTAACTGCTACACATCCAGAAGACAAAATGTAGATGAAGTTGTAGTGTGAATACACTTGTCCCACTTTGATTTTATTCTCTAAGCACTGTGGGACTGCTAGCTTATTTTGGTAAAACAAATATTAAAAAAAAAAAACCCCACACAGGTAAGCTGAGTCAAACTTGGACTCAAATCTAAGGATCCCTAAATGAATAAAATCCACACCATCCATCTGAATGGTGGATGAGCATACTCACATGTGGATTTGGCTCAGTTGTAGAGCTGAACCATGGCCACAGCTGGAAGGCATCTCTGGAGATGTTGTGGTCCAGCCCCCTGCTCAGAGCAGGGTCCACAGGAGCAGATTGCCCAGGGCTGTGCCCACCTGGTTTTGAGTATCTCTGCTCTGTGCCTTTCCTAGGCAACCTGTGCTTGGCCACCCTTACAGTAAAAAGGCTTTATTTTTATATTTAAGCAGATTTTCTGTCAGTGGGCACTGCTAGGAAGATCCTGGCTCTGTCTCCTCTGCTTTTCCCTATCAGGTGTTTATACATATTGATGAAATCTCCACAGAGCCTTCTCATCTCCAGGCTCAGCAATCCCTGAGTTAGTACATAGAAAACACACTCATTCCTGCTCCATTTGCCTCTTTTCCCCAAAAGCAGGCTCACAATGCCATTCTACCTCTTCTCACTTCCTCTAGCACCTTGAGTGGGTGAAGGAATGCAATTTTTTTCTGTTGCAGTTGCAAGCAGGGAAATCCAGAAAGGTAAAAAGGACCCACTCAGCACCATGGTCTTCTTTTCAGTCTTGCTGTATCAGGGAAGGGCAGAATCTTCTCTTAGTAGCTAAATATTAAGGTTTGACAAAATCGTTCCTGGTTCTGGCAGGTAATTGGGAAGGCTGTGGATCTGAAAAGTTTTGGTATAAAGATTTCTTTTACCTCTGCAGCTCGAAGGCTTCTCAAGGGCCTCACAGCCCCGCAGCTCTGAGTGTCTGTTAGTGAAAATGCCTGGATGATTGTAGGAGGTAGACCACCCCCCACCATTGAAAGAAGACAAGCAATACCCTAAAAGTGCCTATGCCCCTGCACTGCAGGAACATTATCTCCTGACTTTGTTAATCAAACACCTCAGGCTGCTGCTTGCCTGTGGAGGAGGAGAGTTCCCTGTTGTGTGTGATGTGTGAGCAGCCAAGGATGCATCAGGGGAAAAAAGACAAAACCTTTTTCTGAAAGCTGTGTTACAGGCCAGGGTATGATAAAACATTCTTCCCAGTGTCTGCAGATGGCCAGGACACCCCTCAAGCATGGGGGCTATGAGGGAGGTTCTTTTCCGTCATTATTTTTGTGGAATCTCTTTCAGATTCTGTGTGACAGACATCAGACGACTTCAGTGTCCTTCTGGGACCTTGAAATGAAGCTGTTTTATTCCAAGGGCATCAGGATATTAAGCACACAAAATAGGGTATGAAAGGCATCTGGTAAAGAGTTTTAAATATATGTATTTTGACTTAACAAGCTTTCCTTGGAAAACACACATTTTGTGATCTGTAGGTCCAGAAACAGTAGCTGTGTGGGGCCCTCCTGTCTCACTTCACTCAGTTCCTCCTGTGGGGCTGCATAGAACAATCATGTAAAATGACAAATCCAGCAAAAGAGAAGATGGCACTGAGGGCTCCCAGGGCACCGTGTGTCATCTATAACATGAGGTAATGGTAATTCCTGTTAGTTAATTACATGCAAGCTAATGGCCAAGTGCTGTGAATATTTCTTTATTACTGTTGGCAGTGGTGTGATTTGTCTCATGGCTCTTATTCTTCCTCCTTGCTGTGTGAGGTTTAAAATCTTAGAGTGATCTGAACTGTGCCTTCTGACACAGCAGCCTCTTTTTCCCAAAGTCCTCTTGGTTTACTGAGAACTGAGAAAAAGTAGCACAAAGGGAAGACTGATAAATTTTTCCTAATTCTATTGTAGTACCAAGTGGCAATCTTTCAGCTAGGAGGAAAGTACAGATAGTAATCCCATTACTTACCAAGTAAGCTACGTTTTAAAGAGCACAGTATTCCACACTTCCTCAAGATAAATCCCATGACTCTTACTCTGCCCTTGAAATGTGGCAGTGTTGAATTATAAGTAACTGTCTGTATTTGAAATATGACTTGGAGTTGTGGGCATATTTCCAGGCAACGCTAATGGCCCTGTATGCCACTGGAAACTCTTTTGTTACTGTCTCTTGCTTCAGAGCCATCTTGTCGATGTGCCCTGGAGTATCTGGAGCCACACACAGAACATCAGGATTTTTACTACATCAGGCTGCTACCATAGTCTAAGGGTAGAGTAAAATTCAGATGACTCAGAGGACTTGATCACCTTCATCTGGTTTTCCTGCATTATGTTGTCAGCATTCTTCCTGTAGCTGAAGTTGATATTTCTATTCAGTGGCTTATTGGCATGGCACAAATTGCAGATCATCACACAAAGTACAAGTGGCATGATGCCAGCATGGAGTTCTCTAGAATTCCCCCTGCTTGAAGGCAGTGCTGGTGCTACTTTAAAGTGACTGATCTATGTCTTAGTTTGCCTGTGAATGATGCTGTTGTGTCGTTTACCTCATTTAATTAATTTCACAGGTAGTCACACTGTTCTTTAGCAGCAAATATTTAGATAAACTTCCAGGTGCCACATGCCTCATAAAGATCTGCATAGTAGAGCTGTGCATATAAAGCAGCATGACATAGAATAAAGAAGTCTTTTGAGACAAGCAAGATCACTTGTTGTAAACAACAGAATCATAAAATTAGTGGCTGATGAAAGTAGCCAATACCTTGTTTACATTTGAATAGATCTTTTGATGCAGTGTCAAAGATAATCTTCTTTGAAAACTTAATTCATGCTGGCTTGGATGGGGACATTGTGGATTTGGAATTGGTTGAAAGACCACAAGCAAAGCTAATAAGGGTAGCAACCAGCCTTATTTATTATCTTCATTAATGATCCAGAAGAGCCAGATAGCTGGATAAGAATTGCTTTGGCATTTAAACTGGAGCAAGTGCCAGACATTATACACAGGCAAAGGGAGAGTATGGAAACAGCTCAAGAGATTAAAAAATGAGCTAAAACAAGGTTTGTTTTATTTTTTAGTGCAAACACATATATCTGTGAAGAAATATCTGCAATATTTATACTGTATGCTGGGAAGAAACTGAGATTCAAGTAAGCTGGACATGACAGGGCCTGAGTACATCAGAATTCAACGCTTTAATGTAAATTCTCCTTACATTCATTTGCATTTATTCTCTGTGGAATGAACAGATAATATCAATGAAAAGCCATAACCAGTTCTCATTATCACAACATGGCATCCACGAGGTCAATACCATTTTGGACTCCCTGTACAGCTGTACCATCCAACACAGATATTATGTATTCCCTCTCTGTGATTCCTCAGACCTTTACATTGCCTAAAACTCACCTGAGATGCCAAGACATCAAAAGTTTTGCAGTCAAAACTTTCCTGGGCTGCTGAATAAGGTTGGATATGCTTAAATGTCCAAAGCACCTGATTTATGTCCTGGAAATCTTTCTGGGCATCTTTTGATAGATGCCAATCCTGGGAGTGCTGTGTTGAGGGTCACATAAGCCATGCCAAAATTCATAAGCCAACAGCTACATCACTCACCATCTCTGGTACAGATTTATAGTGCTGTCTTTTCTCCATGGTATTTATGCAACTCCTTCCAGTCTTCCCACAGGTAGTGGCAGTTTGCACTCCATCTCACCTGCCATAACTCATCTCCACATCCTCCAGAGGAGGCTGTAAAGCTGCAGCTGGGGAGCACATCCCACCTAGCTCATCCCTCCCAGTCTCCTGGAAATGCTCTTCCCACAGAGCCCCAAGGGTCTGACCTGCTGCAGCGTAAAAGCAAATTTGGCATTGCCTCTTTTCCCAGTAGCAAGGGGAGAATGTTTTCACCTCTTGTCACCCTTACAGATTTTGAGACCAAATGGGCTCTGAGCAAATTACAGTGCAAGTAGGGGTCTTCCTTTTTATGTGCAATAACCTTGAGATTTCATCACAGACCTGGTAATTCAAATTCACCTCCCTTCTTTTTCTGACACAGTGCAGTGATTTAAGCTGATGCCTCTAAGCAGAGTGTGCTGATGGCTGGAGCATCTTATTGCACCTCTGATTGAAATTACTCCCATTTGAACATTCTTCGGAGCAGAGCCTGGAGGGAAGTGCCTGAAACTCTGTCACCTGAAGTGACAGCATGAGAAGAAACTGTTGCAGCATGGCAGAGGCACAGTAACTGCACAACAGGTTTAAATAACAGTTTTCAAACTGTTTCACACACAGCACAGCATGGACAGTTGGATGCTTCCACTTGATTGCGGTGAGGAGCACAAACAAACCTTTCTCCTTCAAGATTTGTTTCCAGTGCTCCATCTGGTTTAATGTCTTGTACCAGTGCTAGATGACTCAGCTACACAAATGTCTGTGGAAAGTGGTTCTGAAATGTGCTGTCTGTAACATGCCTAACCTGCTTTTGTTAATCTCTGAAACACAAGGGTTTATTTTTCTTCCAGAATTGATGGGCTAAGTTCGGGGAGTTGGTTCTATGACTTGGCCTTGCAACATCTGGTAGTGTTGTGACCCATCCCTGAAGGCAAGAGTAACCCAGGTTCTTGTTAATGGATCCCCTGGGGCAGATTAGAATGAAACAACACTGAATGATTGGTGTTTGTAAATACATACACACAGGGTTTGTTTTGAAACAGTTTGGTTGCAAAGGAGAGCAGGTATGTGGCCATAAGATAATAATTTTGGTTACTATGTATAGTAATATAGCAATATAAAAGCATAAAAATAACACTTAAGTAAATGTATGAGGGAAAAGAAAAAAGCATAAGAGTAGAAAGATATCCCACCAGTGGCTCCTGCAATGAGATTTGATGGTTGCAATTTTGATATCCACTGGTCGAAGTGATGGTTGAAGTCTTGATGCATCAGGGGTGGGGGAATCCCCCAAAACACCAAGTTCAATGGGTTAGTGTATGCTTAGGCTTGGTGAGAGTGCCCAGGTACCTTCCCTGGTGGGAGAGCTTTCAGTCCTTTGGTGGAAAGCCTCACAAATGAGCCTGGGGGTGCTTTGGGGGTCTTTGCTGGGTTGTGACCCCTTCTTGCCTCTCCCATCAACCCAGTTATGCCCCGTCAGAGGGGATGAACACCCTCAGGACTTTTCCCTGGGGTAGCAGAGGGAGTTTTACAACTGACGGAAGACAGCTGGCGTGACCAAAAGCACCATCCCACCTTGCAGGATCTGTCTCTTACCTGGCTCAAAGCCTGGCTGGTAGTCCTTGCTGGTGGGTGCTCACACCCTCAGTCTTATGGGGACCAGAGGCTTCACCACCACACACCCAAAAACTCATTCCCTGCCCCTCAGAGGGTGCAAGCCCGGCCCCAGCAAAGCACAAATGGGAAATCGTTTCAGCCATTAACCATTAACATTCCAGTCTCTCACAGTCAGGAATAAATGTTCTTACACTGTAATATTGGATGCGCTGGAAGGTGATAAATTATTTATTTACACAACATGGGCTCTGAAGGATTCAAGTTTAATTCAGTTGGAGCGGTGGAGCACTTCCAGCAGCTAAACCAAAGATCTTTCTAAAAATTCTTAATTATAGAAAAGTTCAGTTGGTTTGTTAGAATTGCACAGTGTGAGTGGACTCAGATAAATTTTGCAGAAATAATTTCCCTAGTTTACTTGAGTCTTGGGGGAGCAGAGAGATACTTTACCTTTAAACTTGCAGCTTTTCATAAACTATCATTTTGTTTGTACAATGCAAGATAAAACAATTTTTTTGTGTTCTTTAACACATTATCTCCTTTAACACATTATCTCCTGTCCAGAAAACATGTTAGCTTCACTTAGAAGAATTTCTTAATTACCTCTAAAGTACTTGTTTCTGCTTGACTTCTTGTTTTGTTTGTTTTGCTTGTTTTGATAATGGGAGAACAGACCCAGAGAATTATCCGAAGAAAGAACAAAACAATTGCTGCTAAAGTAGCTGTTAAATAATCATTTAAGTCTTACTCTGATGCATCCTGGCACTTTTCTGTTTGGTTTCTGCAGTGCTGCAATACCCTGAGCAGAGATTGCAGACCTGTTCACAGCACTGAGCAAATTGTCACACACAGTTTAGGTCCTTCTCCTCTGTGAGTGTCAGATTTTGGGGAGGTCAGGGGCTCCTCTGAGCTGAACCTCTATAATACAGCCACTGTCTGTCGGGGCATTCTGTGCATCTCCAGGTAGCATGTCATGATGGAAGCCCAAGCTTTTATTCATTCTAAATGTGGAAAAAAAAAAAAAAAAACCCATTGCATTGAAGGCATTGTATTTGGGAGCCTCCGATGCTGGCAGCAACTGTGTTCCCTTTCTGAACCTTAATTTGAAACGAAGGAATGAGCAGTAGATAATTTCTGCAAGTTTTAACACTAACAAGCTGTACAGTCTTTTATGGATAGTTTTCCAAGTGCTGCTTTCTGCAGCCTCTCCTCCTCCTCCTCCTCCATCAATTTTTTTGGTTCCAACACTTCTGCCACGAGGCTTCGAGGAGATGTATCTGTTTTCTTATTTAGTTTGGTAAGCCTGTGGATGACGCACGTTCACTTGTACAGAAGGAGGAGGTCTGAACGCTGACAAAACAAGCCTGCAGGCACTGGAAGTACACTGGGAATTCTGGCACGAGGAAGATGAAAAGACTGGATGATGGTGACAGATAAGGAATGCAGTATTTTTAACAGAAAGAGGGAAAAAATACAAGGCTGCCTAATAATGTATATAGAATGAAGTGCCTGCTTTTTGAGTTTCAAATGTCCCTGAGTTTCAAATGTCCCTGGCATATTTTGTGAGTTGCAGCCATGTAAATAAAGCTCAACAAAACACCAAAAAAAAAAGAAGAAAGAAAGAAGTTATGACACCCAGCAACACACTTCATATGTAAAATTAAATGGATGTACCACTGCTTACATTGTAATATTTGATTAGTTGAAAAGTGGTAAAATGTTTTTGACAGGTGTAGTCCAGACCAAATCCTGTAGTCCTGACAGAGAAAAAAAAAAAGATTCCCCCTGGAAAACTGTAAATGTCTGACAGTCTCAGCTGCATCTGTGAACCATGACCTAGGGTATTAGTTTGAAAGGCAAGTGAATTCCTGTTAAACTGACTGTCAATAAGATGAGAGATAATTTGATCCAATACAATTTGCTGGTGTGTATATAAACTGCAATCCTTTATTTTCGTTTTTTCAAACTTCTTAGTTTTATTTTAATTCTTCAAACAATATAGCAAAGATCTACAGCACGAGTGCAAAGTTCTTTCTCCACAGAAAATACAGACCATTATTTGGAATTCTGACTTGAGAGGAGTGGTGCCTCATATCTCAACTGGAACTTTTAGTCTCTTTAATTAAGATGCAGAAGATGTTGTGTTGCCTGGCTCATCACAGGAGACAGTCTTCTTGAGAATATTTTTTGACAGTTCTTTGAGAGTCTGAGGGAGAACTACTGCTTATAAATGGAGGTTTTTTTTTCAATAGGCATAAAGTATGCACACCCTTGGAAAAAAGTGATTAAAAAAAACCCAAGTATTTTTTGTTGTCTCTAAGTCATGCACTCCACATTGGTTTAGAGCAATGAATGGCAGTGCATGTGCTACTCAGTTCCCCCCAAACTGACTGGAATGAGACTAGGATCAGTGTTTTAAGAGTTGGATGTTTGCTCAGCTTCTGCAAGTGAGGTCAGCATTTTACCCTGTCAAGTAATTAATGTTCCTGAAGTCTCAGTCTTTAAGGGCTAACTTGGGCAGAATTATCAGTCCCAACAGACCATGAACCAGCCCTATGGTGTTACTAGCAAGACAAAGAAACCCTAACAAACTTGTAAAATTTCCAGCATTTCTTACATGATACTTGCCAGGAGTAACAGTCTCCTCAGTCAAGAGCCATTCAGGTCAATGAGGACTTCGATATTAACAGCCATAAGAATGATCTAATAGTTGAAGTGACTTTGACAAATTGAAAAAATAAAGTGCTGCATGAGGCTAAGAAGGCTCTTTTCCATTACTGTGAGTGATTAAGATATGGTGTTACTTAAGATGAATTGAATGATGAGCATTCTTAGAGATATTCTCAAGGAACCAGCAATCAATCTTTCTCTCTGACCTCATCCTGTACATTTAATTTGTTGTATTACGTAGTTGCTTTCTCTATTACATAGTTTCTTTTAAGTATAAGTATATTAGTTTTATTTGTGGTTTTTTTGGGTTTTTTGTGTTTTTTTGTTTGTTTGTTTTGTTTTTGTTTTGTTGTTGTTGCTGTTGTTTTTTGTTTGTTTGGGTTTTTTGTTTTTCTTTGTTTTTTTTTTTTTTTTTTTTTTTTTTTTTTTTTTTTTTTTTTTTTTTTTTTTTTTTTTTTTTTTTTTTTGGGGTTTTTTTTTTTTTTTTTTTTTTTTTTTTTTTTTTTTTTTTTTTTTTTTTTTTTTTTTTTTTTGAGATCTCACATCTCTTACCAATGAAGAAAAAGAAAAAAGAATGAAGAAAGAGAAGTGTCCAGTTCTTTCTGGACACCTTCAAGTCATCTTCAAATGTGGCTCATCAGCTTTGGTCTCTAGATGCAGTTGTCATTTTCATTTGTAGAACTCTAAGCCTAGGTCAGTTTCCCTTTGACTAATGTTACCCTTTACTGACTTGACTGGAAATTGGGTTCTGTCCGTCTCCTGCTGACCTGCAGATGTGTACAAACACTAATAAATTCCTTCTTCCAAGAAGCAACCTGCCTAAGTTCATAGTAGCAAATGGTGGTGCCCAATTGAACTGGACTTGGATCATTTTTAAATTCAGACTGAAGCCATGGGTTAATGCAGCGTTAGGGGAGAGTCTCTCATTCCTGGTTACAAAGATTTTGTCTCTTGCAAGGGCTGTTTCATGAATCCTGTTTCCTGCTGCTCTGGAGCTGGAAGAATGGATAGTACTCCTTATGCGTCTGCATAGATTGCCTTCATGAACCAGCCCAAGCAGCAGGACAGCTTTGCTACCACGAGAAATGTCTGTGGAACAGCTGAAGGCATGGAATCACTTCCAGAGAACCAGCAGACCCGCTGTTCAGGGGAAGGAAGCTGATCCAATATACACAGGCAGAGCAGATGTTCCTTGCTTGGTAGTGTTATAAATGGGATGGGATCCTGGGGCAGCACAGCTACAGCACACTGGGCTGCCTGTTCCCCAAAGAAGAGTGCAAGGGGCCCAGCTTGGAAGGTGTTTGTCATCATAATGCAGCACTGTCAGGGATACCTATCTGGAGTGCACGAGGATAAATCTCCCATCAGGAATTGACAACTCTGTGCTGTGCTTTTGGCATGAGCTAATTACAGAGCTCATGCACTGATTTGCTTTCTGACTGAGACTGAACAGTCAAAGGATTTCCCACTGATGAAGTTTATACATGAACAATCTTCTTCCTACCTGTGAGGGGAGAATGGGAAGGAAAGCAGTATGCAGCAGTAATCTTCTGTTTATTTGCAGCTCTCATAAATTGCTCTTGTGTCTGGTGAAGGAGTGGTTGATACACAGGAGCTCCAAACAAAGATCTGGATTGCAGAAAATTGTGACCTCTGATACATCCATTTTTGCCAATTCCCAGGGTCCATGTCCCCATAATTGCTCAGCCATGTGTAATGTGGCTAGTCAATAATAACAATGAAAAAGGGAAAAAAAAAGAATTTTACATGCCTGTTGAAAAACATTGGGGTAGAATTCTGCAATGTAAGAAAAAGCCTCTCCAAGCAGTGCTGGGTTTGTTTCTCACTTAATTTGCAAATCTTTTTAATGTTTTTAAACACGCTTTTCAATTCATGCTCTTGAATTTGGGTGCAATTCTAGGGAGAGATGCTTGAAATTAAATTGTTGGCTCTCTGTTGGCTCTGTGGTAACTCTAACCCTCGACTAGGCAGCAGAGAACATGCAGCTGGGGTGCAGACAGCTGCAGTTCAAAAGCCTCAGCACAGGAGTGCATCCCGGGATACCTCACTTGTCCTCCTGAGAAATGCCCTGCTGGACTTGCTGCTGACCAGGACCTCAGCTCTCAGTGGGCAGACTGATGCCTCCTCAGTCATGGTGATTATCTGAACTGCTCTGATCTGGGATCTCTGATCCTCCCTGCTTCATTTCTCCTGCAGCACAGAGCAGGGGGGTGACGCTTCCCTACTTTTTTCAAGTCATGATAGTGATGGAGACTTGTTTTTTCCTTCCCAAGACCTGGGAGAGCCACTATATTACAGCTGGATAGGTGTATCCAGCCAGGTGGTGCAGCAGAGGTGTTGGGAGCCTGAGTGTAACTAGGAGAAACTCATGTATCCCTCTCTTTTCATTGACCTGGGATAGAAGGAGCTTGTAGAAAGGTACAGCAGCAACAAGATACTCAGGTCTTCTTGTGCTTCCTCCCCCTCCACACACACCCTCTCCTTTCCCATTGTGTCTGCTGGGCATTGTGATTTGTCCTAAGGTGAGAACACCTAGGGAGAAATGTCTTAAGAAAAGAATACCATGCAGGAAGAACTGTGTGACTGCTTGCATAATCACAGAATCCCAGAAACAGTTAGGTTGGAAAAGACCTCTGGGATCATCGAATCCAACCTGTGACTGAACACCACCATGTCAGCCAGACCATGGCACTGTAGTGTGTGATCCAGTCTTTCCTTAAACACCTCCAGGGACAGTGACTCCCTGGGCAGTCCATTCCAATGCCTAATCATCCTTTCTGTGAAGAAATTCTTCCTGATGTCCAAACTAAACCTCCCCTGGCACAGCTTCAGACACTGTCCTCTTGTCCTGTCACTGGTCACCTGGGAGAAGAGGCCAATGCCCACCTGGCTACACCCTCCTGCCAGGGAGCTGAATGCATTCCAGGGATGGGAGATGCTGTGGTTATTGTCACTGACTTTGGTACACAGCCTGCAAAAAGGGTGTAAAATGCTGCTGGATATTGGGCCAACTGGGCACTCCTCCAATTCCTACCTGGTGTTCTTACCTCAGGACAGATCAAAATGCCCATCAGTGACAATCACAAGGGAGAGAAGTGTGTGTGGACAATGCACGCGAAGACCCCGAATGTTGTCACCCACCACAAAGGGCCAATTGTTTTTTCTCTGAAACTCAATTTTTTAAGTGGACACATAAGGGATTGAGATGCTCATTGCATTTGACCAACTGTGTAGCAACACCAGCTGCTCTGAGCCAGCCACCTGTCTACAGTGACAGTTGTGCTCCATCCTTTTCTGTAACACATCATTTTCCCCTTCTGAAGGACGGGTTTGACAGCAGAATTTGATGGGGTTAGTGCTACGCAGGTAGGACTGCGTAGAAGTTTTGTGGCAGGTAGGACCTGTGGAAGTTTTGTCCTCTGTTAATGTAACAAAACTTCTGTATTGTCTTATTTACCAGAAATCAGATTCATCAGGAATAAAGGCAGCCTTCAGTTGCTGATTGGAGTCATGATTAGTGACGCACAAAACAGGACAGGACTGGCTTTGCTGTTTCCGTGGTGGTGAGGCAGAGAGCAAGCCTCAAAACCCCCCAAATTTACATGTTGAAAACAAGCAATGCCAATGGGATCTATAGGGAAGTCTGACTTACTCAAGATTGCAGTCAAGTATTATTTTCCAGTGAACTGGCAGAATCATATTAGTAAATGTTCTGAGTGTGACCACACCGTCACGTAGTTGTGTTAGTATGGGAAATTCAGGGAAGTAACACTCTCAAGACAATACATGGTGCTATTAGAGCATCAAACAGACTGCATTAGGGACAGTACTTCTGGAACTAATCTAATTTATTGACCAAAGTTTTCAGGAGATTTAAAACCCTATACTTTTTATCTTTAAAAGAAGGATGTACTTGACAGTGCTCCCGAGGGAAGCAGACTCATGAGCTTCTGTGCCTGTGTACTTGGAGCTGGGTTTCCCACTGTGCCACAGGAGAAGTACATCAATCAAACTGGAATAACACTAAGGGGAGGCAGACTCTGGTACTGTACCTGCTTCTCTTCCATGGCTTCAGGTGTTACCATCATCTGAAAGGCAAAAACCTGGCTGTGACATGCATGGGAAGGTTCCTGAACGATGCCAGCCCCTGCCTTTGGCAGGAAAAGACCAAGCTGAAGGAATGAGCTGAAATACCATGTGCTGCAGTAAATATCATGGAATTACCAAGCTGACTCCAGTGTCTGCTGTCCTGCTGAACACAAATATGTGTATCTTTTTTTGCAGCATTTTGGGTTATTATAACTAATTCACAAGCTCCCTCTGCTGGCCTACCAGCATAGGAGGGCAATGGCAAAGCTCCTATGTTAACATTTTTTTTTTGACTGACACATTTTCTTCAGCTTATTTTGACACTTTGTACAGCATCAGAACAATTCACGATCAAATTCATGTAAATGGCTTTTTAGAAGTGTAACAGAGAGAGATTTGATGTGTTAGGTGGATAATTAAATTTTTTTTATGTGCATAGAAGGTTTTTTTCCACCATAATGTAACTGTAGCTGTTACCTCCTGAAAATGCTCATGCATCTATCAAAAGATAATGATACTTGGCTTAAGTAATGCCTCCTGTCACAGGAAGGGGCTCTAAGGAAATAAATACAGACCTGTTAAAAGAATTAAAAGCTTACAGTCATCAAATGCACTCCATACAGTATGCAGTTTGATGTAGCAGTGGTTTTCAGAATGAGCCAAGGGGTTTGTACAAGCATTCAGAGGGATGAAAAAGTGCTGAAAACGTTACTCTAATCAGAAGAGCTCATCCTGCTGCTTTCTGCCTAATCCTCAAGGTCAAGATTTGTGTCTGCAATTTTCAAAATACATACATGGGGCTTAGCACTGTCACAACCAATAATTGCAAAATCTCTTTTAGTAGATTAAAAGGAGTTGTGAAATTATTGACTTCCAACTAAACAATCTCAGGGTGAGAGATTGCCAACAAAAAACAGAATGATGCTCTGTGATTGCTGTAGACATAGCACTTCCTGGCTGGCTTTTAAAAGGAATTTACTGAATTAAGGACCTGCCTTAAATAATTCACAAAATTGTGGAGTGCCTTTATGGGAAAAGACATATTGTCTGCTCTGGCACCAGAGAAAAATCGAGAGACTTTATGAACAATCACAGTGGCTTTTTACTGCAAGTCAGGCTCCTAGACACAGACAGTGGTGCAAATAGAAGGTGTTATAGTGCTGCCTGTGTGTTGTGCTTAAAGTAGCAGTTCCCAAATACTGGGATGTAGCTGTCACCAGCCTGAGTGGAGCAGTTACTTGGCAGCACTCAGCATCACTGGACAATGATGTACAATAGAAAATAAAGAACTGCAGCAACCAATTGATACAAAAAGTGCAGGGAGAATGTGGAATGCACATATTGCAAACTGCAATCTAATGAGGAGACTAAAGTGCTCATTTCTACCATCAGCTGAGACAGAATCACCTCTTTTGACTAAAGTGGGCAGGCCACCTCTACTTCAGCTGGAAAAGGAACCTGTATGATGTGTGTGTTTGATAAATAGCTGAAAGCGTGAGAGGGGCTTTTTACACGGGCACGCAGTGACAGGACAAGGGGGAATGGCTTTAAACTGAAAGAAGGCAAGTTTGGTCTAAATATTAGGAAAAAATTCTTTGCTGTGAGGGTAGTGAGACACTGGAACAGGTTGTTGTGGAGAAGCTGTTCAAAGCCAGGTTGGATGGGGCTTTGAGCAGCCTGGTCTGTGAGAAGGTGGGAGACTTGGAACTAAATGGTCTTTAAGGTGCCTTCCAACCCAAAGCATTCTGTAATTCTATGGTAGAACAGGTTGTGATGTCTTTAAGAATACAAAAAGGAATTAGGTGAAATTTTAAAGCACTAGCAATATACCTCTTCGCGTCATTAGTCTTCCATTCAAATACTGACGTGATAAAGAGTAATTTTACCTATGCTCATATTCTCAAAATGTGTCTCTTATCTCAAGCATGACATTTTTTTCTAGGTAGCATATTCTGGTATTGGCTTCATTCTGCATCAAGGCATCTGATGGCTCCAGGGTGTGATATCAATATACCATTTATCGTTTCAAAGCCTTGAGGATGATCAGTCTGTTTCTTTTCTGTCCCTGATTAAACATTACTTCAGTAATCCCCAGGGGCAAGGAGGCATTGTGACTACTCTGAAATGAAAATGAAGTTTGTGGGGCCACAGTTGGACAGTCAGTGGTTACAGTTAATGTATTTTATGATTGTTGTTTTGGTCATAAGATTTAGCTGTTTTATTAAAGATACTGGGAGGGACCATACCACAGATTTCTTTTTTTTTTTTTTTTTTATGAAGTGACAGAAATCTAAGGAGGTTTTAACACAAAATTGGTAGAAGTAAGATGTGTCAAACCAATGGAGATCTTAAATGTGATTGTGATTGTTGATTTTTCAGCCTTTGGGAGGCCACTAATAGTGGTGGTAAATGAGAATTTCTGTTCCAATCAGCCATTTCCCAGAATAAGGAGCAAATGTAAATCCTTCATATTTAAGTGTTTTGGGAAACGGGCAGCAACCCTACAATGACTGTGGATTGAGTGACTTGGTAAGAGGTGTTTGTAGTCTACATAAAGATTGATTTGTTTAGCTGTTAGTTAGGACACATCTATCTGGTGTAAGCCCACAGATCAGTCAGAGAGGCCAGAAATAAGGTTGTTTTCAAGATACACAGGTCATTTTCTTTCCCATTTTCTTTGGTTATGTGGGTCAGGTGGGTTGATTTCCACTATTCATTCATGCTTTTAAATACCATTTTTCATCTGTCTTTGCATGTGGGCTGCTTTTGCATTTTGAAAAAGAGGTGACATTTGTTAGCATATTTCATTATGCCAGCCAAAAGGGTATACTATGTATAGACTTGGGTGCTCACAGTGCTCAAGTGTTTTGACTTCTTACACATACTTTATATTAAAAAACAGTGAGCAGTGCATTCTTATCTAGCTGATACTTCTTTATGGAGCACTGTGGAAGGCTGGATTTGGGTAGAAGTTTACATCCATTTAAAATACACAATCAGCATTCTAGAACAGTCATTAGTTCAGTTTAAAAATTAAATGTGCTGAACATAAAAATAAGCTTAGCAAAACATGGTTTGTATTGAAAGCTAGTTGATACTATTAAGTGAAGGAATCACTACATATAGAAAATGAACTGAATAAGATTTTTCTAACCCACATGCCTTTGCCTTTCAGAATTACGTTTACTAGAACTTATCCTTCACATTTCTTTTTAAAGGGTGACCTTATTAATGCTTTTAAGGTATGGAATTAGGAGGAGTAGGTCCCAAATTCCAAGAGAGTAAAATGAGAGCTTTGCAGAGAATTCAGTGTTTCTCACCATGTCTTTGCTCTCATTTGTTTAAGATTCAAACCATCTCTTTAAATTCTGTGAAGCTAAAACAATTAATTTAAAAATGACTGAAAATGAGTGAAGTCTCCAGATGTTAATGGCTTATTTAATTCTACTGCAGTAACATTAAAGAACACTAATCAAGATGAGAACTAGGTTGTTCTCCAGGTTGTACAAATACCAGAGTCATTTGGAGCAGCTGTAAGAAAATCCCTTGTTATCATAGAGCAAGGTGAGACACACAAACAAGATCTTTCAGCCATTAGTTTTCAGCCAAGTTTTAAGTGTCATTAATTATCTGTAGCATCTTTTACAGTCCAAATGAGAAAATACAGTTTATAACAAATGTTGTCTCCATATAAAAGCTATCAGTATTTTTTAAACTTGAAGAAGTAATTGTAAATCCTATGATAATAAAATTATAGCAAACCCAAATGTGTTCAGAAACATTTCAAAGACTTTATTCTGATATTCCAGTTAATTTTAGGATTTCTATTTATCTTGTCAAGACTATTTGTACAGCCATTTCTTTTTTTTTTTCTGTATCATTTTTCTTTTTACTTTCTCAGTTCTCTTCTCACAAGTTGAAATACATTTCTTCAAAGTACTGCTGCCATATGGGCTTTTCCCTAAAGCTAAAACAATACCTTGGTTAAATTATTTAATTGGCCTAGGTGTTGGTCATTAATGTGTGCCTGACACAGGACATTGCTGGTGATTGCAGTGAATTGCATGTAATTAGAGTTGTAGTTAAAACCTGTAAAACTGATTTCTCACTGAATGCTTTAAATCATTAACATGGAAACGTTCATGTCTGTGAAATATGTGATTTGTCAGTCTTCCTTCTGACACCTCTAAGAGTAAGGCAGTCATTTTTAGGGACTGCATTAACCTGTTTGTGGTGCTAAAGTCCCACAAGCATAGCTAGCCTATCTCTGTAGAAGCCTGTCTTGCATTTCATTTTTCTTAGCTTTTTTTTGTATTAAGAAAGGCTGATTCTTTTACTGAGAGGTTTCTGAACCCTCATACATAATAGTGATTTTCAGTAATTTAGGAACAATCTAGTAACTCTTCCTTGCTTCCTTTCTTTTAAAAATCTTTTCTGTAGAAAAATCTGTCTAGGTCAGTGTGTTCCAATAAAGCCTGTAACATTTACTTCTTTAATCTTTTCCTTTGTCTTCTCCTAATGCCTCTTCCCCCAGTCTGGAGGCTGCTGTTCTGCAGCTTGCCTGCTGCTTGTTGTCAGCTTCCATCAGACTGAAGCATCTCTGGGAAGGAAAGACTCTTAGAGGGCCTCTTTTCACCTCATCTGTGCAGCTAAAGATTTGACATTCACTTCCTGAGACAGGATGAAACTCTGGTTTTGAGAAACATTATGTAAATCAACTGTGTTATGTAAGGAACTCCTAATAATGATGTACATTACAGCATATTTATAAGATTAAAGGCAGTACTGCATCCTGTGCACTGGCAAAAAAGCAGAGCCCTGAAAAATGTCTTTAAAAATGAAATAATTATAATGGACTTGATGTTTGTTTGATGTTTCTGTTTAGGTGCTGACTGCAGCACAAATTAAATCAATTTGCCTGGCCATACTAGAATCAGGAAAACAGTATTCAGTGAAGAAGAGGAAACCAGTCCCACTGATGTATTCCTACTATGGAACAGAGTACCTTGGTGAGTAAAACACACCAACACCTCTGAGAGTGTGCTGTGTGGAGATGCTGAGCTAGTAGGCACTTCAGAAATAAAACACATAAAATCTACAGTGTGGGATTTCTCCTGAACCCTCTGGGACCATCCAACCTCCTAAAACTGTGAATTGGGACTGAGGAGCTGGAGGGGAGGGCTGCTGCTGCCGAGCACTGAGGAATGCAAAAGGTGCCTGTGCTGCAGCAGGGGAGCAGCTTCATTCCCTCTTCTTTCTGCCCTGGTACATAAATCAGCCTTGCCAGCAGAGGCAATGAGGGGTGTGGTGTGGAGCAGGTTAGTCAGGGATGTTCTCTGGGAGCTGCTGTTGCTGTGCCAGCACTGGCAGAGCGGTTTTGGCCATAGCAGGGAGACTCAGGCAGCTCTCCTCATGGGCAGCTTGGCTAGAGCTCACCTGAAACGGGGGTGAAAACACTGAGCAGGGCCCCCATGGGGTTCTCAAGGCACAATATCACTGCAGAAAGTGTGAGATTGGTTCACAGTTCCCTGGCAGGGGAGCAGGGAGAGCAGTCCCTGAGTGGTGTGTTCCACAGACCCTGCTGGGTACAGCCAGTTCTTGCACTGAAATTTAGGTGTTAGCTCACTGATACTGTCAGTCGGTAACTGGGAAATACCCATTTATGGCCCAGTTTCAATTTGCATCAGCAAATGCAAATATATGGCCCAGATTCAGCAGTGTGTCAAGAGTAACACCTTGAAACAGTATTCAGTTCAGTTCATACAGTGGGTTTCAGTCATATCAGAGTGAGAGCAGAAGAAATTCATACATATTTTTGCAAATGTAGAGGAACTAGAAATGACAGAAGTAGTAAAACACAGTGTCATGCAGCTAGAAATCTTTTATTCCAAGCACTCTTCTAGTATGCATGAAGAAGATGAAGGAACTATGCTCTTGACAAGGAAATCTGTCCCAAGGGAAAGTCGCAATGAGGTGCAGACAGGACCTAAACCCACCTTCTAATTGCATTGTTCCTGTTCTTTCCAGGTGCAGCACATGGGCTTTCCTCAATCCTGCAGATGTTGCTCTCCTATTACGAGTACCTGCAGCCAGCAGATCAGGAGCTCGTGTGGCAGAGTGTGGATTTCCTGATGGACCAGGAGCAGAACAGCAACTGGCCCCCAGAGCTGGGGGAGACAATCGAGCGGGAGAACGAGCTGGTGCACTGGTGCCATGGAGCTCCAGGTGCTCTTCCCATTGATGCTGTGCATAGCCAGATGCTGATCACATTGCTTTTACACGTTAGGTGATTCCATTTAGAAGATAATCTCAGGCTAAATTCCACCAAAGTACCCAAAGGATATCAAGAAGTTACACTTAAAGATGTGTAAATTCATTAATCGCTACTGTTCTTCCCCAGAAAAACCTGTATCCCGTCACTGTTCTTGGATAATAACACAGATGTGGCTTACAAGAACACTTCAGCCACTCCAGTGTTTGTTAAACTCAGACCACAAGTCAGCTCAGCATTTCCTTAGGCACTTGAGTTGGTTATGTGTCATGTGCATTCTCATAAGGTTACCATGAACTGTGGTGCTCTGGTGAAGATTATGATTAATTTATTTAAATACCCTCTAAAAATAAGCAAAATAGCTTTTTTTTTTTTTTTTTTTAGCAGAAGTTAGTATGCATAATTGTGTATAATAGAATAAAGCAGTGTAGGCCTCATTGAGAAAAAAAAAAAAAAAAGAGCTTCTTTTTCTCATTTAGTAAAAGTTTGTATCTGTTGCCAATGTAGGAAATTATCTTACCCATCCTTGTGTTTCTGTCAGTCTAAGCAGGTGAGGTGAATGGGGATTTGCAGCCAATTGAAGACAGTGCTAAGACTTTGCTGTTTAAAGGCAAAAATGTGACTGCTCTTTTAAAACAATGGAACTCTGGGAATGTTAGAGTAAACCCTGAAACTCAATAATGACCTGAAAAGATTGAAAGTGGTGTTGTCATAGGGGGTGAGGGGATGGATAACTACATCTTACCGTGCGTTTTTAAAATAGCAGATACTTCCCCTACACGTGGAGCATTTAAAGGCTATGCTGATGTGTGTAGAGCATGATTCTGCAGTTTTTTAGTGTATTAATCTTTATTTTCTTATGTGTTCTGCGAAACCCTCGGTGTGCTTATTACAAAAGACAGTCTCACTGCTCTTTTCCTAGGCATTGCATACCTTTTTGCCAAAGCTTACCTGGTTTCCAAGAAGCCTCAATATCTGGACACTTGTATCCGCTGTGGAGAGCTCACCTGGCAGAAAGGCCTTCTGAAGAAGGGCCCTGGAATATGCCACGGGGTGGCTGGTAGTGCTTATGTGTTCCTGCTGCTGTACAGGCTCACTGGGAACTCCAAATACATCTACAGGGCACAAAGGTGAGCATTCCTGGCTTCTGGATTGAGGGGAATACCAGAAAGTTTCAGGAGCATTTATAAAGCAGAGTCTGTGATCACCACCCTCGGATGTAACCTGAGTGTTTGAGCTTCAGGGTCAATTCTAGCCATGAGTTTTGGGGTGGGTGCACTCTGTGGGAGCTCTGCAGTCTCATTCCAGGCTGCCTGGGTTCTCCCAGGCCCCCTCCCTGCCTGAGAGCCCGTGTTCCTCCAGAGGGAACTGGGCTGGACGTGGAGGAATCACGTGCATCCAGGTCTCCTCCTGATGTGACGGCAGAACTCAGACAAACTGTTTACCCAAGTCCAGGAGTAGATTAAAACATGACTTGTTATGATTTTTTCACAGCATTTAACACTATTCCATATTAATAGAAGTGGAAAGAAAGTATAGGATGTGGTGGGCAGTTATTTTATATTTTTTAAAATTTATCATTCCCACCTTTAGCTTAGCTAGTGGGGTAAATTCTGTTTTGTCTGGATGCAAGCACATGAGGTCCAATGAAAATTCTGTCACAGTGCTGCAACTGTGTTTAACTATGTATCTCCAGTTTACTGTACAATATTTAAAAACATAGTATCCCATGTTTGTTTTTGTTTTCCTTACAGCGCAGAATAACAAGGGGAAGTGGTATAGTAATCAAGATGACTGGTTTTCAGCCCTTTGCTTATTTTTTTTACTTTGTGTAGCTATTTCAGCATTACAGAATTTGTTGCATTGATGTGAAACACTGTTTGCAGCCTAAAAGTTATCAAAAAGTATTTGTTTAATGATACATCTTACAGCAATCAGAAAAAGTTTGTAGCTCTTAAACAAGCATAATGCACGCACAGATTGCAAAGGTTTGTCTCTTCTGGATCTAATGAACCTCAGTTTCTTGTGGAACTTGGGTAGTGTAAAATTTGCAGAAAAGGTTAAATACTGATCATTCCATTTTTTTTTAAATTACTGAATGTTATTAAAATGATGCTTCCAAACAACAAGTAGACAAAGAGGGACATAAAGTAACAACAAACTCTTTTTTTTTTCTCTCTTAGGTTTGCAGAGTTCTTATTTACAGAAGAATTTAAGTCTGGTTCCCGGGCACTAGAAAGTGTATATAGTCTGTATGAAGGTTTTTCAGGAACTGTGTGTTTCCTGACTGACTTGCTGCAACCCAACCAAGCCGAGTTTCCTCTCTTCAGTGTCTTTGTCTAAAGACTGATGTTCTCCAGGGCCACATCCTGGAGGCAGTGGGAGAGGGCACCTGCAGTTCCACTTACTTGTCAAGACAGGCTATTTACAAAATGTGATGGGGTACCACTAATGCTAGCCTTAATGTAGCTGGGAGTCAGATCAAAAACAACACACACTGGGGCTTGGGGGGGTGGGAAAGTGTGTGGTCAAAATAAATGGGTCAGTGGGGGAAAAAAAATGGGGGAGCTGACTGAATTTGATGTCGTAGATATTTATCTAATTCAAGTGAGAGAGAAAGGGGCATTATCAAACTTTTAATTTGGTGGGAAAAAAGGCAAGCTAGAATTGCAAGGACATGCAAAGAAGAAACCCAGAAGTGATGCACCCAGTAGGTTTTAAAAAGTCCTGCAAAAACCATTCATGGAGCAATGCACTAATTGGGGAGGGTGTTGTAGACATGTCACTGCACTGCACAAAGGCAAAATCTGGGATTTTTTTACCTAAACCACAATTGCTGGTTTTAGTAACATGAATTAGGAAAATCTGTATCTTTGAGTTCTTTGGTCCTCATATAATGCATATAATGGCAGTTCTGTAGATAGCTGTGTGTTCAGGCTGCAGTTTCACAGTTCATTTCAGCAAGTGGGGTGTCACGTGTGTAAATGAGCACTGAATTGGACCCTTCCTTTTAGAGCTCAGTCAGTGGCAAGGAGCTGGTCTCCTTTCTGATCTACTGTAACTGTGTCTTGTCAATCACATGGAAGGTGGTGGAGCCATGGAGAAGACTTGGATTGAAAAATTCTGTAGCAAAGATACAGCAGGCAGATGCCTTCTTCATGGTACAGCATTGCTAGATAAGTATTGTTCAGTGATACAAAAGCTTCCTTCAAAAATTAATTACTTTTAGCAGCATTTCTGAACAGTACCCTAAATTTTTCAGATGATAGAAAACCCATTTTCCTTGATGAATTTTTCAATACAAGCCCTGCAAACTGAATACAGTCCTGGGATGGCATACTGATCATTAGAAAAAAACGGATAACGAAACCCAAAATTGCTTTTTTTTCCTAGTTAGCAAAATAATGTATATGCCCAAATGATTTTTAGCTAGAAAATCACTTAGATAGAAATAAATGGGTTGCTCAATACTAGTTGCACTAGCACATATAGTTGCAATTATATGCTGTTTTCTATGTATTATAGATATGATGACATGGTACTTGAAAGCTAAAGAAAACACTAACATAGATTTGTACTAAAAAATAGAAAATGAATATCTGTATTTAAAACCTATTTACTATTTATTTATTTTTATTTATATGGGAATAATATATGTAAAGACAAATTGGGAAAACCAATATGTCAAAAACTGAGGGTGGAGAGAAAAAGCTGCTGTACATGCACTGCCAAACAATGCAGTCCCTCTTCCTGCATTCTCAGCTGGAGGAGATTACAAATTCTTTATTTTTAATGCCTAATGGATTAAAGTTCCCATTTCATTTCAGTGGGCTTTGATCAGGCTATAAGTTGGAGCTGGGTCTTGCAATCCTTCCACATTTTAATATAATAATCCCTTCCTGCTCTTGCCACTGTTACTTTAATGAGATGGCTTGCATTATTATGAGCTGCAGATAAGGATTTCCGTTACCCTGTCTTGCACTGTACAGCTCTAATTAATTACTTAATCACAGAAATAACATAGTTATTAAAACACATAAGTTAAAAGGTTAAATGGTCTTTTAAGAAAGCCACTAATGTCATTTATTTGGTTACTCTGAGCAGTGAGATGTGTGCACACAGAGGGATGAATTCCATAGGGAGGGTGTACACAAGGCGGAATCAGAAAGTCAATGGATATGGGAGTGTGCTCTGCCCAGCCCTGTGGAAATGCTCCTGTTAGATCAGAGCAAAGCCAGTTGTCAGTAGTGAAGATCCCAAATCCATTGGGATTTTTGGTCTAGTTGGTTGCTGTAACGCATTTGGCTCCTATATTTCATAACTGGAACATTCTTAAAGAAAAGTTTAAGGAAGGTAAAACTTGGCCTATCCACTTCTTTTAAAAGTGATTCTTCACAAATGCCAGGAAATCAACATTGAGCTCAGTGTCAGTTTTCTAGTGGTTTTTCCTCTTTCTAGAGTTTCTTCCAATTCACATTCAGAGGAGACTCTCATCTTCTCTGTGTTGTGATCAACAGCACACACAAAACAGATCTCCGGTCTCCACAACCATTCTTTATATATGAAGCCACATGTTTTGGAGAGAGAAAGATACAGTAATTTGAGTAAGATTTAGTCCATTCAACAATGAGAAAACTCATGGAACCACCCAATTTTTGAAATCTAGGTCCCAGACGTCTCTGCAGGTTATGTGAGTTCAGCACTGACTCCAGCAAGGGCAGCACACAAACGTCCAGTCTCATGGGATACATCTGGTAAAAACCTTGGAACATATTTGTTCATCTCTTTCATCAGACAGGGCAGTTTGAGCTCACTCTCAGAGATTTGTGGCTTTTCTTACCTGACCTGGCTGGGTTAAGGTGGCTTCTAGATGTGCTGCAGTCACGGATTCTGAACACAGTGCAAATACACCCCAGGGCTCTGCGGAAAATCCCACTCATTAAATGAGCAGGGTTTTTTCATCTTCCCCTTCTTTATTGTCTTACCGATCTCTTCTCTGTACTATATATGCTGTTACAAACATGCTGTTGCAATCTTTATTTGTTGCTTTAAAGATATTGACAGAACAGCAACCTGAGTAGAGCTGTCAGCACTTTTCAGTGTAATAAAAAGTAAGGTCCTCTGTGTACCCTTCTTCCTGCTTTGAGAAATCAATCTTGCAACCTTTGCTAGACATTCTCCGTGGGATGCTGTCTCCTCCTGCTCCCGAATTGGGCCCTTATGGACTGAAAAATGTATTCCTGAACAGATTCTGCCCTGGTGCTGTGGCAAAAGATTGTGGTGTGGGAAACTCAAGAAGCCTCTTTCAGGGTGTAAAACACGGTAACTACGTCATGTTTGCACATTAGTTTCTTGGTTGTGTTTAGTTCCTAAAGTGTAGGCAATAGGAATTTAAGTGATATAATAGTATTTCTGATTCTGCTGTTAAAGCAAAGAGGATGCATTATGTGGGTATTGGTGCTTATTTGTGATGTACCTGTGTTTGTGTGGTGCTATTTGTGAGTAAAGCTGTAGATTATACACCAGTTTAAGGAGCTATATACTGTTCATGACTTTTAGCCTGCCATCCATAGATTACTGTCAGGGAATAATTTTGAGGGAAACTAGATCTGTAGTGTCCGGATTTATTGATTTCAGGATTCATAGAACTAGATGTGATAAGCTTTATCAACAGTACAGTTCTAACAAATACATCTTTATTTTTACCTGCTACTCACAACTTCTTGTCATAATAACATGTTCATTTCATGCCACTGCTTTCAAAATCTGCTTTGTTTGCATCATTGTTGCCTTCAGTTTCTCTGCCTTTGTTTCCAAACCTATGAATAACTTGAGGAGGCTGAAGCAGCAGCCCAGGTCTTTTGTTCTTGAAAATAAGATTGGTTGATTTTGCTTTAGCAGGGTGTTCCACTAACTTGCATTACATTATTTTATGCTCCCAGATGGCCTCTTCTCACTGGCTGTGTCATTTCCCACCTGCTAAGGAAAAATCATTATCCTGTATACCAACTGTCACTGGTGTTTTACTTCATTAAATAAAACAGAGACTTTCTAGGGAGCATGGTCACTTCTCCAGTGTTTCAGTTCTGTTAGGACAATCAAAACCAAGTGAAATGGCTAAGCTTTCCAAAATACACTTTTCAGTAGTTCTAGGAAATATCCATCAGGGAATGCAAGTAAAGGGATCATCTTTATTGCTACTCTGTCAAATTGAGTAATGCCACTTTGATGTTCTAATACTGATTATCTATGGACATGGCAAGAATATGACAAGAATACTGATTGGTTTTCTTAATACTGTGGAAAAAACCCAACCGTTGGTATCTGCTGTATTCAGAAACGTAGAGGGGCAATATGTGCAAATGGAAACTTTGATAAGCAATCAAGTTTTTGTACTCACATAGTTTTCTGCATATACAGTTACAGCATCTAACAACATATTGCATGTTTTATGCCAACAGTGACCTATTTTAGTGTATGCATGCATTTTGGGAATATATCCTTGTTCTTTGGATCTCTGAGGTCTGCCAAGTAAATCTCAGGTGCAGTAATCTTCTACATGCCTTGAATATTCACTGGCATGAGTGCGTATTCTAATCTGTAGGAAGATTAGTATATCAGGACTAAAATTGCCCTATAGATTTTCAAAGAGTAATCTTGCTCTGAAGAACTAACAATTGCTTGCTGGCAGCACAGCCTGGACTGCTCTGAGAAGACATTTCAGTTTATATAAATATGTCTTAGACTAAGTAGTAGCAGCAGAAAGCTAAATTGAAAAGAAATAGGAAAATGACCAAAAATCCCACTATGAGGGGAACAACATACTTCAAAGCCATAAGCCAAAAATGCTCAGGGCCCACAAAACAATACAGCAATTTAGGGATGTGAATAGGCATTTTCCAAGGGAATAGCACAGTGTCTCATGGCACAGGTAGTGGTACAGCAAGCACTGTGCAGGTTTCAGCTGCCTTGAACAGCACTCCATTGCCATTATAGCAAAGTCATCAAATGTTAAAAAGCATTTGCCTGTGAAGGAGTTGCCTGTAGCTGAACCTAGTACCTACTCCTAGCTTTTAATGAAACAGAAGTGATGTGCACTATCCATGATAAGGCAGTTTTAAAAAATACATTCAAGAAGCCAATAGCACCAACTTTTCAATCTGCCTTTGAATTATTAAACTTGACTAATTTGTACTGCCCTCATTGGTCCTACAGCCCATATATTTGAAATTCTACATCATGCTCTCAGAAAAAATTAATTCATAAATAGCAGTCTGCTTGAAAATACATAAGGCCATATTTCCTTTTAATGCTTAGAAGGGAGTCCCTTGACTTTGTTCCTTGCATGACTCAAAGGGAAGATGGAGGCATTTAGGTCAAGAACAGCAATACCAACTAGAATGGAAGAAAATTAATTAAAAACTCATTTTGCCCAGTGGTATAATGATATTTGAATACAAGAGATTTTATAGTGTACTGATACTCAGCAACAGCATTGTATGACTATGTAGAAGTCCTTACGTCAATTATATCCTATAGGGAATAGAAAACAGATTGTAGTCCAACATATATTTTTACTTCATTTGGAAGAGAAAGGCTGTCTGACCAGAAATTTAACTCTACTTCTGTCTTCATTACCATGACCACACAAGAGAGAAGGATTTCCTTTAACAATGGTCTGGTTTGGCCACTGAATTGGCCTCCTGCACTCATTTTAAGGGCCTGATAGGCCACCTGCTGATGTCAGTGGTGAATCTCCACTTGATTCCAGGCTCCTTCCACATGTGTGACACAGGGGTAAAACGATATCATTCCAGACCCCAGGCCTACAAACTTTCCTTTACACATGAGTCCCATGGAATTAGTAAGGCTTGTTTGCATAGTATGAGGAAAGCACAGGTGTTTGCATGTGCAGGGCCCTATTTGATAGCAATTTATACACATTTTATCTCGATATCTCTGCAATATACGTGAATACCAATACAAATAAAAAGTACAGGGAACTTAAATGGCATTATTTCATGTCTAGTTTGTGTTGGTGCCACTTGAATATACACATTCAGTATATTCCAGTGTGTGATGTTCATTCCTTGAGTACGTGCCACACCCTAGATTGGTTTCTCAGTGTTGCAGCCATTCACAGCCATGATGTGGTAACAGGCCTGTAGAATCAAGGTTGAGTTGATTCTTTAGAGATGCACCTTATTGTTTGAAAGCAGGACCCCTGCTTTTCTAATATTTTAAACACTGTGATCTTTCAGAATGTGTTTATTGTATTAGTTTTGTATTGTAGATTATGATAGAGACTAGATTTTATAGCTTTTTAAAAGCAGTGATAATACTAAGCTTCATAGTGGCAGAACAAACTGTGTATATCCATATTATGAATATTAAAGCTGTGATTATATTTTGCCTTAAATAAAAGTCCAACCTTGAACTGTATGATTTTGCATTAGATTGTTTATTTCTGTACTTATCTTTTATAGTGCTGGCAACTCTTCCTTCCAGAATAGTCATGACTCAGTGCTCCAAAAGCTTTTCAGGGTATGAAAAGTAAAATAAATCATTTGAGAATGAGATAAATCATCCAGGCTGCACACAGGACCTAGGTAAAACACCTCATGGTAGTTTCCCACAAGACAAGACAGGGTGCTTTTGGCCTGTAGATCAAAGTTTCCCACTCCACGTATTTATTGTCAATATGCTTAAATCTCAGTTTTCATGGCCTCTTGCCTTTCCAGAAACACTCCTCCATTCCCACAGAAGGACACAAGTATTAAGTTCACCTAGGCCTGCCCACAACAAGGTTTCCATCTTTGTCATTATGAGCTGAGCTCAACTTGAGCTGAGCTCCAGATTTGCCAATGCAGTAGTTAAAGAAAGAGTTTATTGGCGTGTTTTGTGCACATCTGGTGACACCCTAAATTGCATTAAAGAAGAGTAGCGGATAAGCAGAAGTAACCAGTAGTGAGTTATCCCATTAACAATATCTCAGACTCCTTATCTTGCCTTCCTCTTGTGCTCCTGTGGGTCCCAGGTCTGTAGCTAACCCCTACATGCAGATCAGCAATTACCTGGGAACAGGCAAGGAGAAACAAAATCCATCACCAGAGCCAGCTGAGCGTGAACCAAGCACCTGCACCAAGAGGAGGGGAGAAGCAATGACTGGAGACTCCTGTGCTGGACAGAGGCACCATCTGCCAACCTGGCACCTCCATTGTGTTTCTTGCCAGGTGCTCAGGTTCAGGATCTCATGGAGGGACTCCAAAGGCTTGTCTTTTGCACAGACTGTCACCTTGTGCTGCTCATCCATGCAGCCATTGGTGATTGTACATATCTCCAGAAAGACTCCAGAATTTTGGTGAGGGAGAAAGGATCCTCCTGCTGCTGAGGGGGAAAGGCCCAGGGACAGTGGTCAAATGCTTCAGGTCAGCAGCTGCTGTCATGGCTTAGGGTTCTGTGGGCCAAGGAACCTTTGAAGGAAAAGGTCTGGCAAGCAAGAGGAGAGCCACCTGGCACAGTGCTGAAGGGCACCTCTGACCCTGCCACACTGCCCTGATCGGGGAGGCTGAGCTGGGTGCATCAGGCAAGGCTCCCCCGTCCTCACAACTTCTTTTTTGCCTTTTGTTTGCTTGGTTTTGTTGTGGGGTTTATTTATTACTTATTTATTGTTTATTTGTTAAATTTATTTATTTATTAAATCATCTCTCAGCCTTTATTGTTGCACAGGGTTATTTTCTTCCTGGTACAGACTTGGCCCTTGCCTCTTCCTTTCAGATCTCTATTTTATCGCTCTCTACAAGTCCCTGACAGGAGGGTGTAGCCAGGTGGGGGTCGGTCTCTTCTCACACGCAGTGATAGGACTAGAGGACATGACCCTGAGCTGCACCGGGGGAGGTTTAGGTTGGACATTAGGAGGAACTTCTTCACAGAAAGGATGGTTAGACATTGGAACGGGCTGCCCAGGGAAGCGGTGGAGTCGCTGTCCCTGGAGGTGTTTCAGGAAAGCCTGGACGTGGCACTCGGTGCCCTGGTGCGTTGTCTTTTCCAGCCTGCGCGATGCCGTGGCTGTGCGATCCCCCCGGCCTGAGGGAGCGCCCTGAGGGCACCCGCTCGCCCCTTCCCACCGGCCCCCTCAGTTCAGCGCTGTGTCTGCCGGCTGAAGGAGGCACGATGACGGGGAGCTCCCCGCGCACCGCCGCGGAGCCTTCCTCCGCTTCCAGCCCATCCAGGGCCGAGCCCCGGCCAGGATCCAGAGCCAGGCAGGATCCAAGCCCGGTCAGGATCGACCTCCGGCGCGGCTCCAGCCCCAGGCTGCAGAGGCCGCGGGCCGGCGGCGAGCGCGGCGCTCCCTCTGGCGGGGACTGGGCCCCAGTGCTCCGCGGCGGCGGCTGGGCGGGCCGGGCTGTGGTGGCCGCTGCGATGAAATTCCCGGGCTCCGTCCTCATCTCCCTCGTCCTCTTCATGTCCGAGACGGCGGCCGCGCTGTGCCTGAGCGTGGCGTACCGCCACGCGGGGGATCGCATGTGGCAGACGCTGACGCTGCTCTTCGCCCTCGTGCCCTGCGCGCTGGTGCAGCTCAGCCTGGTCTTCATCCACCGCGACGTGAGCCGCGACCGCCCGCTGGTGCTGCTGCTGCACCTGCTGCAGCTGGGGCCGCTCGTCAGGTCGGTGAGTCCTTCAGCGGGCCGGGGTCGGGGCCAGGGCCGAGCCCGGGGGCCCCCGGAGCCCCCCGGCCTTTGTGCGGCGCGGGCGGGGCCGCTCCCGCTCTGCACCGCCGGGCGCGTCCTGCCGCAGCTGCGGGAGGAGCAGCGTCCTCCGGGAATGCCTCGGGCACAAACCTGCGGGGGACCCCCGGGGAAAGGGGCTCAGCCCTGCCGGGGAGCCGGACAGCCCCTCCGCGTCCCGCTCCGCGCTGGGTTTCCATCCCTGCGGCTCCTTGCAGATGGTTTTGTTTGTTCGCTGCTGCCTCATCCACAGCGCTTTGCTTTCAGATCACTTCCAAGAGTGAACGGGAGATTCTTCACTCGGTTGCGAGTTTAGAACAACGATAGTACCCATCCCATCCGTGCATCTTGGAACATCAGTGATGCTCTAGTCTGTCTCTTCTCTCCAAACGTGAGCTTCCTGACCCAAATTGCTTTGGAGATTTTTTCTATTCAATGTCTCACTGAAAATACCCTTAGGAAAAAAAAAAAATCAAAATATTTAGATGAAAAGTTACAGCAGTGTGCAACTCCAAGACAAAATGTTTCCTGGGGGCATTAATTTTACATTTCTATTCAAATCTCCTATTTAAAAAGAAAGGGAATTAAATGCAGTGTGTCTGTAGTAGAGGCTAGGAGAAGTATCACCAACTTTTTGAAATTCCTAGATAGTGTGTAAAAGAAAGATTTGTTCACACTAAGAAAGGTGAACAGTTTAGATCTTACAAAATACGTCACTTTTCAAAAACCTTGACTTCTTCTATAACTATGCATGGAATTTTTTTTTTTTTTTTTTTTTTTTTTTGCTTGCTTTTTTAATATTTTAAAGATGTTTAAGTTATGGCTTAACAGTTCTTAAAGAGCTCTGATTTTCTAAAAGCTAAGAACAAAATGCTTCCACATTTTTGGAAAATAAGAGAGGAACCCAAAAGAAACTATGAAATTAAGTACATGACTTTTGTTATTCTAAATCAATTTCTTGAGGTCAGACATGGAGAGAATAATGACAAACTAGAATATGCGAAGAAGCAAGGGATTTGAGCAACAAGAAGAAATTGAAGGATTTTCTTTTTGATTCTATGAAAATTTATGTTTTGACCTTAAGCACCAAGCTTGACTTGACTTTCTGTTTCTTTCTCAACATCAAGTTTTCTGTTTACAACACAAATCTTATCTTGTGCAGATCGCAGTTCCTGCTCTCTGGGGAAGTCCCAGCTGCAATCTCTGTAAAACTGCTGTAAAACTAGTGAGCATATGGAAGCCCTCTCCTCTCCTCTGAGGTGTTGCCGACGCTGCACTTCTTCCTTTCTTCAAGATTTACAAACTTAGCATTTCCAGGAGGTTTGGAGATGTTCTGGATGTGCTGCAGCATATTTCTGCCAGAGTCCCCATGGCATCATTTAGGCATGACAAAGTGATTTATGTTGACCTCTCTCTAAACCCAGGATAACTGGAATTATAATTACTAATTAAATAGGTTAGTACATTCGTGCTACCTTTTTTAATTACTTTCTGCGAAAGTCTGGGAGGACTCTACAAATTAAAAGTTAATTCAAAACAACCTCTTATTACTTTGAGGGAAATGTGTCAGTTTGTGGGATACAGCACAAAAGTCTGGGAAGACAGAGTGATCTGAGACAGTAAAGGCTTCGGGGTTTTTTTCCTTCCTTGCCTTCCTGCAACTAAAGATTGCTGTATCTGTCAGAAGAGGAAACTGATTGCTTCCTGTCAGATATAGCTCTGCGCTGTAAATATTGTTGTGTTTTCAGCACACAAAATACCTTCCCTTTCCCTGCTTTGCACAGGAGGCTTTCTACCCTGTGTGGAGTGGCATGCACACAAGGCTCAGGTGATAGCTGGAAGGCAAAGTATCTTCTGGTTGTACCATCACTGCACTGTGGTTTCAACTGTTTGTAAGCTGAAAAGGGCCATTGTCCTTGGGAGGCATTTTACTCCATCCTTGTAGGCAAACCTCTGCTCCTTTGCTCCAGAGAATCCTGCTGCTCTCACTCACCTGCTTCCCCCGTGTGAAGCCTGGCTCTGTCTTCCCTGCCTGGACTCTTGTGCCTCACTGGCACAGCCCAGGGCTGCTTGGGGAGGGCTGGGTCAGGTTTGGTCAGACAGGACACAGACAGCAGAGCCTCCCCAGGGTCTGTCTGCTTGTGGCATGGGAATGAAGTGTGTAAGAACCTTGAGGCTGTGTGTGATGACGAGCTGCAACAGAGGGCTGATACCTTTGGCTGGCTTTAAAAGAACCTTAACACCAACTTTTTAACTATCTCTGCTTGGTTTGGTATGATACAGAATAGTCAGGATTTCTCTGTTCAGATTTAAATACTCAGATATCAGTGCACTGCTTTACCATCAGCCGATGTGTGTTGTGTGAGTTCTTCTTCATCATCTTAAAATCTAGATTTTTTTTTTCCCTTGCTTTTTTCCTTAAAAAAAAACCACCTCTAAATTTTGGGGAATGGTTTTAAAATATCTTGGCAGGGAAGGAAGGTATTTAGCCTTGCAAGCCAAATGATTCAGCCTGTTTTGAATCATCTGAGTGATGGGAAAAAAAGTACTTTCTCTCATAGAACCTTCGTGCATGCCACCACCTTCCCCCAACACCCACACTCCACCTGTTCAGGAGGCACTCGCTGTCCTGCTGCTGCCACTGGAAGGACTAAAATTAGGTAGCATCCCTCTTCCTGGAGAGGACTTTTGGTGTACTGCTAATGTACCCTGTTTTAATTTCTTCTCCCACTCCCTAGGAGTTTCTCTAAATTCAGAACAATTTGTAGAACAAAATTCCTATTTCCCTTAGTGGCCTGGCTGTGATCCTTTGGATGCAGGGCATGCCAGAGGCTCTGCAGAGACTTGGCTGGAGCAAAGTGACTGCAGGTTTCTGGGCATCATGGGGGATTCCTGCAGCATTTCCACTCCTTATGAGTGCACAGATTTGTCTGGATGCTTAGAAGATGTATTTGTCTAGGTTTGGTTTTGGTTGTTTTTTTTTATAAAAGGAGATTCTTTAACCACGTTAGGTAAATTAATACAGAAAAAAAAATACTTTAAACAGTAGCCAGTGTTAACAAGAGGTTTATTACTTTTGTCTTTTCTCTAGGGAAGGTCATGATGAGCTTTTTGGCTCAGGCTGCTCCTGTGCTAGAGCCTGTCTCTTTGTTCCTTTCATTTGGATGGCACTTGTAGCACCAAGGTCATCTTGAGATTTCAAGTGCTGCTACAATTCCAATACATAATTACTGGATGTAGCTTTGCTGGTGTACTGCTCTACACTTAAGGGTTTCTTCAAAGTGTTAATAACCCCTCAGAGAATCAGGGAATTGTTTAGGTTGGAAAAGACCTCTGAGATCACTGAGTTCAACTAAAAACCCAGCACTGCTGTGTTCAACACTAAACCATGTCCATGAATGCCACATCCACATGCCTTTTGAATATTTCTGGGCATGGAGATTATGCCACTTTCCAGGGCAGGTTATTCCAATGCCTGACTGCCCTTTCAGTGATAAAATCTTTACTAATACCCACCTGAACCTCCCCTGGACCAACTTTAGGCCACTTCTTCTTGTCCTGTCTCTTATCTTGGGAGAAGAGACTGATCCCCACCTCACTACAACCTCCTGAGGAGTTGTGGAGAGTGATAATGTTCCCTCTGAGCCTCCTTTTGTCCTTACCCTTCATGATGAGCACCAGAGAACTCCCTGTTAACTTGCTTGCCCTTTTCAATTCTTCAAATAAGAAAAATATCAAGAGCTGAAGTGCAGATTTCCAACAGATTGACTTGGCCAGTTGGGGCTGGCAGTCACACACTGGGGACGGTGGTGGTGGTGGGACCACAAGTCTGCTGGGTGCAGGCGTTGCCTCCCACCTGATGTACTGAAGGCTCTGCTGATGTGGCATCATCAAAACCAACTGGTGTGAACCTGGCAGTGCTTCCTTCTGGTGCCAACTTCAGGAGAGGGAAGCTTGAGTGACTGCAGGTGTCTTTGGAGCTCTGTTCCCCGGTGCTCTGTCAGTGCAGTGTGAGCCCAACGTGTTCTGTGTGAGGAGGTGCAATCAGGGCAGGGCTGGGCCAGCTGAAGGATGAACTCTTGCAAAAAAAAAATCTCAAGTAAATATAACAGGTCCCCTATATAGAACACTAATAACTCTTTTCCTCAGGTCATAATAGGACAAGGATGTAAACAATAGACTTTTTTTTTTTTTTTTTTAAATGGCATCAGGCTTTGTTTCTCAAGGCATAAGGAGAAACAATTACATGTACCATGTAGATAGAAGCACAGCAAATGCAGGAGGAAGCTTGTATCAAAGTGCCAGAGGAGCTGCTGTTATGGCCAAAGTTTGATGCTGTGAGGTGCAGGAAGTAAAAAAGGAAGAAACAAAAACCCTACTTTTTTAATAGTCATTCATGTTTTGGGCATCTGATTCTGCAGTTTGAAATCTAATAAGCTCTAATGGTGCAGATACTGCTTCAGTGACCTTGTGCAGAAGCCTTGTCTCTCGTGGGTAGTCTCTCTTTGCAAGTGACCTGCTTAATAGTTCAAAATAGAACAGGTCTAACAACTTCCCTTCCTTGTAGGACTTCATCAGCAGACCTCACTGTAGGAGGTCCTGCCAGCTCTAAACTTTACAACTGTTGATGCACCACCTTCTTTTCTGGATGGGAAGAGTATGTCTAGACTCTCTTCAGGCTATTTTCTTTCCTTTATTCTTGAGCAGGTGTGTTAGCTGTCTGTGGGAAGAACAGAAAGTCAGTGTGGGTAAAAGGTAGAGCAATGAGTGAGGAACAGATCTTTGCCTGATGCAGGTAAGTAGATCTGCAGGACTGATAAGTCTTTTGCATGCTTCTCTGAAGAGGATTAGTAAAATTTAAGTATTAGAGAAATCTGCCCCTGCATTTGCAGAATGTGTGTGTGGATAGGTCTCAAATAGCTGTTTGTTCTTGGAGTGCTGGTTGGGTGTGGAAAGATCCCTGTTTTCATTGCCTTCTCCCTCTTCACACCACCATTATTTTGCCTGTGTTCCAATCCCACACGTCCATGATTAAAAGAGGAAATGAGGTGCTCACTCTCAGCAAGCATTCAAGGGTAGGATTATTCCTCCTACTTACTGTGGAGAAGACAAATGTGTTGCGGCTGAATCACTCTTTGTGGGCACCATCAGGATCCCTGAAAAAGCATGGCTCTTCTTTCTGCCAAGATATGGCAGCAGGGGAGAAAACAGCACCATCCTATTCTTACCTCTTAACTTTCACTGTAGAAAGTACATCTGACTTTTTTTCCTCACAGCAATTTTAGTTCCTTCAGAGTCTGTGCTCTGTGGTTGTCAGTGCCTTACATGCAGAGGAGACAGCCAGCTGCTTGCCTTCTGCTCATGATACTGTGTGAAGGGCTTTTAAAGGGACCCTAAACATCATTGCAGGAGATGGATTGTGCAGAAGTTGGGATCTCTCACTCCTGTCTCTCTGGAGCACAGCAGCAGTGAGGTCTTCTGTGGAATTCACCATGCTGCAGGAGCTTGTAACTGTGAGGAAAAGCTGCCATGAAGCAATCCCCTTCTTGCATTGTCTTTTAGTGTTTCATGCTAAAAAAGAGCAAGCCAGGTGGTTCAGTTAAAGACAAGATGCCCAACCCCTCAGCAAGTACTTCATAGGCAAAGTCACAGCCTGACACAGCAACATGATCTGCATTCACTCTTTGTCACAGCTCTGGATCCTTCTCACCTGGATGCTCATCCAAGTGCTTGTGCCCCTCTCACACTCTATTCCTTAAACTTTTAAATTGGTGCTTGTTCTTTTTGGTGTGCCAGCTGCCAGTCTGCTCCTGTTTGAAGCAGTTGCTTGGGCAGTGGCACCAGCTGGAATCCTGAGAGCATTTGTTAGTTTTCCCAGAAGGCTTGACTTCCAGAAACACTCTTGCATGGGACTGGCAGGGCCTGGGAGAAAATGGGCATCGTTATCAATGTAATCTGAATGCTTTCATAATTGCATTTTTTATTACTCTGTTGTAGTGGTAAGAGCCCCATTTTGTTCTCAGGTTTGCTCATCAGACCATTTCATAACATGTATGCTTTTCTGTATGGACAAAACATCCCCATCACAAACAATATACTGCTACTTAATACCCAGCTAATAAATAAAAATCAGTGTTGCTCCAAAACTCAGTGTTTCGTTGATTATAATGTTTGCTATTATAACAGTGTCAGAAATCTCATAAATCTGATCTCTTTAATGGAATCACTCCATATTTTTCTACAGGTCCCTGGACTATATCTGCTTCTAATCACACACAGCAAGAGTTCAGAGCCTGATGCTGAGATCCAGTTTTCCATAATATACTCAGACTTGCCCTCAGCTCAGGGTGAATGCATGGCTGTGAATACTAAATGAGACCAAAATGGCCTGGGATCTTTCTTTTTGGAATAAAATCAATTTGTTGGTTTCAGAATCTATGCTGGCTCCATAAAGCCACAGTACTTTATTCATTTTTCACACTTTATTTTTGGCTGTATGGATTCTTTCACGTGGAACAAGATTGACAGGGAGTGAAAAGATTAACGAGGGGAAGACAGAAAGTCACCTCTGTGAATGGAGCATCCAGAGCAGCTTAGAATAGGAAGGTTGAATAACTTTAGTCATAATGATAGCTGAAGCCCAGTGAATCAGGAATAGTACTACACAATCCCAAAACTGCTCTTCATCTAGAGCAGCTGAAGCTTGCTAGTGGTCCAGTTAGAGCAAAAAATGAAGTAAAGTTTATTAAAATAAAGAGAAGTAAATTTTTTCTTTCTTCTCCCCTCCCCCTCACCTTGTGGTTTCACCTGTTCCTGTGTTGTTCCTTGTTATTACTTCCCAGACAAGGGTGAATATTTCCCTGTTTGTTTTGGGCCCTACTCGATGCCCAACCCTGCCCTTGACACCTTCATACCCAAGTAGTTCCCTTAGAATAGTTTTCATAACGTTGTAGCCAATTAGAAAACAGTCATTGGAAGGAAGTCACAGGAGCTGTTCTTTCCTTGCAGATATCTCTCTCTGGGGCTGTTATCTTCTTTAATACTCAAGGAGCCAGATTGTCCTTACTGCTACAGCATTTTCTGGAGACAGCCTTTTCTATTCCCCCCTAAATGTATGGATTTGTCTCTGTGCGTGGGTAAAGGCAGCAAACAGTATAACAATATGTAATTTATGAGGAGAAGTGTATGTGCTGGCACCAGTTTGTTCTTTGGAAGTCAGTAGGCAGTAGGTTAGACCTGTATAAACAAGAGGGTTTGGCTCCCACTGTGTTTAAAGTATGAAGAGCTGCAGCAGCAGGAAACACTGCATCTTCTTACTTAGAATCTTTATGGCAAGATTATATTTAATAGTTCTTTGACAGTACAAAAAATGTAAACACACTTAAGAACTAAAGCTCCTATTCTTGTGCCTTGTTTAAAAAAATGTTGATTTCAAGGGTTGTGAGGCTCAAAACTGCTCCTTTTCGCTGCTCTAGCATGTAACTGGTGTTGTGAACAATTGCTTGGTAAAGTTTTGAGCTGTGTGCACCTGCTCATGCCCTGAGCTTCTCTCTTCAGATATTTTAAGGCAAAGGTATGAAAAGTGAGTTTATTGCCATGTTTCATTAGCATATCACAGATGTATAGATAACTAGAAGAAAAAAACATGAGAATCTTCAGAGACACACTTCAAATTTGGGTCCTAGGTTTGGCATCCTTGCAGTGGATGAGCAGTTAAGGACTTTAATGAGACACCAGAGAGCAAGGGCAGCCCACAGAAAATAATAAAACCTCCTCCCAAGTCTGAGTACTAAAAGCAGTCCAAAGGGCGCTGCCAGGTTCTTGTCCTCTAGTAACATGTAGTTCATGTTTAAAAGAATGAAATCTGTCATATTCCAAGTTTACCAGGAGGAGAAAACCTACAAGCTTTGCTCTATGAAAAAATGGCTTAGGACTTAGTATGGGATTGCTTCAAATACCAGAAAGTGGGGACACTTTTCATTCTTTCATTTTTGCCTGTTACTCTATCTACTTGTTTGTTTGTAGGTGTGTGGAAGCCCTTTACATTTACTTCCGTGCTGAAAGAGTTGAAGAGCCCTATGTCAGCATCACAAAGAAGAGGCAGATGCCCAAGGATGGGTACTCAGAGGAAGTTGAGAAGGAGGTGGGGCAGGCTGAAGGCAAGCTGCGCACACACAGGTCTGCGTTCAGCAGGGCCTCTGTCATCCAGGCCTTCCTCGGCTCCGCGCCCCAGCTCACGCTCCAGCTCTACATCTGTGTCCTGCAGCAGGAGGTCACGGTTGCCAGAAGTAGGTGGAGCTGTTGTTATGGCCTTTTTGGTGTTTGGGTGGGAGGGCAGTCAGTCATAGCTGCCCTGCACAAGAACCAAGCATTCAGCAATGAGTTTAATCTCCCTGATAGCTTTTGATGGTGATGGTGTTTTTAAGTTCATATTGTCATATTTTAGACTATGACACCTTCTGTAGCACACTTGGGTTGCTATAAAAACACTGATTTGATAAAGTGATCATTATGGTATGAGGCAGCTGGAGGGACCAAGCTGTCTTCATGAAGAAGAAATAAAATTACCTCCATTCCATTTTGGTTTTTCAGCAAAACTTTCTGGAAAATTCCTTGGGGTACACTGCAGAGCATGTTTTGTCATGGTGCCTTAGGGAAGGTGTACTTTCAGGAATGCAGTTTTAAATATGAACTGAGGACATGAACTATCTTTACTTGTGCCAAACTCTGATTCTGGAATCAAAAGGCATAGTAAATCATAGTAAATCATAGTAAATCATAGTAAATCATAGTAAGCTGCTATGCAACTGTGGTCATCTCGTCTCTGGACCCAAGCTGTTAAGCCTTCACCAAGCATCGCTGCACAACATGGACTTACCAGGACACATCTCTCTTACTGTGGGATTCTACATCTTACTTCCATGATGTGCTCTTGATTTTCTGGCTCACTGCTAAATGGAGAACCATCTTCAGCTGGTCATGGGACAAACAGCTTTTCAACATCAGAAAGTACTTTGACACCTGTGTGAACTTGAAGGTTCATTTCCACTGAAACACTAAATAGCTCTTGTGTCTTTAAGGCCCTGAGAGGATTTGATCAGCTTCACAGCTAGGGGGGTTGAGGCTAAGGTGACAAATCAATAATTGAAATAAAGTAAAATATAATAATAATAGTAATAATAGTAGTAGTAGTAATGAAGGGGATAGAGAGGGATGAGAGGGGCAGAGGGAGAGAGATGGAGAAGAAAAAAGCCCAAGGAAGACAAGTGATGCACAAACCATGCCCCAGCACCAATCAGCCCCTCCCAGACAACTCCCCCCAGTTCATACACTGAGCATGATACCAATGAAACGGAATATCCCTCTGGATAGTTTGGATCATCTGTTCTGGCTGTGCTTCTTCACAGCTTCTTGTGTACTTCTTCACTGGCAGAGCATGGGAAAGTGAAAAGTCCTTGACTTAAAGCACTGCTGAGCAACAACTTAAACAGTGTGTTATCAACATCATTCGCATACTGAATCCAAACTCAGCACTGTATCAGCTACTACAAAACAAATTAACTCTCCCCCAGCCAAAACCAGCATATCATAGCAGTAGTTTCTTGGAAGACATTACTCCTTTCAGTTCCTGAGTTCTTCATATCTAAGGTAGGTCCTTCAAATAACCATGGCATTTGTGATGTGGGATCAGAACAATGTGATTGAATCCTTTGCTGAATGGTGCAACTAGCAGAATTTCCAGTCACTTTGCTGTAGAAGGCATTTACTTGAGAAAGGTCACCTTTTTATTGTCTTTCTTGTATTACTGGTTTTGACCTTACTGGTCATGATTTCCAAAGAGAAGTCCTGTGTTCCAGGCGATCAGAGCATTGCATATTTAATAATAATTTCTAATGCTCTTTTGCTTCTTACTTTTTCAGTCACTGCTAGGTTGTAATCACAGGCTGATAAGTGACATTCCTTGGGTGAAATGACCAGAGATAAGCTGGCTCACCAGAGTTTGATAAACCCACTTATAGATGCAGCAGTTATTTCATGCTTCCCAGAAGCATCTCCATACAGATAAAAAAAAAAAAAAAAAAAAAAAAAAAAAAAAAAAAAAAGTGTTAGGAGCAGTGTCAATGTCTGTTAGAGCTCATTCATCAGAAAAACAAGAGTCCTAACCATATTCTTGTTGTGTGTATCATAGCTGCTGATATACTGAAACTTTCTGCAATCTCTTTATCCAGCCAGGCCAATTCTTATTCCACACTTCAGATGTCTTCAGCTTTCCTGCTCTTTGAAATTTGAGCCCTCCAAATTTCAGGCTCTCTTCCATTTGCATCTGTTATAACTATCACTGTCTTGTGTTTTGATTTCCACATGTTTTGTCTTGTCTCCTGATCAGTCTGTTATTTTTCTGGATTCCTTTATACCCTGTCATTCTTTGTAAATTCTGCTTGTTCAGGGGTAGTGAGGTTGGTATCACCTGAGAAGCTGCAGCTGTTTACCATCATGTTGGGGGCATGGCTTGTCCCTTTCAGATCTGTTTGAAACTCCTTGTTGCTTCCAGTGCTGGATTGAACACTTCTGAAAAGAGCATGCATCCTTGCCTAGCCCTTTGTCAGCCAGAGCCATGCTGCATATTTCTTGTGTATTTCATGGCATTCATTAATTTCTCTGGATGTTTTCTTCTGGATTATTTGGATCTTGCCAATGTTTGGCATTCTTCAAAACTGTCATTTCCCAGTTCTGCCAAGAATGTAAGATCGGGACAACCAGAGAGCTGCAAAGGCAGGACCAACTCTTGAGGTTAGTGATGAGTGACGTAAAACTTTGGTGACTGTTTATCATGAAAAGTGTAAAAATGTTGGATGTAATACAATATTGGAAATCCACATGTATTAGCCTAATCTGAGTCCTACTTCTATTTTGTATACATGTAACTATAGTATCCATAATAGATTTCAGTGGTACCTGTGAGGTAGCTCATCTAGAGCAGAATTCTCTGTCTCAGCAGTTTCTGAAGTGGGAAGGACCAGGTCTTAGAAAGGACTTTGGATGTAATAACAAAACACAACAAAGTAAATCAGTGCCTCCCTGGATGACTCTGTGAGTGTCCACCTCTGATTAGTAAGAAAAAGACAGCCGTTTGGGAAGAGGAAGGAAGAAAAAAAATGCCACCTTTATAAGGACTGTTAGAGGATTTGGAACTGTTCCAGGGGAAGATACTTTGCCTTTTAAATTTAAATTTCTTTGCCTGCTCTGGATGAGTAAAAGCAAAAACTGTCACCCTCTTATACTTCCCTTTTGTGGTTGCTTCAAACCATCTTTCTCACAGAGTTAAAAATCATGTTTGAACTGAAGGTTTGGTGACAATAATGATCTTTTAGGAAAGGAGTAGGACTGGACTAGTGTATTAAACCAGAAGTCAGCATGACCTATTTTCTATCAACGGAGAAATGCCTCTTTTGAAAGCTTGAGTTTATAAGATAGGTTTGATATTAATATAGATTCCCTGAAGTGAAATTGGGGAATAAGATCAATGTTTCAGCTTGTCAAAGCAGAAAGCAAGCAAAGTTCCAGCACAGCAGCACTCAGTCCCTGGTGGGTATGTCTTTATGTTCCTTTAACTCTGAGAATATTCTTTTGCTTCATTAGCTGCTGGAATTTATGTTCTTTCACAGCTCAAAACTACAGGAAAGATTTTGTGAAAAGCCATAGGACATCAAGCAATATTCTTGAGTGAACTCACCTGCTCTTCTGCTTTCAGCTGCTGCTTTTCCAAGACATAACATTTAAAATGCCCAGCTCTATGTACCTTTTTGCACACAGGTTTATTGCCACGTGCTTATTTTACGTCATTACCAGAGACATTATTCAGTGCTGTAAGAAAGTTGTTTGAAAAGCTTCTGACTACCTACTAACAATTTCAACATAAACATTTTCAGAGAATATATGCACCACCAAACTAGCATATATAATGATAAATGCTTTTCACCTTACTGAGTGCCTTGGAAAACTAGATATTGTGACTTAATTATTTTCCAAAGTAATTCAGAGGTGTTTGTGGGTCATCAAAGAAAAGAGATTAGCTGAAATAGAGAAAATTGTATTAGAAAGTTGTTAGAGAACTTAAAATGCACTTGTTTCTTCTAAAGGATTGCTTAGAAATGAGTGACTTACAATTAGGAAAACAGCCCAAATCCTGATAATTTTGGCTATATAGCTATAGCAAAACAGGGAATCCAGTTTATTTGTAGGATATTGGCAAACAAACTAATTGGAGGCTGCAGAAAACACTGGTTGCTAACCATTGCAAATGTAATTGACATAATCAAGAATTCCCAACTCTGATTATTTTATCTGATGCAATATCAGCTATTCAGCATGTTGGTAAAAATTGTGAATAAATATTAATATAATTGTGTATGCAAATACTAAAAAACCTGTGGGCAGTTAGCACTTTGTTTATTCTCTGTGTCCGGTATTCATGTACATTTTAACCTTAAAATGGCAAGATAGGATGCCCTCCTGCAGTGCCAAGTAACATCTGGTCTCTGCTTTCACTTTCTGCAGAATTTAAGTGTGAAACCTTCCTTTCAGAGATTCTGGGTAGGTGACAGGTACAGAAAATTGATCTGAATTTAAAGACATTTTTAATAGGAGTGGTTTTTCTTAATGCATGATGCAGATGGGTGTATAAAGTAAATTGATGTATAGGAAAACACAGTGCAGGCAGGTGAGTAGATATCTGTCTACACAGTCAGAGACAATGTGGACAGTGCTGGGTTTAAATTTTTTCAGTTTTCAATTTTGAGCTGTATCACATACCTGTTTTGGGATTTGCTTTGACAGACAACTTCACAAGCACCAAGTTATCTGAATGTCCAAGTTACTCCAAAGTTTCAGCTTGTATTTTGCAGTTTCTCATCTGTATGGAAAGGGAGTAGCCCCCTATGCCATGTGGAGTACTGCAGGAATTTGGGAGCAAGCTGGATGCTCTTATAACTGAGCTGTGAAATTACCAAGGACAGCCTGTGTATGAACAGCCCTTGGCAGGGCGAGGAGGGAGGGACACTTATGACTGCTGAGTGCCTTCTTTTTCTTGCTAGCTACTTGAATAAGTATCAAAGGGGGACCAAAATATGAGCTAGGATTAGAGTAAAGTGCTGGCTTTGCCTGGGGTAGAGATTATTTCCTTCACACAGGTGTGGGCTGGGAATGGCTCTTGTGGCATTACACCCTGCTGGCAATCCCCAGGAGTGCTGTGATGGTGACTGCACCTGCTCTCCCCTGGTGCAATGTCTGCTGTTAAGCAGAAGGTCCTGACTTGTCTTTTATCTTTGCAGGTATTTTCATGGTGCTTTCTCTGCTGTCGATTGTTTACGGCGCCTTACGGTGCAACATCCTGGCCATTAAGATAAAGTACGATGACTACGACATCCGTGTGAAACCCGCTGCCTACCTCTGCATATTCATGTGGAGGAGCTTTGAGATCGCCACACGGGTCACGGTGCTGGTGCTTTTCGGGTCAGTCCTTCGCATCTGGGTCTTCCTCATCGTGCTGCTGAATTTCTTGGGCTTCTTCTTCTACCCGTGGATTATCTTCTGGCTGAGCAAGTCGCCGTTCCCCGAGAACATAGAGAAGGAGCTGAGCAGGGTGGGCACTACCATCGTCCTGTGCCTGCTCACGTTCCTGTACGCCGGCATTAACATGTTCTGCTGGTCGGCGGTGCAGGTGGAGCTCAGCGACCCCGACCTGATCAGCAAGTCCCAGAACTGGTACCAGATGACCGTGTACTACATCGTGCGGCTGATGGAGAACGCCTTCCTCCTGCTCATGTGGTACATTTACAGAACAGACTTCTACCTGTATGTCTGCGCCCCAATACTGTTCCTGCAGCTCCTCATAGGGTACTGCATGGGCATCTTCTTCATGCTGGTGTTCTACCAGTTCTGTCACCCATGCAAAAAGCTTTTCTCCTCCAGCATTACCGAAGCTTTGCTGTCCTGTTTCAAGATCCTCTACTTTATTTGCCAGCATCACAAATCCACCCTACTGAAAGGCAAGGTGGCCATGAAATCTCCTGAAAATACTGATGAAGCACAGGGCAGTAGCAAGACAATAGATTCTCAAAACAGGAGTATTCATCAAAGTGTTTCTTCCAATGCCTAGTACAACTGGAAGCAAGTAGGTGCCTTCGGAAGGTGGCAGATCACCTGCTGGGAACATTGTGTACCTTAGACATTGTGTCTTGTGGATAAGATTTCTTTCTTGCAGGTGTAGCACTGCATGATGGCTGACATGCCTGTTTTTGTGGAGAACAGTGTATGAGTATTTGTGTCTGTGTGTGTTTGTGTACGGAGAGCAATTGTTGTTTGTAGATTTCTATTTCAGAGCTTTTTTGCACATAGGTTTATTGTCACATGCTTATTTTAGGTCATTATTGGAGACATTCAGAAACTGTCCTGATGCTCGTCTTACTCAGGAAGTCTGAGGATGGAAGGCAATGAATTTTATTTCAGATAGGATGTCCCATGGCATGACACCCTAGCATGGAAACAGAGCTTAGACCTGGACTATGTATGGACTGTAGCTGTGGTCTGCTTTGATCAAATTGTAGACTATTTTACACTCTAATCAGTGTAATAAGATAATACTTCTCTCAGTGGTAGAAGAATTGGACTTGCACAGTGCACTGTAATCTGGGTTGCCACGAAACAGCCAATTAGCCAGCACTGACATGGAAAAGTGACTGTTACTGAGGATGGATGGAGGGGTTATTGGCTTTGCACTGTTTCACCCTTCATGTTTACTTCTTGTTAGTAAGGGAATTAAATTTAACACATTAATTGTGGTGTTCTGGAATAGCTCATTTTTCTTTCATTACCATTTCTTTAATACTTTGTGATGTTCTGTTGTCAGGGTGGTGTTCACTTTATGTAAACACCCAGAGGCTGGGCAGACAGTGTGTACCAGTCCTGTAGGTGCTCTCCAGTGCACATCTCCAGGGAGTGACTCACCCCATCTCAAAGTGTAAGTGATATGAATCACTCTCTGGAGACCTGTTACTCTGTGTTAACCAGATGCCTTCACAATTAGTTCTGACTATCCATCTTCCTTTTAGATGGCTGAAATTAGAGAGATGAACACTACCCTGATTGTCAGGGGTTTGGTAGTGCATCAAGTAGGCCGCTCATTGACTTTTTGTACTGAGATAGAAGATGCTGATTCCTTCTTTTTGAGCTGTGATTTGTTATGATTAGTTTAATGTCATTAATTCAAAACCCTTTGACTTCTTTACCTCAGAAGTACTACAACCCTGAAGTCTGAAAGAGAAAATGGAAGTAATTGACTTTTTGTTCTCAGCAATACATCACCACAAATAAAAGTGTTTCGGTATTTTGCAAGTTTCTGAGAAGGCTTTAGCAGATGAGCACCCAAGAATTTAGTGAAAATACACAAACCCTTATGTATTTTCACAAATTAAGTGAAAGCTTTTTGCACTATGTTTGCTTAGCACCTTCCTAACATTTCTTTTGAGTGTTACACATTATGGCTGCTCATGGAAACAAATAGTTGATGACCCAAAGTATCTCCCAGTGTCTGAAGCTTGGCCTCCATCCTGTCATCATGCAGGATGTGAAGGTCTTAATAGGGATGACGTCATCCTAATTATTTTAGAAGTGTCTCAAACTCAGGTCTGGGGTTATTTGTGATCAAATATGTCACCTTCAGTGCTGCAAAGACATAACCTGCTTTTATTTTTTTCTTTACTGAAGTGTAAATGAATGTCTTCATATTTCAGTTTTATTATGGAGTTATGTTTTCATTTTGTTTAATATGTGTCTGTGTATGGCATGTATATGTAGATGCCATTAAATTATTGGCGGGTGGTAATGGGATTTTTGGCCTGATTTTGCAGTATATGCCATGGGAAAATACCTCATATCTGGGGAAGACACCAAACACCTCCATTCTAATTTCTCTGAGGAGAATAGAATAGTGAAGTGACTCCTTGAAGACACGACTGTGTTTCTCTGTACCTTTGTATGTAAAAGTACAGTATAGCATTTTTCTGTACTTTTCTAGATGTGAAAGACTATTGCTTTTCCAGTAGTGAATTAAAGAAGCAAGGGAGAATGTAACCCTTCCTTCCAGACCTGTGGAGTTCAGCCCACAGGCTCAAATTTTCAGATGTTCTTAGCCAAAACTGAGTATGTCTTTATTGTTGGACACTCATCAATATCAATAATCAGGGAGTTACAGTGGCTGCCTATCTACAGATGTACCCAGGTCTGAAATGTTAGTCTTTGGGGGAAAATTTAAAAAGTAACTTCATATTTAGAAGTAGTTCATACCTAAAGAGAGGGGAAAAAGCAGACTTTTGGACACTGCCAGTGGTGGTGCAGTTGTGATTGTGCCATTTGGAAACAGTGAAACACAAACCTCAGCCAGGTTGGTGCTACAGTGAAATGTTGAAGTCAAATATAGGAGACTTACAGAGCCAGGTGCTCAGAATGAATACACAGTGAGTACCATTAAACCTCACAGACTACTGCATATGCATATTTAGAGTGTGTGCCATATTACTTCTTATTTTTATACCAGTCTCCTGAAGTGCATGCATAGGGAGCTGAATATTTAAATCACTGTAATGAGAGGGGAAAAAAAACTTGATTTATATGGGTTCTACTACAGTCCTATGGTTTTGCCTTAGTTGTGCAGAATAACCAAATACAGTTCAGACACTCCACCAGCACGAGGGGCTGTTGCCTGTGCGGTGCCTGGTGTCACCGTGGGCCGGGTGGGACCCAGCCCGCAGCGTGGCTCCCTGAGGGGTTTATCCAGCCCTGCTGCCACTGCTGGGAGAAAGGTGGTGGGGGGAGCCTTAGACACGACGATACTGTGTTAGAGCAGGGTTTAAGGGAGCAGCTGGGGTTTTTTACACACAGTGTGCTGTAAAACTGGGAGAGGCAGTTTTTCTCCAGATAATGACAGTCTGGAGAGTTTTGTTATGAGTACACCCAATGGCTGCATGGAGAGGACAGTATGAGTACAAAGTCTGTCTGTGTATGAATGAGTGATCTCTTGCTGCAAGTTCACTGTGCTTTTACTGTCCTCTATGAATTTTAGAGGGGCCTATTGTTCCTGGAAGGGGCCTGAGTGTTCCATGGAAGGGTTTAGAGCTACTGCTGAAAACTGTTCTCTTTTGAGTAGTCTTGAGTCACACAAAGGGTGGCTCAGCAAGGGTTATTTGTGTGCATAAGAGTATGCAAGATCTGACACGTGAGTTTTCTTTTATACTTGTAAAACAACACAAATTAAAATGTTGAAACTACCCCTCAAGCTGTGTTGGTGTCAGTTCTTAGTGTGCTGCTTTCAAGAAATCCAAAGTAAAGGTAACAGCACACTGTCATCTGTCACCATGCAGCTGCAGAAATGTTTTCAAGAAGACCTGACAGAAGAATTAATCTGTGACTGATTTAGGAGCTCTTCACCCCCACACTTCCATTGCTGTTTAGCAGAACATTTTGTAAGAGGGGGACTGTTTAAGAGACCAGTGTTGTATGGAACAAGGAGAGTATTTCCTGGTTTACATTGAGAACTGGGAGGAAATTGTTACCATGTAAAGAATATTTTAACTTCTTTTCTGCACACTTGTTTTACATTCATCTGGATTTACCATCTACTTATATCTGACCCTGGGAGTGTCCAGCAAAATCAGTGCTGAGCACTCTTGTGGAGGGATAGAAATGCACAAAAAACTTTGCAAAACATGTAAGTGTTTCTAAATATAAATAGATAAAATAGACAAATATTTTAAATATTCGTGTAAATGGATACACTGCAGCAAGTTGTAATGTGTGTACATTGCTTACATGAGCATTGAGAAAAGATTTTACAAGTCCTGGTGGTGATTGATATTCCAGTATATATGTTGTGCTAGTAAAAGCTGCACTCCCTACAACACAGAATTGGTGGATACTTGGGACTGCTAAACTGTAATTTTAATATAAAAAAAAAAAATTACAAGCAGTTCCTTTATTTTTTCCCCATAGTAGCTGATAATATCTAGCCTAAAACAATGAGCCATTTTCTATCACTTTTTACCTATTTGAAGGCCTTATGTAGCAAGGAAAACAGGAGTTTGAACTCAGATGTTTTCAACCTAGACATCATAGTACTTATAATCTTGTATTTTAAAATGAAGTTGTGGTGAGTGCCTCAACTCACTCAGGAATCATCACAGAAACATGAACATACAGTAATAAGGCAGAGATGGTAAGTTTGATTTACCAGAGACAGAAGACTTGACTAGTAAAATGTATTAAGGATTATGGAATTTCCTACTGACCAAGAAAAAAAATGTATAATAGAACTGTTAAGTCTTGGAGTCACCCCAAAATTAGACTCCGAAGAAAAGGTAAGTGTTTCAATATTACAATATGAAAGCTTACTGAATATCTGCCCTGAATGAACAACTTTATATCCTGGAAAAAAAAAAAAGGATAGGTTTTTTTGTTTGTTTGTTTGTTTTTGACTACATGCATTTACAAGGAAAACTTCTTGCCACTGAAATAAAGTTGTACAGAAATGATGAATGTCTGTATTCAGGTATGAAAATTTTGCCTTTCAGGTGGGAAATTCAGATGTGAATGCATCTGTGTGTAAAGGCTTCTGATCACAAACTAGCATTAATGGGAAAACACACCTAAGCAGACGATGGATGCTAATTTGTTGGATATTGCTTACTGAGATCCTTCTGGAATAACATCACAATTGTAACTTTTTGGCCCTGAAGGTGAGACATGATTGATTTAATAAACTAGAAACGGCGTGTCTTAAATAGGTTATGTGCCTTCATGTTCATAATTGCTGAAATTCCTATTTTGACAGAGCACACAAAATGACAGCAGATAAATGTTAGATATTTTAACTTCTGAAATGTCTCTCATCAGCTACTTGTTTCATCTGATTAATGTGCCCTGTCAGTACCGAGCTTTAATCAGCCACAGACACTTCCTGGAAAATGATCGGGAGCAGATTTAGATGGAGAGCGATGCCAGAGGTAGTCAAGGTGAAGATTAATTCACATCTGCCTTCTAGAGTGGGAAGGAAATGTCAAAAACAATAGCACAGCACCTTACAGATGAGGTGCCTGCCAGCATTGCATTTTGTTGTGTTTCTGCATGGATTTGCAGTTCTTGCAGATGGAGTAAGTTGTGTGCTGGACTCGACTGCAAACAGAAGAGAGGTGCTTGTGATGGCTTCAGTTCTGCTGTCACTGTCCCTCACAGCAGCGGTTACATTCTTCAGAATGTGTGTCCTGCCTACTGCTCCTCCCTCTTTTCTGCTTCATGGGGGTCATTTTAAATAGAAATCAAGGCACTGTGAAATGCCCAGCCAGATTTTTCAGTAGGGCTGCTCTTTTGGAGCCAAAGATTCCTGGCAATGAAAAAGGCTGAACTCATGGAATGCATCAATACTTCGTTGCCATTTTAAATATTTTAATAATGGTGGGCAGCGCAGTAACTCAAAAGCATCCAAGTGTCATTTAAAAAAAAAATTAGAGGGGAAATGGAATTTTCTAAAAGAAGTAGCTTCGACTTTGGAGCTACAAGGAAAGTAAGAGAATCCTACAAAAGCACAATAATTGGATGTTTAAACTTTTTTTTTTTCATCCTGTTTATTGTGGTCTTCCCTGCCCTTCTAACTTTTTTAAGCATCAAGAAGAAAAAAATATCAAAAAGGAGAAAGAGATATATTTTATGGAAAAAAAAAAATCACTGCAAGCCTATGGAAATGTGTGTGGCAACTCACAAACATGTTGCATTGAGGATAAGCCTAGATTTCTCCATTGATGCTCTTGAAGAGGCTTAGTGAAAACCCCAGAAAGGAATCCAGGTACAGTGAGGCAGAAACTGTGAAGTTCATCCTGATCTAGGACATTGCACCATGTTAAAAAACATCATTATCTATCTTTTTTGTTTGACTACTTTAATACCAGCAGTCCTAATTATATGTAATATTATATGTATTTGTATATATGTAATATATACAAATACGTGATTTTATGTATATTTTATGCATTATATGTATTGTAGTACAGGCATTAGTCTGATTCTGCAACTGAGCACAAATAGGCAATTTCAATGCTAATGGTCAGAACAGAAATGTTACCACTGACATTTTATGTGCAGTTTGCTTACACAATTCCACCTTCCTTATGCATGGGAAGAAAACCAATAGACCATGCGATATGTTAGGTAGTTTTTTTAAACCATGTGGTAGTTGGATGGTTCCTGCTTTGATCTTGTTTTCTTCATCAGCTGACAAGATGTGATGTGCTGAAAAAACCTGTCTGCTCTTTACAGAAAGATAAAAGATAATCGATTGGAGAAAGCTGGGACGCTGCCTGTGCTAAGCAGGTGATTATGGTTCGTGGTGATTTGCCTGTGTGGAGCAGGAATGAACCAAGCTTCCTCAGATTCAGAGGAAAGGGAAAACATTTCAGGAGACAGGTTATCAGGTGGGAACAGGCCAGGAGTGTAATAAGTGAAAAATTACTTCTGCCTAGCCATGAAATATGGGCCTCAGCAAGGATGTTGGTGTTGTGCCGTGAGGATTGATGGTAAGGAAAATTCAGGGAAGGCTGCAGAGTGCTGTAGCATTAACTCATCAGACAACTCAAATGCCAGTGACAGCTCACTCTTCACCATGATTTACCATTAGCCCAAAATGCAATGGAAGCCCCCAAGGGCACCAAGCAGGAATCCATTAGCCATTAACTATCAATCACTTGCCCTATAGTGTCCTTTAGCAGTCAAGAGCTTATGTGTTTAAGCTGCTATCTTAATAGTCCATACATCACTGCTCTTCCCAGGGCACAACAGCAAGTGAGCAGTTGTCTCTTCAGGCAAGAAAAGAAAAAAAAATCACTAGGGAAAGGGAAGTTTTACTAGGGGGAGGTCTAAAATTAAAAACAACAAACCCTTTATAGTCTTAGGTGTATCACTCATTCAAAAGAAGTTCTAGTGTAATAGAAAAGTAAATGCAATTTTAGCATGTGTAGGAGTGTATTTGTATGGGGAGAAAAATTACTGACACAGGATTGGAATATGATTTGGCAGACTCTCCCTGCCAGATAGCAGAAGTCTCAGTGAGATGATATTGTGTCCCTTGGTGAAAAAGAAAGTGCCGTAAGTCACTGTAATTAGCAGTCAACAGCTCTGGTTTTGATCAAGGTGGATACAGCTCCGCAAGCTTTGGCAGAAAACTCTGTGAGAGGATCTCTAAATCCAGCTGAGAAAGAAAGGAGGTACCTCCAGCCTATTGCTGCTCCCATGAAAGCCTGAGTGAAAATAGCAGAATATGATTAAACCATCAAAATTTAAGAAGTCATAAATACAAGAAAGCAAATAATAATATTTGGAATAAATAATATTTGTGGAAATTGGAGTCCTAATCTAACCCACTTGTTGAAATTTTGGTTTTCATACTGATTTCTCTGGAAGTGCTAAAAATGGGTGCCAGAAGGGAGGGGGCTGTGTGTATGAATGAACTGCTGTAAACAGTCTTGCAACAGGAGGTTCATCCAGTGGTAATTTAACCTGGAAGAAATTAATCCCAGTTCAAAGCCCAAATTATGTGACTCTTGTGTCTTCATTGGGTTTCCCAAAGAGATTGATGGATACTTCTAAACTTTTCTTGAGTGTAACTTAAGCCAGGTAGAGGTTTGTGAGATAGTCTCAGGCAAGTGTCCAAGTTATCAGGGAAAATCCAGAAGTAAACAAGCATTATCAAGACAAATGAGTGAAGGGAAACATAAATCCAGCAATTGTGTGGCTGGAGCAGTGTCATTCTATAATAAGAGGCAATTTAGGTATGATTTATCGACATATAGGCTTCATGCTGAATCTTGGCACAGGAATGAACTGTCTTTTAGTAATCTAGCTGAAGGAAAATTTTAAAGCAAAAGCCTCTTCCTTGGTGCCATAATTTATTGTATCATGTTATCTTGGTTAGACACATCCATTAAACATGACATCATTCCTCAGTGTTTTCTCTATTGATATTACTGAAAATGAACATAAAATCAAGGCTGTGTCAGGTGTCTGGTTGTGGACAGTCATCTGCTGACAGAGCTGGGTCGCCCCCACACCTCCACACTGAGGATTGGGAAGGAGAAAAATCAGCAAAAGAATTATCACAGCACTCCTTTGTTTTTCACAAGACAAACTGCAGCATGGTAAAGACCTATAATGTTACCCTGTGTTGCAGGGTTTGGACACAGGCGTTCACACTGAGGACTGTTCCTGGGTGTGAAGGGGGATGCTGAAATAACTCTGTGGATGTGGAGTTATACTGATAGCATGGGCATGAGCTACGACAGCACAGCTCTAGCAGGCTGGGAGGCAACTCCTTTATTTCTGGTTGTGGAATGGGGATGCAAACGTGTGTCAGCAGTAATACAGCTTCAGCAGAGCCTGTTAGGAAGAACGGAAGTGAGCTGATGATCTCTGGAAGTCCTTTCCCAGACTGTGATCAGGAATTGCTTATTAGAAATGGGAATTGACAGCCCAGCGCTGAGAGAGAGAGGGAAAGGCAGGAAAGTGGTGCTGAACAGGGATGGAGCAGGAAGGGAGACACGAGGGCAGGTGCATACAGAGGGAAGGTCGGGGCGGACTGAGCAGGATTCCAGCTCCCTCCCCCGTGAGCTGCCAGCGGGTGGCACCGCGGGGCTGCTGAACCACCGACCCGGGCGAGACGGGCACACGAGAGACTGCTGTCCCTCTGCTCACATCTTTCGAGATGTTTTCTTGAGCGGGAAATCTCTGCTGGAGTCCCTCTCTCCAGGCAGAGAAAAGTTACTTTGGGCTATCACCAGCACGTGTAAACGAAGTGGATCTGCAGCCCTGGGAAGAGAGGTCTCGCAAACAGATGATGGTTGTGTTCCAGAGCCACGTTAGCAGATCATAGAGCTGGTACCCTGCCCAAAGAATGCCATCTGGGCTCCCTTTCCCTCAGTCCTATGCAATGGCAGGTTAATTTTACTTTTGCCTTTATACGTGGGAGGTTATGCTGTTCCAGCTTCAGCCCAGCACTTCCTGGAAACTACTGACTGCCTAATGAAATGAAATTTCAGTCTGTACTTAGGACATGTTGCTGGTGGTGTCTCTTCCTTCCAATAACACAGCAGCGTGAAGCCATTCTGGCCCACTTTGTGGTGGTGGTGCTTGACTTCAAGTCAAGACTGGTGTGGCAAACAGCATCTGGATCAGACATGGATTTTTTTTTAATACAGCACATGGGTGTCTCATGATGACTGCAAAAGACAGCATGAGGAAGTACTGGAGCAGGGAATTGCATTTAGAGTTATAGTGTAAAGCAAGGAGCTAGAAGGATCTGCCAGTCCTTACTGGAGTCTCATCGACATGTTTTCCCCTGGCTCATATCTATTCCCTTTTCTGATCTCTCAGTTTGGAATCATTTATTTTGTAAAGGAGACAGAAAGAGCAGAAGTTTCAGACTATGTCATTCCCTGGAGTGAAGGCAAGCACACAGAGTGACAGCCTCAGGCTGTGTGTGAAGAGGCTTTTCAGGGAAGACAGCTTGACAAGTCCCTTGTTTGCTTCTTCCTCTTTGGAGTAGAATCAAGGGAGGGTTGGTAAACAGTGATTGCACAGCATTCAAAATAAAGACTTCAGGCTACAAAATAATAATAAAAAAAAGGTTAATCAAGGTCTCTGCTTGGCTTTCCCCCTGCTGCATCAGAAGGAGGAGCTGGATCTTTCACTCCGTTCTTCACATCACTCTCTCTTTTGGGGTTTTTACTTGCAGAATTTTTCATTGTCCCTTTTAGGGACATGTGTGAAACCCCTAGGCCTATTGCAAACACCTGGCATTAAATTTGTGCAGCAATACACAGACCATTATTGTGCAGAGCAGGAGAGGAGCTAAATTAATTCCTAAGCAATGAGGTAAAATTACTCCAAGGAAAGGAAGAACCCTGAGATATGAATACTTTTGCATTACAGTCATGCTGCAAAAGGATCAGTGTTCACTCAACTTTTCAGCACAAAGAAGGATGAAAAATGCTCTGTGTAATCAAGTAGCTTGAAACAAATTTTATAAACGGAGGGAAATAGCGTTTAATTTTTTCCATACTGCAGTTTTACACTCATTCATAATTAATACACAGCTGACAACATTGTTTTTTCTTGTACAGGATGCATTTCCCAAATTAGTACAAAGTATAAAACCTTCAGGTTTTTGTAATAGCAAGAATGTTTCATTCCTTTAGAAGGTGAAACAAACAGAATTAAATCAGGGGTGATGCGTGGGTGGTTTTGGTACCATTTCTACTCAAATTTGTCTCTTGCAGCAACAGGCAAAGTTTGCTGTGCTTGTCAGGTGACTTTTGGAGTTAACAAAAACCCACAAGCATCAGGGAGCACCAGAACTCACCGGCTGTGGAAGGCCCAGCACCTCAGCCCTTTCTCTTGTGTTCAGGCAGGGAGATCAGCTACTGTATTTGGTAATTGCGAGGCCAAGGGCAGCCGAAGTATACTCTGTTTCATGGTCTGTGTTCAGGCTGTCAAAAGGACCTCAGACTTTGCAACTGCTGTGTCTGATCCAAGATCAGCCCCTTCTGGGTTTGTAGCCTGCCAGAAACCTCTTGAGCCAATAAATTCATGTTTCAGGGGCTATGGTGCCTGAGGAGCTTCCAGGCCAGGTAAAGCTGCTGAAGTTCAGAGAATCCTGGATACCTGCACTGGCTCACCCCAGAGAAGGCACAAGTAACTTACCCTGAGCTAGGGGGAAGGAAAAGGCAGTGAGAACACTGCCATTCCTGGTCAGGGAGAGAAGGCTTGTCTTCCACATCCACAAATTAGAACATCCACAAATCAGAACTGCCCCCTCTTTTCCTTCCATAGCCAATCCAACTGTTTAACTGCCAGAGGCTACCTCCATTAAAAACAAAATATGGACACCAGACCCTCTGATGATATCCAGCATCCCTGGAAATGTTACCCCATCCCTGAAAGCATCCAAGGTCAGGTTAGTTGGGGCCCTGAGCAACCTGAGTTAGTGGGTGGAAGTAGATGATCTTTAAAGTTCATTCCAACCCAACCATTCTATCATTCTGTAATTCTGGGATCTATTTGGGATGGCCATCAAAAGGGATTATTCTGTGTGACTCAAAACCATGAAAAAATATATCCAGTGACACATGTCCTCAGTTTTGGCCAGAACAGAGAGGAATTTTGGAAGGAATTCAGCCAGGTTTGAATGTACCAGACAAAGAGGAATGTTAGATTACACTTTGAAGTTTCCGTGGACATTGATTTACTGGAAGATAAATAGTACTAGTGATTATTTATCAGCAAAGATCAGCATGAACTACATCTCAGTCCTGAGGTGATTAAAAAGAGACAGGTCTGGGCAGAGGTAACTCTTCTGTGCTTTCTACTTTACACTCCAGCATTAGAAGTTATACAAAGTGTTGATACATTTTTTAGCAGAAAACCTGATCAGTTGTGTAATTTATTTTATCCTTTGTATCACAATGAAAAAGTCTATTTCAACAATTTATATGTATCTGAGTTTTGAAACTTTATAGGTAAAGATGGTAGAAGCATATTTGAAACAGAACTGGGGTCATGATTAAATGGTTAACTTATTGCCCAAATGAATGAGAAAGGAAACAGGGTGCTGCAACCTTTTGCTCTCACTTCCTCCTGAGAGAAGACGTAGAGGCTGTCCCAGAGAGAGAGGGGCTGTTGTGCACACACATCTCAGGCAGCCATGGGGAACTGGGTGGAGAATGAAGGACTGTCCATCTTTGTTGTTGTAAGTACAATTTTTATTATGATTTGTGTCCAGTGAAAAGTTCTACAAAAAGCTGTGCTTAGCAGTTCTCACTGTGCCCGTGGAAGATGCACCTGATTATGCTGAAACTGGGCAGCAAACGCAGGGAAATGCTTCAAGGGAATAATTTTTAAGGAGCTCTCTGGTATTTCTATTGCTGTAGGCTTCATTGTTAACTGAGAAATGATCCTGTATTAACTTTGCTCTGTTAGAAATACTTTAGTTAAGCAAAACAAATAACTTTAAAACTCACTTAACTGTGTGCACTTCAACAGAGAAAGCAATTAAAACAATCACCCTTTCTTGCACTTTTATGAACAGAAGTGGGTGTAACTGAAAGTACAGTGTCTTGATGGTATAAAATATTTATTAATGTCAGATACAAGAATTTAGAGTAGAGATTCATGAATCCTTCATTAAGACAACTAGTATTTGAATTTAATTTGTTTAAAGTTTTCATAGAGGGGCTGTGAAAGTAGATTAAATTAATTCTGAGCAAGATTTAAAACTATGGGAAATTCTGGTTGACTTTACAAGTGCTAAAGAGTAAACAGGGCAGTCCTCGGAGAAAGTTTATATTCTAGTGTTTTCTTTTTTACTTCACAGCGTGATACAAGGGCTAAAGGTATACCTCTATACATATAATATGTACATGTACATATATGTATTAAAACATACACAAAACCAAAATGTAGGAGCAGTTCAGGTTTTGTGGCTACCTGTTGTTAGTAGATGTAAATATTGAGAGGAAGAAAAAGAAGGCATAGAATTTGCATATTTGTGGTGGCTGAAATATGAGCATCTTTATTACAAGAAATCTTTCTGCTTTATGAGCAATCAGTACTTGTGTGTGACCTTGTAATTTAGGAACATAATCCCAGAGCTGTGGCACTTCAGTGCTTTGAAAGGGAGTGACTGTGTTTGCTGTCACCTTCAGTGACTTGAGGAAGTTGAAACTGCCAAGAGGTGAATTCTGGCTTTTTTTTTTTTTTTTTTTTTTTT
>VXBN01011905.1:52732-64360 GCA_013397395.1 Sinosuthora webbiana | reverse complement strand
TTTTTTTTTTTTTTTTCCACCAGAACTGAAATATTAAAAGAATTAAGTAAGCGGCCTTTATTTTGCTCAAATAAGGAATTTGGTTTTTGAACCTCAAAACTATAACAAGGTCAGGGTAATAGGGAAGGAAACTAACACTGGAAACCTAACCTAAGTGTTCTGCTGTGGCCTCTACATCTTTACTGCACACTGAGCAGGCACAGGGTTGTCCAGTGCTTGACAGAAACAGGACAGACAATTCCTACTGATGTACCTCAACAAAACAGAAACATGCTGCCAGAGTGTGCCACTCACTTTTAATACATATCCTGAGCACTTAATCCGGAGATGAGCTTGGTGTTTTAATGAGGACTTGGGGATTTCCTATACACTGCCTTACCCTGATGGAAATCCCTTCATTTCCCAGTATTCATTTACATTTTCAAGATCTGAAATAATCCCAAGTTTTTTTTTCACAGTGTTATTTGAGCCACAGAACTAGCCAAATGTATGGGTTAGGATGGGGGGAGGAGCTGTAATGTCACATTTTCTGGGGTTTCTCCCAGTTCTCAGACTTTCTCTCTGTGTTCATGCACCACTTGGTAAAACTACTCAGACTGAGTGCAGTAATACAGATTTGTTTCCATATGGGATAGAAATCAGCCAACCAGCTCCAGGAGGACAAATATCCAAATTCATTATGATTTTTTTTTTTTTTTTGCCAGATGAGCTTGTAGCTGCCTAAGAGTTAATAACATCTCTTTCCCTAAAAAACCTGCACCTCAGGATGTGTAAATGGGAGAAAATTCTGCAGTACAGCTGCAAAGAAGCCTGGTTTTGAGTAGTCTACATGCTACCAAAAGGGCCTGTGTTGAATATTCCCTGCTGACTGATTTCAGAACCTCTTCTTGAATTCAGCCCTATGTGTAATTTAGCCAATCTAAATTTGGATCTCAAGTTTCTTTGTCACAACTTCCAAGTCTTCCTCTCACATAGGTTAATGTGTCTGTGGGACTGCCATTTGGAAGAGTCCCTAACCTTCAATGGTATTTGAGATTTAACTGGACTCAGATTTAAACACTTGTAGTATGACAATCCTGATACAACCAACCATAGATCCTTGACCTATGATAACATTTCAGCTCCACATTGCTGTATATTGGTGTATTGCCACTCCTGTACCCTGTGTTCACACATCAGAGCCTATTTATACCAGAAAGATTTCTATCACCTCTGCTGAAAACTTTATACCCTGCAGTACAGCTCTGTGTGCAAACTGGAGCACAGGGAAGTAACTGACTGTTATTTGAACTGTGTAAATTCAGATGGATTATTTCTAACAACAAACTGTAAGCTTCCTGTTTAATTCTCTTTCAGCTTGTGTGGCTGGGCTTAAATGTCTTCCTCTTTTGGTGGTACTATCTTGTGTATGATGTCCCAGAAAAATTCTTCTACACCAGAGTGCTCCTTGGCGTAAGTACGAGACATTCTTATTTTGGCACAGACAGAACACACCACAGTTTTCAGTAGTTTTTGTTGATCCAAACTAGATCTAGTGGCTGGAGCAGCAGAGTTGTGTAGAAGTCACATGAAAGCAGATAACTGAATGCAGGCAGATGTCCAGTGCTTCTAAACAGAAAGCTGGTACACAAAATAGAGAGATCCCATTCTAAAGATGTTTTCAGTTAACTATTATCCTCCTGGTAATTAAATTAAGCATTAATAGTCGCTACTTTATTAAGCAAAAGATGAATAAAATATTGCCGTTGAACTGTTGTGCAGTCATTTCTCCATGCAATTATTTTTCAGAGCATGAATAGTATATAAATATATTGGCTCTGAAAAGAAATCATCATTATATATTCATCAAGAATGTGAGTGGTAGTCAGGTAGTGAAGTGATCCTGGATCCTGGGCTATTCCATCTAATCCAAGTGGTTAATGCAGCATTATGTGTCCTACTACAAACTTGCTTCCAAAGCTGCCACAGGTCATGAACAATTGACAGGGAAAATTAATTTGCTCACATATTTTAAAACCCTGATCACAGACATAAAAATCAGCCTAAGCTTCAGATTACAGAGCACAGCATTTTGCTGAAGGTTTGCAAAGCCGTGGTTTAATTCTACAAAGCACGAAATCCCACTCTGAGTACGGCTCCTGGTCTGTGGATCAAATCCTGTCCTTTGCAATCATGGTGCAGTTGCCTTTGAAGTCACAGAGGCTTGTGCTTGGATAAGTAGAGCTCAGTGTAACCCCGAATAGCTGTGGTCTAAAACCTAAAAGGGTTTCAATCCATGCAAAGACAGCAAATATTTTTTTTCTTCCCTTCATTGCATTTTGATTAATACAGTCATTATTCCTTCATTTCAAACAGTTCAAGAATCTTAAATAATTCAGGGTGTGAAGACCAACATTAAAGAAACAGATTCCTCAAAACTGAAGCAACAAATTTACTTAGACTCCTTTACTGACAGAGAACTTAAACCGCTTCTCTTATGAGCTGTTCATTTACCATAACCCCCACCAACTAAAACCACAGACTCCTTGCAGCCTTGAGAAACAAAACTCTACTAATGGCATAGATACGCACCTGTGTTTGACTGTTGAGTGCCACATGTAACAGGGAGCTTTTTATACAACCATATTAATTCAAAACTGTAAACAGGAGGTGTCTGTTTGTCTGCAGGAGTGTGTTCTTCCTGCACATGTGTTTCTGACTTGACCAGAGCACGATTCCATTGAGCATTCATGGTGTGAAGGTCAACTCTAGATCTCACACTCTTTACAAGTTGTGATATAATACATAAATGAAATCTATGTCTATCCATGCCCTGGATAATGTCTTAGCTAGAGCTTTTAGTAACAGCATCTCTCTAATTACAGCGTGCTCTGGCTCTTGCAAGGGCCCCTGCAGCCTGCCTGAATTTCAATTGCATGCTGATTCTGCTGCCAGTATGTCGAAACCTGCTCTCCTTCCTCAGAGGATCAAGTGCGGTAAGATGAAGAAAGAATTTCAAAATTCATGAAAGATAATAACCTAAACAGACTTGCAAATAGGCCAAGAAACTTTGTCCAAGTTCCCCAAATATAGTGTATTTTGAGGATGTCCTCTCATAAGCAGCAGATAAGCCTGGAGTTGAGAGTTTAGATTTGAATTAACCTCCTTTGAGTTCTCCCTTTTTATCTGCCTCCTGGGCATGGTCCTGCCCTGGATGCAAAGTCCCTCTTTTGGCTGGCAGAAGCTGTTGGTGCTCACACATGTCCACTGTTGGTCATTGATGCTACACACACTTTGAAAGGGAAATATTAGCCCCTGTCTTTGCATGCTCGGTCCTTAAGGTAGTCTTTTATAGACTTTCAGAATGGAATTATTTTTTTCAGCTGGCTCATAAATGACATCCTTTCTTGTCTGAATTGCATTTCCATCTCTGATTCACAGGCATTTTGACTTTTTCTAGCTCCCAAATGCAAATGCCATACACAGCACTGTGGAACTGACACTAAGGAAAGGACAACTGATCCTAAGTGACAGCTGGAGAGGCTTCCTATGATAGTACTGACTCTATCACATGTCCAAAATCTAGATTTCTGGCTATTACAGCAGAAATAATGGAGACAATGCAGGCCATGGTCCAGTGAAAAAGCAATATTCTTCTCAAGTTCATGAATTGTCCTTCCAAATGTATAATGATCCTCTCTTTCTGGACACTTTTAACATAAACACAATCAACAAAACCAGTTCCCAGAAGTTGTTTTTCATCTCTAAACCCAGTATAAATTTTTTAATGCAAATGAGACGGCTTGTGGGGGCTGAAAAGGCAAAGCAGAAGAGGAAGTGATAAAATAGATGCAGTGTTTCGGGAGTCCTTCAGAAGGGAAGAAAGTGGGATATGAAGCAATAAGAAAATAACCAGAGACAAACCAGGCTGTACTTCCATCTAGTACATACATCCTCACAATGAATGTGGCTGAATAAATGAGATATGCCTGCCACATTAAACTCCTAAAAAGCATTTAGGAGCAAGGCCACTTCTCTAGCCTTTCTAAGAAATAACACTTAGGAATATAAAAATGGAAATACATGTCAGGCTTTCAGTCTTTTTCTACACTCCTTCAGACCCTGAGATGCTACAAAACAGATAGCCATACCCTCGATTCATGTGAAAGGAAAAAGGATAAATCTATAGGGTTAAACTTGTTATTGTCCTGCCCTAAGGCAGATCAGCAAGTATCAGTCAAAATCCAGAGCTGAATCCTCTGGCTGCAGAAGTCAATAATGAACATCAATTTAGAAAGAAATAATGTTTCTATGGATGAATGCAACTGGAAAATAATGACAAGCTCTTGATCATATAAGGCATTTTTGAGATTGCACAGGTGAAAGCAGGCTGGGCAGAGGTCTTCTGAGCTCAAAGCAGTGAAAGAGCTAGGGATACATATGGAGACAACTGGAAGGCCAAAACCTGATTCTGAATGTTGAAAATTGTATTCCAGTTGGGACTTTGTGCTACTTGTCCTGAATTGCTCCTCTCCTAGCATGCATCACTTAACTTTTTTAACCAAGATCTTGGGAAAGCTGTCCCTCTTGGTATCAAGCTACAGAGTCAGTCCTTCTGCCTTGGGCACTGTGGTAGAGTCACTTGGGCTACACCCAGCATAAAAGTGAGTCCCAGGCAGGGAAGTAAGTTCCATCCCTGCTGCCTGCTGGCAGCACACACTTCTGCTGAGAGCTGGGAATGAGGAAGCAAAGGGCTCTGAGGGTGAGCAAGGAGGGCAGGGAGGGGCATAGAACAGGACTCTTAGACAGCTAGTATTTGTTTAGCTCCAGTTGCTTTTTTGCAGTAAAGCTACACCTCAGGAAGGATGTAATTTTAGATCTTAAGCAAAACACATATGGCCCAGTGAGCCACTGGCAGTGGCAGCACTGTGGTGGCCTTAGCACAGGGGCACAGCTGCTTATGCTTGTTGTGCTGTTGTCTCTAACTATCTATGCTCTGCAGGTTACAACTGTGAGGGTCTATGAGAAAAATCATTTAAATGTCAATGAACTTATTGGAAGAGTAATCACCTTCCCAACAGCAATGTCAGTAGGGTCAAGAAGAGGAGAGAGATGTTCAAACCCAGCTTTCAATGAGAATGTACTGAAAAGTCTTGCCCTCTCCATCCTGCCACCCAGAAATCACAAGTGACAAAATTACTTCATTTTAAGTGAAAGGGTAGCTGTGTTGTGTTTTGCATTCCCATCATGGCTGTATTCACTGTTCTTAATGAGCCCCAAGGCAGCTGGAGCCCTCTGCCATTGCTTGGCCTTCTCTTCTTAGATCAAGTGGTTTTGCAAGGGAGTCAAGCACTGCCACACTATGCTACATTTTATTCTACAATCTTTTTGTATTGTCTCTCAATACAGGTGATACAGAAACTCCAAATGTCTCCTGGTCATTATTATAGCCTGAAGCCATTGTGACAGCCCCAGAGTGTTTGTCTCCTGTGAGGAAATATTTGTCGTAGTTTGCATAGTTTTCTTCCCTTATCCAGTCAGCAAACCCAATGCAAACATACAACACGTGACAGTCATGCCTTCTGCTGTGTGGAGACAACAAATGCAGCTTTACAGGGGTTTAAGGTTTTAGGAAAACTCCCAGTGACTGCAGCACAATTCAGATGGGGCCTGTTGGGAACCCATCATCATTAGTAATTAAAACATCATCCAGATTTTCTTGACCATTAATTTCTTTGGTTTGTATCTGCAGAGATTTTTGCTGGGGTTTTTTTGGGTAACTCCAAAACCAAGTTGTAAGTGAATGCCTGGGAAGTAAACCCAGTATTTTTGTGAAGGAATGCCGTGATAGGTGTTTGGTGACTAGCACATTTGGGGTGGGAGCTCCCTGAGACAGCTACACCCAAATTTGCAGCTTGTTGCTAGATCGTGAACCACAATAGGATCCTGGTGCTACCAAAGGAGTCACTCTGCCATGGCAGACTGTGATCCCTCCTTTTGTTTATAATGTGTGATTTAAAACAGATAAGATGTATTCCTTTGTTAAATTGGATGTTAATTTTTTTTTCTCCTCATCAAATACTTTGTTTCGGTGGTATGTGTTAAAACATAATCAGGAATTCCTGTTTTATGTAAGACGGGGAGAAATATTTTTTGTCTGTATTTTGGAATTCTAAATTTTTCCTAGCAATGCCACCAATGTGCTCAGGGCTTCTGTTTCTGTCCCTGCCTTTAAAAAGCGTGCATAGACAACACAAACAGTCTTCAAATACCTTTTTCTTTCAACCCAAAGTGCTGCTCTACCCGTATCAGGAGACAGCTGGACAGAAACCTCACCTTTCACAAAATGGTGGCCTGGATGATTGCCCTTCACACAGGTTTGTACTCTAATGTTTCTTTCTTTATTGCTTCCTTGTGTATTTTATGTGGGATCCAGGTGGCATTCAAGTTCTTAAGGATACGGGCAGAGACCTGATCTTGTTAAAGGAGTCAGTGTGTCCCAAGACTTAAATCAGTTTCCAGATATGTGCCAGCTGTCAGAGAGCAAAAGATAAGAAAGACTGCCTTTATTTTGAACTGTCAGTACCATTTCTGATAGTTTAATAAACGGTATTTAGCAATGCCCTGAGAACCAGATATGCTGTATTTAATTCTTGTTTAGATTTATTCCTTATCTGGCATGTCTGAAACAAATAATAGAAATTTAAAAAAAAAGTATCTAAAAAACTCGGACCTGTTTTGAAGGTAAATAAGTATCTGCTTATAGAAAGTGGTTCAAATTTTGAAGAGCATTGTACAACTTTACCCTACTCACATGTAGTGAAATTTGAGTGAACACCTCAGCTGGTTTAGGCTTTTGGATGCATTCAGCCCAGCGAGAATATTACTAATGATTATTAGCAAAACTGCAGAAAAAAGCAGCACTAGCAAATGTGACCTTAAAGAAATCCAAATTCACTTCTTGGCTGTTTTACAGAAGTCCTGGATGAGGATGATCCTGACAAATAATTTAAGCCATTCCATGTTTCAGTTTCCCGCATGTTAGAGTACTACTACTTGAATTGTTGAAAACCTTTGTTGACCAAAAATATACTGGAAATTTCCCTTTACTTCCTTCTGTTCCCCACCTAAAACCTGTAAATTTCAGGTGGTAAAACTTAAACAGTAAAACACATTAGTGATCTAAAATTTTGATGAAAAGGGCAAGAGCAGCAAAGCTTTTAAGCTGCAGTTGACAAATGTGACAAAGTTTCAAATGTTACCCAAAACTACTGAGTACTTGTGGTCAGTGCTGATTGTTCCTTTTGTGTCACTCCTAGCAATTCACACCATTGCACACTTATTCAATGTGGAGTGGAGTGTGCAAGCCCGTGTTGAAGAGAAAGGCACTCTGGCAGCTGTGCTTTCTGGCCTTGGAGACAAACCAGGTGAAAGCTATGTCAACTTTTTCAGACAAACCATTGGGGTAAGTGATATCAGACTCTGAATGGTCATCATTATATTTGTTTAGGTGATTATATAAGATCATTTGAGCAGAGTTCCTGTTTCTGGTGTCCACAGTCTGGATTTGGTCCATCTTGCAGAAAAACCTTGTAGAATCCATTCTTCCATATTTGCCAGTAATATTGTTGCTGAACTTTAGTAGTAGTTTAAACTTTTTCACCTGAGGATTTCAAAGCAGCTCTAAAACATTATGTAAAAACATACCCTGTAAAGCATGGCACTCAGAAGGGTATTCAGAAATCAAGGCAAAAGTTTTGAAATTGGGTGGCTTAAGCTCTGATTAGTGGAGAAAAAGAAAAGAAGGGACTTCCCTGCTCCTCAGAAGAGCACTGAGCATCCAAACTCTACATGAGTTATGAGTTCCATGGCTGTGCAACACCAGAGGAAAGGAGAGTTTTCATTTAGCTCCCGAAATTTGGATGTAGGACTCCAGCTCTTCACACCAGAGCCATGCAAATGTATTCACCTTCCCCAAACCAGTCCTGTTGAGCCATGGCAGAGTAAGAAACCATGCTTGGTGTATTAATTAATGGAAAACCCTTTCTCTCTACTTCCAATTACCTTAGTAAAGGTAAATGTGCAGTGCAACAAAAATGAAGTGGGATTTTGGCATCAGATGACTTAAAGACTTGTAACAAGGTAAAGGGTTTGGTGAGTGGTGGTTAAAATGGCTCTGCCTTGGTGCAACCTCTTCCTTAGACCAATGTTACTGCAATCATTAATATTAATGAAATATTAATATTGCAATTATTTCACAGAATCCCATTGGGGGCCTCTATGTGGCTTTCACATACTTGGCTGGCATCACTGGGGTTGTCATCACACTGGCCCTCATCCTCATCATCACCTCATCCACCAAAACTATCCGGAGGTCGTATTTTGAAGTGTTTTGGTACACCCACCATCTCTTTGTCATCTTCTTTATTGGCCTTGTCATCCACGGTGCTGGGTGAGTATTTGCACTTACCACAAAATGTCTGGTAACTACTGAATCTTTGTTTAAAGCCCCCTTCACAGGTGAGTATAGGGACTTTTGTCACTGAGCAGCAGCTGTTTTTGATGGTAGTGATGAGCCAACAGAGGCTCTGAGAGTCAAGAGGCTCTCACTGATATGTGCAACAAGCTGTCCACACACAGGAGGTTTCATGTGACTTTGGCATACTTAAACTCACTGGCACTCAGCTTCTTCTGATATCTTAATTGTAAAGCACTTTTCCAAGGTTTCTGTTTCTAATTGTTAATTTACCTTTCTCTCCTAAAAGGAATTTCATCACGCACATGCATGTCAGGAGATCTCAGTATAAAAAGTACATAGAGTCTAGAATTTTACTGGATAATGAAAACCATAGTAATATAGATTTATGTTTCAGGCTTGGATGAACTTGTAATAGCAGCAGCATTTAGGAATAGATTTTACCTGTTTCAACTTAGAAATAGGCATTTGTAAAGTTTTCTAACTTTCAAATGCCAGACATCGTTTTCCTTTGTTCCTTCATTTCATGTCTTCTTCTTAAAGAAAACCCCAATGAAACAGTTTTAGCACTATGCAAACACAATTTTAGCCCTTAGAAAAATGACCCTTTGATCCATTTTATAAAACAAAAAAAATGGCAAATAAATAAAAAAAAAAGACTCAAATATCCAAGCTACATTTTGATAGTTCATAATTACACTACATTGCCCATTTTAAAGGAAATCATACGTGCAATAGAAAGTGTGCTTTAAAAATGCCCAGAAAATTGACTATTCAAAACCACTTCCTTACAGTCCATTAGTGCCATAAAAAAAGACAGAAATGAAAATAAAACAGGAAGAACAAAAATAGAAGGCAGATGGGAATCACCCCCAGCATATTTGTCCATTCCAACTTTCATAACAAGGAAATGGTTAGGGCGAAACCTGTGGGAGGAAAAGAACAAGTGGTTCATCTTTTCTGCAGCAAACATTGTATAGTTACTGACACAACGTCCAAACTTGCCAGTAGTTACTACACAATGCCATCAGAAAGCATGCATTGCCCTTTGAATTTTTATTTCCTTCAATGTTTGCTGTACTCCCACCATCTTAATTGTACTGGAATGAAAAGAGTTTGGGCAGCAGTGGTTGTCAGCAAAGTTCAGCTATCCTTTGGAAGCAGATATACAGAGGAATATCCTCATCTGTAGAGGGAAGGATGCTTTCCAGCTGTGAACTCAGTGACCTCACTTATTTGGCCTTCAAGGTAATAATGACATTTTGAGTTCAGAGAAAATACACTAAGAATTATGAGATGGGCTTGTTACACTCATGGAAGGCATCTCAAGTGTGCAAAGATGGATGTCATGGAATGAATATGAACTGACAGTCTCAAAGCAACATGTTAGGAAAAAGGAGTTCATCTCAAGGGAGAGAAGGCTGTCACACATATATCTATACAAACACACATCCTTGTTTGTACAGAAAGCTGAGTCAAAGGTTATTGATAACATCAAAGGGGCAGATTCAAGAAAGGTGGAGAAAGACTATGTACAAGAGTACAGAGTAACAGGACAAGGGGGAATGGCTTCAGACTGAGAGTAGGTTTAGATCAGATATTAGGAAGAAATTCTTTACTGTGAGGGTGTTGAGGCACTGGCACAGGTTGTCCAGAGAAGTTGTGGCTGCCCCATCCCTGGAATTGTTCAAGGCAAGGCTGGATAGGACTCTGAGCAACCTGGCCCAGTGAAAGTTGTCCCTGCCCTTGGCAGGGAGGTTGAAACGGGGTGATTTTTAAGGCCCCTTCCAACACAAGCCATTGTGATTTGACTCTACCCAAGCCATTGTGTGATTTAATTCTTTCACTCTACCATAATTCTTGTCTGTTACAAGCTGTTACAGCACTTTTAAAGCACTGATGTTTATTTGTGCATGAGCTGTGTGTCACAGAAAAATGTCCCAGATTTCCCAATACAGTAAATGTAAAGAAGAGGCAGTACAGAGGTGCAGTTCACTCGTTTGAAGTTAAAGGAAAACCTTCAGCCAAAAAAGAAGTAATTATAAGGCTATACTGCTGAATGCTTAATTACAGTACTAGAAAGAGCATCTACACTGACTGATAAGGGGAAATAAGCTTTTTCTTTCCCTTGTACAGGGTACTGACATTGTCAAACCTTGAACAGAGCACAGGGCAAGGCAAAACCCCTCAGGCCCTCTTTCCCTTAAGCAATGGGGTGGGCAGTGGAGGAAATGGGCTCCTCCTGTTCCCGTAACTCATCCCAGAGGGGCTTCAGCTGAACCCGTTGTCATTAGTGGGGAAGTGAACTGTAACTGCTGATGATCCTGCAAATTGCAACTCGTGATGCTGCTGGGACAGTGTCGCTGCTTCCCTTTATTTTTCAGACAGGATATTAATCAAACATTTAATGAAGAAGAGGTTCATTAGTAATATTTATGAGCAATATCTTATCTCTCTGCACTCTGTGCAGAGGTTTTCTAACAGTCCTCTGAAAAATCTGTCACTTAAAGGCATGCATATGCCTTAGATACCATGGGTTTTTTTGAAATATCATTTGAAAATGTAGTCTAGTCCACAGAAACTGAGCTAGAAGAGCAGAAAGAGAAGTCATGGGGAGAAGATATCAAATAGTGACATTGGCATAAAACTGAACAGCCTAATCAGAAGCAGACTGTTTCTAGGGAAAATTCAGCAGATCTTAATCTGAATTTTTCTACTAAGATACTGAGGTTGGCAGAACTCCAGAGACAGGCAGGAAATAGAGAAAGAGAATAGACTTTTGCCCCTCAAAACTGAAATTACCTCTCTGCATCAGTTCTGCCACTGGAAATACAGCTGTACTGGATCAGTCAGGATTCCTTATACTAAAACAAACAACAACAACAAACAAATAAACAAAAAACAAACCAAGCAAGAATATTGAGGCCAGATAATCAGCTGATGCAAGTTCCTATAGCTGCAATAGCTGCTTGTGTCAAAAGCATCTGTATTCATTCATAGCACCTGAACAGCTGCTCCACAGCATTAAAGGGAGAGGAAGGGCCAAAGGAATAATGTGTGTTGGAAAGGGATCTCCACATTCCTAAAATAAACAGCAGAAAAAATCTCTGTGATGGTCAGTAGCAAATTGATTACTTGTCTATTCTAGGTCTTGGCTTTTGGTTTTTTTTTTT
>VXBN01011905.1:39019-52673 GCA_013397395.1 Sinosuthora webbiana | reverse complement strand
TTTTTTTTTTTTTTTTTAATTGAAGAAAAAGTAGGATAACTCAGAAAAGGATGAAGGTTTCTAATTGTGACCACATCCTGGAAGTGGTAATGGACATAACTCCCACTTCCTCACCTAGTCTTAAAATCAGGATTTTATCCCACAAATTTCCCTCCCCATTTTTATTTCTTTGATGGTAACTTTGTGGGTAGATTAGAGCAGTAAAGCTGTATCAAAGCTGTAGCAGTGCAGAAGTCAACAACTCCAGATAAATAGAGTAGTACATAAATAGAACAACAATAAGGAACAGATATTTAATTTTCATTTCATTGCCTTAATGACCTTTACTTTTTTTCCCAGTCGCATTGTACGGGGACAGACAGCTGAAAGTCTGGCTGAACATGACCCAGAGATTTGCCACAAGAACTTCAGTCTCTGGGGCAAGACTGAGGCTTGTCCAATCCCCCAGTTTGCAGGGAATCCTCCTATGGTAAGAACAGCTGGTTTGTGTGTAAATCCAACAGAAAAATGTTTACAGTTTGCTATTTTTTTTTTAAATTGCATAGAAAACCAGCCATATAACCCTCAGCACTCTTCAGTGGCAGCTTTCTTTGCATGAAGCAAGAGATTTCGACACAATGGGTTGTAAGCAGAAATGGACTGCAGACAGACAACGCATTTTCAGTGTGCTGTAAAATAAGCACAACTGACAGACAAAGCAAAAAAGCAAATGGTATCTGAGAACTTTTTATCCAAAAAGTAAACTGCAAAGTCATGGCTCCTGGGGATATTTAGAAAATGCTATAATTTTCATAATAAATAGTTTAACATTACGAATGGACTAATGATCATTAGCAGAAAATAACACCCCTGGTAATGTGAATTTGAAACTTCAGCTTTTATTGACTAACCAGGCTGATTTTTTTTCACATTTCAGACTGATCTGTTAACAGAAACCACATCCTTTCCTGCAGTAATACGGACCTGAGTCAATAATACCTTAAGAGTTTTACTCCACATTTCACTTGGTTACATTCTTTTTTAGACAGAGGCAAAATTACTTGCAGGAAAATACCTTGCTGTAATTCTAGTAGAAATTAAAAAGCCAGCTGCAACACTCAATGGAGACAGAAATTCCCTCTCTGACCAGAATTTTGAAGCTATCATATATCTTAAGGATTCCCTAATCTTGTTAATAAAGAACACAGATTACTTGAACTTCACCTCTGCTTATAGAATTTCCAGGATTTGATTTGATCTAAGTTGCCATCTCATCTAGTGGAAGATGTCCCTGTCGGCAGCAGGGGGGTGGAACTAGATGATCTTTAAGATCTCTTCCAACCCAAACCTTTCTATGATTCTGTGACCTTCATAACGTGACTTGTTTTCTTCTGCTTACAGACGTGGAAGTGGGTGGTAGGTCCTATGTTTCTGTACCTGTGTGAGCGGCTGGTGCGGTTTTGGAGGTCACAGCAGAAGGTTGTTATCACAAAGGTAAGTGCTGATGCTGCACTTAATACCAGGCAAAGCATCACCTTCTTTTCCAAATGGTTCAGCAAAGGCAGAGGCTTCTATGTACCAAAGTTATTAGTGGAAGGAATGTTCTGACTGCTGTCCTGATGCCAACAACTAAAATCCAAATGTAGCCTCCAAGAGTGAGCAAGAGGAGGAAGTTAGCTAAGGCACAGGACTGAGTCTTAGGCAAAAAATGAATTTTCTTTGTATTGGGTGAAAAATTACACAGTGCAGAAATTCCAGAGACTTGAGACTAATTTAAGACACAGAACAACTGACCCCTGAAAACGAGTTAGGGCATATTTATTTTATGTATCCAAATCTAATGCTGAGCTTTCATTCCCATAGTATGTTGCAGATATTAACACTGATTCTGAAAGCCTGACAGCCAAATTAGCACAGCACTAAACTCAAACATAGGAAAACTGTCCTGGCCTTTCCCAGTGTAATTTCCTCACATGGCACTGTGCTGCATCCTGAGAACACACCCTGTTCAAACCATAGCAAGGTTTGGGGAATGACATTAGGTGTCTCTGCCATGCTCTGTAATTATTCTGACACACTGGAAAACTCCTAAATATTCATGTGCTTTTGGTAATTTTACCAAAATATCCTTTGATATTGTACGCTGTATTTCTATGGTGTCTATTCAGCACCCTGTTGGCAGAATATTCCCTTCACAATCCTAAACACCACTGTTAATACCTAAATTAACAGACAGAAAGACTTGATTCTCCCTCTTGCAAATCTCTTTTGAAAAATGAAAATAATTTTGGCAGGCAACTTTAGGATTAAAACTTATAGTGACAGAATTACTGGTTTTGCTTCTAGAATATTGTTTCTAAAGAATAGCCAAGGTCCCACCCAGCTAAAACAAGAAAACATACATTTCCAGTGGTACTACCTATCCAATATCTGGAGGACAGCTCTATGTTTTTGCCCCTATGTTCACAGTTAGGCCCATTAACTCTGCTCTGTGCCACTGGGTAAGGCCCATCTGGAATTCACAATGTGCACACACAGACCTGGGGATGTGTTACAAGATGTGCCAGCCTGGCCTGTCCCCTTTGGAGTGACTGCAAGCTTGGTGTGAAGAAATACTTCAACCAAAACATCAGCATCCTCTGCAGGCTTTCACTCACTCTCAGTTCTGCTGGAAGGAAAGTTTCACCTGCTTGCCTTGCTCTCATACCAAAGGATGATGTTAGTGATGGTGTATGCACATACATCAGTGATCAGTCAATTCAGAAATTTTCTTTTCCTTGTTTTTCCCATTGCCCTTCTCACTGTAGGTGGTCATTCATCCCTTCAAGACAATTGAGCTCCAGATGATGAAAAAAGGCTTCAAGATGGAGGTTGGACAATACATTTTTGTCAAATGTCCAGCAGTGTCTAAACTGGAATGGCATCCCTTTACATTGACTTCTGCTCCAGAAGAGGATTACTTCAGCATTCACGTCCGTATCGTGGGAGACTGGACAGAGGGCTTGTTCAATGCCTGTGGGTGTGATAAACAAGAATTCCAGGAGGCATGGAAGTTGCCCAAGTATGTACAAAGAGTCTCCATGGTAAAGTCAACAAACACCTATGCCAGTTTAACTTCTGCTCAAGCAATTTGATGGCACCAGTGACACAAGCCTTAAATGGTGACACAGATGTGGGGTCTTAGATTCTTTTTTAGAGTTTTTTCTATCATCTCCACCTCTCCTTTTGCTGACTAGTATTCAGTCCAAATATGCATCATAGCAGACAAATGTCTTTTAACTGTTATTTTAAATGGTGGTAAAAAACATTCACTATTAACTTAATAAGCATACTTTCAATTCCAGGATAGCTGTGGATGGCCCCTTTGGAACAGCAAGTGAGGACGTGTTCAGTTATGAAACTGTGATGCTGGTTGGAGCAGGAATAGGGGTCACCCCCTTTGCATCTGTCCTCAAGTCTGTCTGGTACAAATACTGCCATGATGCCACCAACCTAAAGCTCAAGAAGGTATTGTGTCCTCTTTCCCAGACCCTTGTAACTGTTCAAGGGCCAAGGGCCCAAATCAAAGCAGGCACAACAAAGGTGATCAGGCTCCAGGCATGCATGAGTCCTAAAAGAAGGAAGAGTCCAGTTGCCTCTCAAGGTTAGCAGGAGGAAAGCAGGAGGATCTAAAGCAAAATATAATGAAAGGAGAAAGAGCCTACAAACCCAATCACACATGCTAATCCTGACTGTGGCCCTGGGGATTTCCAGTTGCAGTGGAAATTGTGTTCATCTACTTGAGAAACACAAAGTTCAAGGCACTAATACAGCCTGGGCAAATATTGCATTCCTTGCCCCAGCACAAAGAGAAAGGCATTTCGTAAATGGAAGAGCAATGGAGGCATGCTCATCTCCCCTCCTGTCCCTGGAAACTCCCTGTGCAGAGATGTGGGGTCACACTTTGCAGTTGTGGTCATATTCAGAGAACAGAACTGGTTTTGTTACCTACTTTATCTTGCCCGCCAGCAGACAGAAAGAGAGTTCACCTCTAAATCATTTATTTATGTCCTAACAAATGGTTTTACAAGGGGGTAAGTGGGGAAACATTGCAAACTAAAAATGAGGAAGAGAAATAGGAAGACATTTCCTTGTTCTTGCAGTCAGCTTTATAACCCTCCCAGCATCAAAATTCCTGATAGCTTCAATACCATTCTACCCATCTAACTGAAGCATTCAGGACATTTTTAAAAGAACTCTATAATCCTCACTCTGTCAGCAGCATAAACCCAGAAAACATAAGTGCCTGTGTCCCCTGACAGCTCATTCTTGTCTCTTCCAGATTTATTTTTACTGGCTTTGCAGGGACACTCATGCCTTTGAATGGTTTGCTGACCTCTTGCAATCTCTGGAAGCTCAAATGCAGGAGAGGAATAACGCAGAGTTTCTGAGCTATAACATCTACCTTACAGGCTGGGATGAAACTCAGGTAAGCACACAGTGGAGGATATCACTGCCATAAACCTGGGGTTAATGTTAGAAAATTTGTTTTCATAACTATTCAAATGGTCTTTTATCCTGGGCATCCATCTGGCTCTGAGAGGTTTTGGGTGCAGGCAGGTGTTATCCATCAGTAGTTACATGGGATCAGCTGTTAATGTGCACTCACTTCCTTTCTGGTTTCCTCTGGCTGTGCTTGTGGGAAGCAGGCTTTGCTCACAGGAGGAACCTCATCTGACCATGTACCAGTCTCTAAAACAGCTGATGCTGCCTAAAGCATGAAATTAAGAGCTTTAGGAACCAGGGAAGCCGATGCACAAAGTTTGAACAATAGCAGCATATTTGTTTCAGGACTCAAGAGCCCTCTGGTCCTGTACTGATAGGTTGCTATGGGGATGCAAAGGAGCAGACACCTGAGAATGTGGGATTGAGTCAGGAAAGGCTCTCACTCTGTTACTTTTAGTGATGTTGTATATATTACAGTTATCTCACCATTGCAAAATTCACCATGTGCCCGAAGCGCTGTAGCTCAGCTAGACAGACAGGGAGGGGAACAGCAAGGAAGTTATCACATATGCAATGTCAAAAAACCAGAAAGGAATTAAAAGTCCCACATTTTTTTCCTTGGGGATAAAGTTACCTGGAACTTTTTTTGTCTCATGTAAAAGGGCTACAGAACTCTGTAAGGCCTGAACTTACGCCTCTAACCACATCTTCTCTTCCTTGCTTTACTTAATTTAGCTGGCCTAGCTGAAGTTACACAGGCAAGACCTCCTCATACAGATCAAACCTTCCAGAGAACAAATTGGTAGGATTTCATTATGGCCAAGAGAGTCATGTTACTCTATTTGAAGGGAAAGGATTTTTTAATTTGCAGTCCTATGTTGGCGTTCTTAGACTAAACCTGTTCATTGAAGAAAACCCTACAATTAATAGCTGTGATCGATGTGTCATAGCTTTAACTCTTGAGATCACCCAGTCTGGGGAGAAGGAAGGGGTAGACACTGATAGTCAGGATTTTTTCAGTCTTAGCTTTCCTTGTAAAGCACTGTAAAATCCACAATCTCATTAAGGAAATAATTCAATCAATATTGACATTATTATTTTTTAACCAGAACACGATGCTGCCATATTTAACTGTCCTCTTTCATTTCCCACAGGCCACTCACTTTGTAGTGCATCATGAGGAAGAGAAAGATGTGATTACAGGACTGAAACAGAAAACCTTGTATGGAAGACCTAACTGGGAAAATGAGTTCAAAACAATTGCAGGGAAGCATCCTGGGTAAACCAAATTTATAGTATCTGTGGACTTCCTCTATTTAATGGCCATACACAGCATACAGCACAGTCTTGTTCCTTTGGCTGATAAAGTTTGAGGAGAATTTTTTTTTCCCTACCTAACTCCAGGTATCTTCTATTCTTTTTTCAGCCACGGACATGATCTATGGTCTTGACCAAATAATTTTGACATACAATAAAAAAAAAAAATCATTCCTTTTTCACAAGATACTTCCTGGAGTGTCTAATTACTAGAAGAAGATTTAGAAAAAAAACTAACCCTATCCTTCCAGCTGAAGTAGATAGGAATATCAGGTGGTGTCTAAATACCTCCAAAACCACTTTCTATCTCTAGAAACCAAACCTGAATACAGAGGACCTTTAGTTAACCACCCAAAATTTGCAGGAAAAAAACAGAATAGGTCCTCTCAAGAATTTGTGTCATAAGCTCTTTGAATCTCTATTTCTTTGATTCAGTGAGGTCAATAAACCTGTCTTCACTGACTAAGGCTGAGCTGAGATTTAGCCCAGCACTTGTTTCAGAAGCAGCAGTAAGTTTTAAGGGGTTATAAGGTTTAGGGGATAGATATCCAGTTCTACTTCAGTTCCTGTAACTGGGAAAAATCCATAGGACATAAAAATGATTTATATGGAGAATATCCAACTGCTCCATACCTAGTTTCTGACCATATTTTCATTTTCTTAACAGCTCCAGAATAGGTGTTTTTCTCTGTGGCCCTGAGGGCCTGGCTGACACACTCAACAAGCAGAGCATCAGCAACTCAGAAGCTGATCCACGAGGAGTACACTTCATTTTCAACAAAGAAAATTTCTAACTCCCAAGCATGTGGGAGTCATTAAATGCAAAGTAGAAAGACTGAATCTGTTTTTATGTTTGGAGTCTGGGAAGGACAGCCCAGTTTCTAAATTTCAGCTACACTAACACAGGTCCCTTTGCTTCTTGGGAAATATTTGGGTCTCCGGTAGAATGAAAGAGTCAAGTTTTACCTTAGGGAAGTTTTCACTGCCCTCCATGTGCTGGCTATTTAGTAGAAATCAGTTTTCTTTGTCTGTGTGAGGGGATTTCCCCTCGATTAACTGCCTTTATCCTCCTATTACTCGCCATGACTGCTGAAGAGTGGAGGCTGCCGTTTGCTTTTGGGAGCCAATTCACACTCATAAAGCTTAGTGCTATTAAACAATAAAGCATTCTAGCATAACACTTCCTTTTAGGAGGCAGCTTATCCTGGCTGTAGCCAGTCCCTGGAACAAGGGGAGCTGGAAAAGGGTGACTGGGAAAGTTAGTTCCTTAGGAGAGGAAAACTCCTTCGAGCACCAACACCTTCCAAGCTTCCAACAGAAGCCTTGAACATCCTCTCCAAGAGAGCACACATGCAGCTGAAAAGAAGCTGCTTCTCCTCAGGAAAGAGAAGAACTGAAAAGGAACCACCTGGGCTTCTGAGAAGCAGCCCAGCTGCAGAGGGATGACAAGGACGGATTCAGCCCAAGTCCCACACCTGGCGTGTGAGTCACTGCTCGGCTGCTTTGAGCACCCTCACTTTCACATCTTCAGGCTCACGCTGCAGGGATCCATACAAGAAGAGGTTTTGTGTTTTCAAGACTGCCATTTCTGGTTTTCAAGGCAGAAAAAAAGCTGCTGCTGAATGATTTAATGGGTACTTTCTGATGCAGCTTTAGATGCAAACAGTGCCTTTGGCCCTATTGCTCAGCTGTTCCTCTTTGATGGTGAAAGAGGCTTTGGGAAAGCAATGGTCACTTTATTCACTTTATTATGGAATAGCTGTGAGTAAAGTTTCTGATATGCACAGGACTCCTATAGACAGCACAGTGCCTCTGTGTGGACACTAAAGGTAGCAGGTTTTCAAAAACAAACAAAAAAGGGAACCAAAACTTTTAATACTGGCAAGAGAGGAAAAAAAAAAAAGAGTATTAAAGCCAGCAGCATACGAAAAAAAGATGAAAAAGCAAGTGCAAGAACCCTTGAAAAGGCCACAGGTTAGTGGCCTTCCATTCATCCCAGTTGCCTGCTTAGTGACGTTTAAACTCCACAGCCAAGCCCTGCAATAGCTCATGCACAGCACAAGACCTCTCTGGCAGGTTCTTGCAGCCACAGAAGAAAGCTGTGGTCTCCTTCTGCAATTTCAGACAACCTTGTGCAGCCATCTGGTTGCATGTAGCATATTTTACACCTCAGCTTGCCAGACAGGATATGTGTTCTCCCTTTACAGCGTTTTAAAATGTTATCCAGGCTCTGAATGCTACTTCAGAAAGACAGCCCACCAGTTCCTATTTATTAATATCAGTTATTGATGAATGTTGGCAAAGAACAACTCTTGGTGGGGAATTTTACAGTTCTTTCCCTCAAAATGGCCATATTCAAATCCACATAATTCTATCTGAAACACACCTATTAAATCATAACAGAACATCAGTATAGCCAAAGAAACTTCTTCTGTGGAGAGAATATTGCAACTGAAATATAGTTAGGGTCTCATCCTGTGCAAAGAGCACTGATATATTTGCCCTTGATTTTAATGGAAATGTGATCAGGCCTTCTATAATCTTATAAAGTGAGAAAAGAGGAATTGCAAGGGGTTACATGGAGAGAGCATATTTATTATAAGAAGAGTCTTAGAGGGGTGTGTTTTAATTCAACATTTATTTTCTATACATTGCCCTGTTTGCTCTTAAAACACCAGGGATCTTCCCTTACTCAGTTGCAGAGACATTCCCTGACCAGCTGCATACTTGTACCAGAGCTTATTTGTCACCTTGAACGCAGATGTGGTAATTCTGTATTTGTTAATAAATCATTGTCTTCCTAAAACATATGAAAGAATAAGTGAGAGTTTCTCGTTTTTTCAAAAGTTAGTTATATTAAATCCTGTTAAAATAGCAAGCCATGTACCATCAGTCATGGTCTCAATATGAATGTTTTCTTAAATCTAGGATACAAGAGTGAAATAGCACTGAAATACAGATATAAGAAACAAACTAGTTTGAGTCCTAAGGGCAGTGGGCTACAGGTGAACTTCAAGGACACTCCTTTTTTGTGGCCAAATGCCACTGCTTGCAATCTGACCATTGCTGTCAGCTGGGTCTTTGGCTGAAAAATTCCTCCTTCTGTGTATTATGATGTACTGAAGTCTGATATCTGCTTCAGTGCCAAAAAAGTTACCTACTCAAATGTCAAATGTTCTGCTGAGGGCAAGAGAAGGGAAAACAAAAACAAAAACAAAAACAAAAACAAAAACAAAAACAAAAACAAAAAACAAAAAAAAACAACCAAAAAAAACCCAAAAAAACCTAAAAAACAAAAAACCCAAAAAAAACCCAAAAAAAACCCCAAAACAAAACAAAAACCAACCAACCAAACAAACAAAAACCAAAAAAAAAAAAACCCCACGGTTATTAAAATAACTGTTTCAACTAATGGAAGCAATTAGGAATTAAATTCAAAGTTCACTTATGGCCTCAGCTGAGGATGTTTTCCTCCTCTTCTTTCTTCTTATATAATATTTTCTGTCTTCCCATATGTAATCATCTGAAATAAGCAGTTAATTAATCAATATCCTCTCTCTCCAATCCACTGTAGTTAGCCTTATATGTAAAGGCTGTGACCCTCTGGGGTGCTGGGCAGCTCTGGCTCCCATGGCCTCACCTTGACTTTGGAAACTGGAATGGGGCTTTGGAGAGGACATGGAACTGGGCCATACTACGGTGGTATATTCAAGCAAGAACTTGATCTGACTGGGTCTCATCTAGCCCCACTTACTTCTTTACTCCCTATTTGCCAAATGAAAATATGGGCAAATGAAACTCAAGTTTTCCTAAGCTCCAGGCTACAAAAAAAGTGCTACTGTGCCTGTTCACCATCATGGTGGGAAAACACCCCAGTTGCAAAATAGATCTTCCTCTTTGAAGTCTTGTAAGACTTTCCCTTCTGGGTGGGGATTTTCTGCCTTTCAGTTCTCAGATGGTGGGTTAAACTAAATTAGAAATGGAAAAAAAAAATCCTAACAAAAAGCTGCCTGTGAAACACAAGGTATTATTAAACAAAAAAATAGTGTTCGAGTCCCACTATGGCATTTGTTCTGAGGATGCTGCTCTATTTTGGAGTGCTTTTAGCAAGTTAATGTTGACTGCTTACATTTTTTTATGTTTCAATGAGTTCCTTGTAGAATTCAGAGCCAAGTGTCTGAACACATAGTTATCTATGCTCAAAGGAATTTAGGAGCATATATTAAGATGCTACCGTTGTAAATGTTGGCAGGATCAAGATCCTCATGCCTGACTGTGTAAAACAGCATCAGTTGCACAGACACCAGCCAGAGCAGTTACTTGTCATGAACCAAACATTCAGTTTTACATTTGGTACAGACCTTAACAACCTACAGGTCTCATTTACATTCACCACACACAAACCAGCCCAGACTAACAGCAAAATTAATCACAGTGGAGTGGAAAATTGTTGAAAGACTTGCTGAAAGATTACAGATGCTTTCCAGTCCCATTCTGCACCTCTGCTGGCCCCTTTCCCTCCCTTTCCTCTGGGACTCTTCTGCCTGGCAAACTGGTGACTTTCTGCCCGGAGAGCTACCACTGGTTTCTCTCTGTCCATTTCTTCTACTAATTGCTGCTGTGCCCCAGCTTCACTTGCTCATTCACTTCCTTCCTTCTCCCAATCTCTGGAAATTTCCTCTAAATCTCCAGCTGCCACAATGTTTTAGCCAATGTTTTAAATGCTTGTGCCCAATGCAAGCTCAGGGAGAGGCACGAGGGCTTCACCCTGAGCTCGAACCACTGGAGTGAACATCTCACAAAACACGAATCTGCTGCAACCTCCCCCGTCTCTACAAACAGACCAGGGCAGTAGCCACATCTAGATTGGCAAATCAGACTGTCTTGGACCTCTCCAATAATATTTTCTCCTTCTCCTTTAATGATTTTAATGTTAAATTCTAAAATTTAACATTAGAAAGAAATTCATGAGCTGCTCTGTTCTAGATTTTCAGCATGTGTGAGTACATTTGTACATTCATTATGTAAAAAAAAAGCCCTGCATTTGACCTTTATTTCATTTTGATTGTTCAGAAATGAGGGACATGGCCAAAAAACCACCTCACTGGCCCCAAAATACTGAGCCACATTGCAAATCATCATCATAGAGGGAGGAAGGGATGGAGAAGGAAAGGCCAGTGAAGGGAGAATCAGACCATCTGTCCCACTTGAAAGTGATGTTTTCTTATTCTGGAAGCAATCTACCAAGCAAAGTGTCCTGCAAATAACTTTTTAGTTGAATTTGTTTTATACTTGTAGGTCAACTGGGTTTAAGACCAGAAAATATGCAAATACCATTCACTTTAAGTGTTTTGACATTTGGAACAAAGGAATTGCAGAGACTTGTTTGGCCAAGTCATTTTTGAAGTAAAGATGCTTCCTGTGTTGGTTTTGTCATTCTGTACTCCTGTGAGTTAGACTGCACCATGCAAAGATCTGGGATCTGCACTGAATGGTGGAGATGAGAAAATTCAGGAGGAATTTTCCTGGGTGCAAGAATGGCATAGGGAAGAGCTGGAACAAGGCAATTCCTGTAATCTCCTTGCAGTTAGCAGGCCAAAATGAAGCTGTCAGTACCAGTGTAAATAGCAGGGTATTTTGGCACAGAAATTGTCCAATTTCATATCACAGACTCTTCACCTCTATAGACAAAAGAGTTTTCTACCATGCAATGCCATGGAGTCAGGGCATGTGTGAATTTCCCTGCAGGACAACCCAAGGCTGTACTAGTTCCCAAGAACTGGTAATGAAGGCAATTGCTGCTGAGGTTTTATCACCCTCTGCTTTTTTCTCATACTCCCCTTTCATCTGAGCAACCAGTCCTAGCTCAAGCCTCTTTTCAGGTGGTGAATTCACTCAAGCCCTCTGAAACCTTACCCTTGCTCAGGCAGCAGAAAGGAAATAAATCAGCAAAGACTTCAAATCAACTGTGAGAAACAGTTTCTAAAGCAAATTCCCCTGAGGAGACAGAAAAAGAACCCTGTAGGTTGTGAACAGCCATCTTCTGACAAGAAATTATGTAAGTTCCTCTCGACAACTGTTAGCAATTCATGCAATACTCTCACTGTAACAGGGCTGCAAATGGTTAAGTTAATATGTGGCTCACTGTCCATCACTCTTGTTCATCTCACATGCATAAATTAAGGACTTGATAGCAAAGACCTGTGACTACAAGCCAAAGGAAATTATGATAAAAACAGTGTGTAAAGGACAGCAACACGAGCTGCAGTGAAATTCTGCTTACAGAGGTCTAACTGATGCTCAGTGTCCCAGCATTAGCTTGTATTCACTTTACAGGAAACCTCTGAAAATTATAGTTCTCTGCCACAGCTGTTGCTGCCCCTGGAATGGAGCCATTTCCCTGCCATTTCACATCCTCTGTGCAGCAGCTGAGCCTGTGTTGCAAACATAGCCAGGGAATCTTCCATCAAGTTAGCCATTGTTGTTGGTAATTTAATGAATGTCCCATTGCCTGCATTTGCATTAATCTGTCAGATGGTCAGCTGGTGCCATGTAAAAGCCATCACATTGAATGAACTGACAGTCTGGGGACTGCAGGTTTGTTGTGTAGCCTCACACCGCTGCCTGGGCCATTCCAGCAGCTTTACCCCAGGCAAACACTGTGAACCCCCCAAGATTTCCTCCTGGGTAACCACAGTGATGTGAGTGTTGACCTGAGCACTGCAGTATAGAGCCAATATATCAGTGTATTTATAGCATTTCCCACTGTTCTTTGTTTATAGCCTGCAAAAAGACAATTATTAAAGCCCTATTAAAGCCCTTTATGCCCTGCTGCCCTCTGTAAGTGCTTTATGCTCTAAAACCTCCATGGTGGTGGGGTCTTTGCAGTAACATTTGGGGAGAGGTCTTGAAGAGAGATGATCACAGAATGGTTTGGGTTGGAAGGGACCTTGAGGGTCATCATTCCAACCCTCCTGTCATGATCAGGGACAACTTTCACTGGACCAGGCTGCACAGAGTCCAGCCCAGCCTTGCCTTGAACACTTCCAGGGATGGGGCAGCCACAACTTGTGACAACTTGTCCCAGTGTCTTACCACCATCAGAGTAAAGAGTTTCACCTTTATATCCAATCTAAACCTACTTTCTGTCAGTTTGAACCCATTCCCCTTGCCCTGTCACTCCAGGCTCTTGTTAAGAGTCTTGCTCCATCTTCCTTGTCAGCTCCCTACAGGCACTGGAAGGCCACAGTTAGGTCACCCCAAAGCCTTCTCCTCTCCAGGCTGAACAATCCCAGTTCTCTCAGCCTTTCCTCATAGCAGAGGTGCTCCATTCTCCTGGATCACCTTGCTTGCCTTCTCTGGGCTCTCTCCAAGGTCACTGTCCTTCCTGTGCTGGAACCCCCTGTGCAGGTGGGGTGTCAGCAAAGCAGAGCAGAGGGGCTGAATCCCCTCCCTCACCTGCTGCCCATGGTGCTGGGGGTGCAGCCCAGGATATGGCTGGCATGATGACAGACACTGTATGAGTCTTAGCTTGTGAGGCTGGGTAGAAAAAAACAGCATCCCCCAACTGTTCACTCTGCATAAAAAATCTGCATTTCTCAGACTTAGTCAGAGGGTGACAGATACAGGCAACTGCCTACTAGGAAAATTTACCAGACACACTTGCATTTATGTAAGCAACAGAAACCAGCCCCAAACCCAAGAAAATTATGAAAGTCTTCATGTCACTTTCAAGTCATTTGCAAAGACTAAGCTGTAACCCATTAAGATGTCACTTCCCCTTTAGAAGTAACAGATGTTCCCTCCTTATTTAGGTAATCTCTACAGCCCTTTAATTTCTTTCAAGATACTGGGTAGCTTGAAAGAAAAAAAA
>VXBN01011905.1:0-39014 GCA_013397395.1 Sinosuthora webbiana | reverse complement strand
CCCAAAAAAAAAAAAAAAAAAAAGATTTCATCCCTACCAAAGGATGAAAACATTGTTCATTGCCAGGTAATGGGACAGCTTTTTTATTTTGTAACTGCTTAAGGAACGGTATCAGCAGAGAAAATACTGGCAGGGCAAGCTGGCAAAGAGCTGTCTTACCTGCCAAGTAGGTATTTACTCCTGGTAAGGAAAGTGTCTATGGGAAAGGCTGCCCAGGACTTTGCATACCTTGTAAATGTCACACATGCTACAAAGGGAACCTCTCACCTCATTGTCTTCTTCTCCACCCAACTCAAGAATGCTCTCATCTTTTAACAAGCTAATAGAAACAATTTCTTGCTAATACAACTACCAAACTTACTTCTCTTCCATCTATACTTGAAAAATTATTTTACCATGTTGTTGATTCTCCCAATTTCATCCTGAACTTTCTTCTGTCTGATTTCTAGCTCAGTGTGACTCTCAATGCTGTGAATAAAGTTTCCAAGTAGGAAAGTCCCTACCCCTCAGTTGTTTTGCTCCCAACAGTCAGCACCAACACGTTCAGCAATGACCTTCCTCAGAGACTTCACCTCTGTCCTCGTCTTCAGGCAACTGCTGGGCTCAAATTCCTTTCTAGGACCACTGGGTTTAGAGTGCCTGATATTACTTCTTTGTGTTCCTAGGGCTTCTTGTGTCCATCCATTTCAGTTTTCTCTCCACAGTAAAACTGAGAGTGTCGTTGGGATTTTCTATGTTGAATAACATCCAGCATAGCTGGGCATTGTTCCAAACTTAGTGCTTCTGCATGATACAGTAATAACACTGTGAGAATAACAATACTACTACTGCTGCTACTGTGTTCTGGAGAACCAGAAACACACATTCCAGTGGCTACAATTGTTTGAGCAATGCTGAAGATCAGTTTCCAAGTTAGGCTTATTTGTTTAATCTGTTTTCCTAAAGAAATGAGACAGGAGCTGAGGGAACAAACAGATTACTGAAAAATGGAGGGATAGAGGCGAGTTTTTTTAAATTCAGATGCATGTCAGGGTTGGCTCCGTGAGTTGGAGTGTGGAAAATAAGAAGTAAATTGGAGGCTCAATTCTTTCTTCAGTTTTTGTTTCAGCTGCTGGTGTTTTCCTTGCCCCTCCACACTGCCTCTCTGCTTTGCTTTTCTCAGTTTCAAGTTTGCCTTATAAAAGAGAATGTATTTAGGAGATTGTACAGCTGCTTGACCAGCTGCACTGGGTGAATAAAGGAGGTTGCCAATATGCAATACCAGCTTTATATTTAATATCTCTTCAACATCAATGGATATCATTACTCTTGTGATCTAACACATGAATGTCAGTCCTGTGTCCCTTCTCAAGGGAAGGCATTTTAAATAGAAGCAAAGCTGATATCAAAAGTATGTCACATCTGTAGTTAAGCGTGAGTACAAAAATTTAATTTTTCTGGGCTCAACAGGTAATACCAAAGCAGCCCAAGTCAGAAGATGGGTGAGTGACTGTCACACAGCTGCAGCTGTGGCCCTGACTCTGGAATTCCCAGAGGGGAAAGAAGAGGAGCATCTGTGGGGTATCTGCCAGCCAGCGAAGACAGACAGTTGGCAGCCTTGTGTTTCCTGACTGCTGTGACAATTTCACAGAAAATATGGGTTCCAAGAGGAATGGCACAACCATAACTGCCCCTGGCTGTTGTGTAACAGATTTCTGTTGCTTGCCATAACTACGACTTCTAAGCCTGCAGCCAGGGCATTTCCTCCTTGGCTGGCCCCGGACCAGCCACCCCAGGCCACTTCTCTCCTGCTGTAGCTGTCCCTGGAACCAGCAGCAGCAGCAGAACTGCATGTTCAGAGAGGTCTGGGTTTGCTTCATGGGGAGCAACCCATGGAGACCAAACTGGAAAGCATGCAGTTTCCAGTTGTTACTCAAACAAAACCTAAACTTTGCACAGACACACACGCCCCTAAGGCAACTGTGTAAGTTGCTTATGATGTCAAAGCAATGCTACAAAGAGATGAGCTTGGAAGATCTCAGCTCTGATCCCTAAGCCTCAGCTGATCCAGATATAAATTTTAAATTAAATCTTCTCAGTTCCTTCCTTTCTAAAGCCAGCTTTTGCAAGGTTTTTCCCCTACAAAAAATCATTTCAGCTACTACTCAGAGGACCTGTAATGAATGCCATGAAATAAGCAACTACAATTTGCTCACAACTTCACCAGACCACCCAGCTACAACTGTGCCTACTGTGTAAGATTAATTTCCTAAAACATTTAACTCAGGCATGAACACTGTACAGCTATTACAGCATTCTTCTGTGAGGTTCTTACATAGTCATAAATATATTTCAGACTAACAAATGACCTCACTTGAAACCCTGCAGTAGATCCTTGTGAGATTTGGCCAGACCACTTTCAACATCTGCTACAGAAGACCACACAAGATAAAAAAAAAGCCCTCAGAGTTATTGACAGAGGTTGGATGAAGTCATGACTGTTTGGAGCAGAGTGCTGTGAGCACCAGTAAAGGCAGCCACAAACTTGCTGTTACCTCACCCTCTCACTTCTGCTGGCTAATATCTAAATGCTGAATTGTATTATCTCTGTTTGGATATTTGTTTGTATGAACAGTGTTGTAGTCCTTGTCTTGATGCCTAGACATTGGTAAAGTGGAAATAAGCAACAAGAGATGAAATTTTAAATGAAAAATATTGTCTCTGTCTGACTCAAAATCTTTAGGAATATGGATAAATAAAAAGGGATGAATGCATTTAGAAAAAAAAATATATAAGTGTATGTGTGTGAAAGTTCCATAGAAAGATCTTTTGTCAAATAAGGACTTAATTTCATTCATCCTTCTTCCCCCAACTTCTAATTTTACCCAGATGGTCATGAATAAACACTGAATAACAGATGCCCCAAAAATTGCAGTAAACTCTACAAAATCATAGAGCAGGGAATGTTTGATGTCCTGCTAAGGTGATTACACGTGTGGATGTTTTGCAGGTAGGATGATAACATTTCATACTCTAGGAGGTGCTGTTTAGAAATTATTTTAATTACATCCAACATAGGTCTAGGAGGGGGAGAACCGGCTGACTAGAAAGAAGTTTGAACGTGTTGTAGCTGAGCCAGTTAAGTCCATCTCCCCACCTTCCCCTCTGGATGGGGGATTTTGATGGCTTTGATTCCGACCCCTGCTGTCTCTATGCTGTGAAGCCTCATAAGCATAGATTACAAACTCTGTTATTAATTTACCAAGAGAGTGAAACTGTAAAATTTTAAAATGTCAGTGTCACTACAAAACTTGCCTTTCCATCTCTTTTGCTTCAAGTACTTGTGCTCTGTGACCCCAGTCGGTCCTTTGCATGAGGGTAAGTGCCTGACACAAACCATAACGACCAGGGTGGTGTTTCTGTGACTCTTACTCCCCTTTTCAAGTCATTTTAGATCAGATGTTCGATGGGAGTTTCAGGGGTGTTTGCAGCTGCCACTCTAGCATCACCCTGTCTCTTTTTAGAAAACTTTTATGTAACAAATAAAGCTGCTGCCACATATGTTTCCCGTGTCTGAAAACAGATGCTTGATGGAACACGGGAGCTAAAACCTCCAGTTACTCAGGGGTGATTTAGACTCATTGAAATAGAAAAACCTCCCTCGGTGGGCACGTGGTGTTTGGCTGCAGCTTTCTTTGAGGAGGGGGGAGAAAGAAACCATTCCATACACAGCCAAGGTCCACAGACCCCTTACCTGGCACAGACCCAGCAGGCAGAACAGCTCGCAGGCAACAAAATATAAATGTGACTGCACAGCTTTGGAGCCAGGGTACAACTGGGTTTATGGCTGCATTTACAGGATATCACCTCTGAGCTGATACTCCCTGAGAGACAAATTGGTGCTGGCTTTGAGCTGGGAAGGTCCAGCAGCACACAGACTGAACTTCCTGACTCAGGATATTCTGATGGAGGTGTACACTGGCTCTGTGCTTTTATCAACGCCATGACTGTGCTAAAAAATCCCTCTCCAAATTAAATGGGAACAAAACGACCTGGTCAGATGGCACAGGAGGTAGCAAGGCACATCCCAATAATCAGGTAAGAATTGCTCACTGCAGGAACTGCTCTCTGGATTGGAACAAACCCCACCCGTCTCTAGATGACAGCCACTGGCATACAGTGCTATCAGGAACTAATAGTTTCTTTCATGGTGTATTTAAAATATTAATGTGCTGACATTCATGTCCAACTCCACATGGCCTAGCTGCAAGCTGGGAGTTCGGTGGCTTCTGGGACTGCTTTAGATTGCATGAATCCGAGTTGAACACACCAGACTTTGTACTGGTGGCACAGATCGAGTGTAATGGGATCACAGCCGTCAGAAAGATAACGAGTTGCTGGCAGACACCCAGCAGGCAATAAGAAGGAAAGTAACAAATCTGCTCCCTTACTTTCGCACTTCTCTGTTTACATTAACAAAACCTGCGTGGGAAGAACAGCAGGTGTCTTTCATCATGAAATCATACATGGGAACACAGAGCTCCCTGTACATGGGCTGGACCTTAATTCCAATAATAAGATCCCCATTGTTAACCACAACTCGTGCCCCTGATTGCCACAAAAAAAAAAAAAAATTAAAAAAAAATTGTATTGATACATAGTATTGATATAAAAACAAAGAAAATACGGATTGATAGAAAATACCAGTGAAATGCTGTGGGCTTTCATAGCCTGCAATTCATAGATTTATGCGTGAAATGAACTGCTTGGAAAAGCAGGTAACGTTCAGCATTTGTTAGGAGTTAAAAGTAGCTCAGAAAGAAAGAAAACAAGTTAAGTTTACCAGGTCATGATGCAGAATGAAAATACTTCGCCCAGAGTTTCATAATAATCTTTCTGTAGTAAAAAAGCTTTAACTTGCACCATCAAGATTCGCACTAGGGAAAAGGTGTGAGAAATAGTGGTGTAAGAAATTAGGCCAAACCTGGAACAGGACTTCTACAAAATCTTGTCTCTAAAATGCACCTTCAATGTATTTCCCAAGTTCTCACTATTGTAGACAAGTGAAGGGAAGTAAGAAGAATATTTTTCTCAGTTACTTTTTATATTGATCAAGAACACAAAGCAAAATACAACTAAGGCAAAACTTTATTTTTTTTTTTGGTCAAAAGAAAAATGAAACAGTCATGTAATTAAGCAGTATTTTCTAGGGTTCTCCTGCAGGAGGATCTTCACCAGGCCTCATTAAACTGATAGTCTTGCTAAGTGCATGTGGTTTTCAAGTAAAGCAAAAATACCAAATGAGATTACAAGTGGCTAAGTGGAATATTTCTTCTGATGATTGCACCTCAATACCTATGACAGGGGCACAACAGCCACCACTGTTTTTGCTCACCCATTTCTTTAACCATACTGATCATACCAAACCCTTTTCCAGTTGCTGCCCCAAATAATTTTTCACATTGCACAATCCCAAATATAAGGGAAACTACTGTACTTTTGTCAGTTCCACAATTTGCTCTTGGATGCTGGAACCTAATTCAGAAATTTCTATCATAATCCAAATAATGCTCAATTATTAATCTACATTTGAAGGTCAGTACAACACACACACACATTTTCACACAACACTTGCCTTTGGCAAATGCAGTATTACAGTATTAATTTTACTTGCACTTCGGTAAAAGCAGAATTTTATTTGTCTGCAAAGCAAGATATTTTGAACAGTACTGTAAACTACACACACACAGGGCTCCTTCTGTAGTGTCACACTAGCTATACATATACACAATTTAAGCAGTAAAATATTCTTTAGTTTGCTCTTTGCACAGGACATGTGTTTCATACCCTAATAGTCAGTTATCTGAAAAACAAACCAAACAAAACTGCGTAGTAGTGCTTTAATATTCATTTCTTCAAATTCAGAACAGCCCTACAGTACTGTTAGGCTGTTACCAGTCTCTTTCAAAGACATACAGTATAAACAAAAAATTCTATCCTTAAGCAGCATCTGAGAAAACAACTTAATGCAGCTGCCACTTAGTGGCAGCAATCATTTAGGCATTTTTGGTATTGATACATCTCTTAATCATATAATTTGTGCATTTATCAACAAAAATGTAGGCCCCAATCCAGCAAATACTTGCAGGTGTGCAAATGCTTTTTTTTTTTCCACGTGGAATATTTCAAGTTAAGACTCATCAGATGAGCAAAGTTAAGCACTTGCATAAATCCTTAGAGGGGAATTCTTAGTGCTGAAAATGTACCTGTTTTATTTCACAGGACTAAGATCCAATTCTAGAGTTAGAGAACGTAGGAAAACTCTTATAAAGAACAGATACATTACTTGGATAAATACTTTCAAAGCTAACAAGAGCCTCTAGAAATGTGTGTGCCTTCCCACTGATCACTTTAATCCTACTTGGGGCATGGGTGGAGTCATACTGCCCCAGCTCCTGGCTACTGCATGAGGAATCAATAAAGTGCTTGTCACAAGTTCTGTAATCATGGAATAAAATCAAATTTAAGTACCTTCAGAATGTTTCCAGATTTACAAATGATGAATTAAGGGCTGGTATCAGATCCCCAGCACGTTTCCCTGAATTGCTAACAAATATTATGCTCTTCATTTGAAGACAAATTAGAATTCTGCTAGGACTGGGTATATTTCACCTCTGTCCCAGCAAAGTCCTCCTCTGCCTCCAGGGGAAAAGCTTACCTGGATCTGGTGTCCATGTAAACGTTCATGCTTGACCAAAAGGTGATGCTCATGCAATTTCACAAGCACCAGCATTCCAAGGCAGAGTCTGCTTTGTTTAATCAAGCATGGAGAACCAGTATTGTACACAGAATATCCACTCTGAATTGTGTTCATCATTTGTTCCCAAAGGCATCATAATCCTGAGAGGTCTTGCTTGCCCTTTGACATTTCCTTTGATGTGTTTTTATCCTCTGGAATAAAATATCTTTGATATTAGCTTTGACATAAATTCTACGGATATTTGTGGCAACTTCTCATTAACATACTTGTAAATATTTAAATTACTAAAATTTTTTCTTCAGATAGATACATATAGATATATATATATATTAAATTTCTTTTGCTAGCTTTCAGATAACTAATCTATGAGAACTGGCTTAGACTGTATGCTCTCTGTAGAGAACTTCTGTATGCTCCTCATACAGAAACAAATAATAGTTTGAAATATTTAGCCATATGTTAGGATGATTTGTTTTTTTAAAGGCTTCGGTGTCGCTCCTATTTCTCTTCCAATCAGCTACAGGAGAATAGCAACAGCAAACACATTGACAATGCAGTTCATGGTTCGGTTTTCCCATCTCACTGTGCAGGTTCCTGCAAGAGATTATTGCAAAATTAAAATAGAATTCCACTGTCTTTACCACAGTCACTTTATTGAAGTGTAAATTATGCCAGATTACTATGAATATTTAAGGTTCAATTTAAGGGAAATAGTAGTATGTCAGCTTGACTACAAAAATACTAAAATCCTCAAAACATTTTCATTAACTTATACATTGTTTGCTACCTAATGTGGGTATTGTAAACTTCAGACAGTTAACAGGACAACACCATTCCAGTAACTTTCTTTGAAAGCTGGACCTGCAAAAATCCTTGAAATTTCCATACTGAAATTGGCATGACAATCAGACAAGAAATCAGAAAAGGGACTGGATCAAATATATTCCAGTGTCTTTTACTTTCTGTTGTTCTTGCTCTTCTGTTCTATCAATGCCTTAAAATCAAAAGAAATATGAAGATTAAACTGTGTTTACTTAACTTGATATTATGATTTCTTTCTAAGCTTGGTTGATTTTGAGGCCCTCTCTGTTTTAAACTTAAACCTTGCCACCCCTCTTCTAAAAAGACCTTTCTGAATCTGTGACAGAGAACAAATTATTTTAATTTTGTTTGCCTGAGATATTCTCAACCTGTGAAAAAATCTATTTAGAACTAATTTTGAAGCAATACAATGCATCCAAAGCCTGGCTGACAGTTACACAGCTGAAACACGTAAGTAAGTCAAACTATTTCTATTTTTCACTGAGTTCTTTTCTTCTCCAAAGTAGCTGTCCCCTCACAGCAAGCAGATATGTTTAGGGCTACCCACGTGTATTTACTGTGAGTAACATTTTCTGCCTCTTCAGCTGAGAGGATTAAATGTTTTGACTCTTGTTTCAGAATGAAAGGCTTTTCTATTCCTGCTTCTCATAATTTACAAAGCAACTGCTCTTAATACTGGCACTGACTGGTAACATTTTTTCTGGGACTGTAAACGAACACCTCATCCTCAAAATCACTGCTTCCACAGTCATTCCCAAAAAACGTTCAACCCAACTACTACAACTGAGCAAGAAGTAACATTTCTCTTATTACAAATTTTCTGTTTGGATGGGGAAACTTACCATCAGTTGTGGTATCCCAGAAGCATGAGCTTGCTGTGTGGAGACCAGCTCCACTCCTCTGCATCACTGCACAGGTAACTGCAATATACAACATAAACTCAGGGAATTATAGCAGAAGAGGTGAACCATTCAGCATTCACAAACTCGAGTCTGTATTACATTTCCAAAGGGCTGGCACGTGGCATCCAGCTAAGACAAAACCTTTTCTGACAATCCCTTTGGCCCCAGTATTTTTCTTGAGAACTTGTTACTCATTTCATGATTATTTTTACTCACATGAAGACAACAGCTTCAGCAAAACACTGGCTAATAGGATTATGGTTTTTATCTTTTAAACTACTTAGATATGGCTTGTGCCCCTCAGAATGGGATTGCAGGTGCTGTCCTCACAGGTACAGCAGAAGTCACACTTGATGAGAGCTGTTTCCCAAAGATACTTGTTGACCCCGCTCTGAAACCACACTCCAGTAATGTGCAGCTTTTCTAGACTGACCTGCAATGGTCACAAAACCACTGAAAATCTGAGTCCAAGACTTTCAAAACAGAACAGAGTGCAAACACTTGCTATTACACCAAAACTCCACAAAAGGATCAAAATTGGTTACTTTCTTATTTACCTTTTTTTCCTTCCACAGGTATACACATAAATATAATGGGACATGACTCTGTGTACAGGACTAAAGTCTCCCAGATATTTCTATCTAGAGGAGGCTTAATCTGATTGAAAATATTAAAGATAGCATTTTTTTCCTGAACTGATACTAACAGGTTGATATAATTGTCTTGGGGAATCAGGAAAGACCATGTAATTCTGTGTTAAAACTGCCCACGTAAAATTGCCAGAGCTTTACTACAGGAATTACTAAAAATCTGTGTAACAAAAGAGTTCAGGTACCTGCTCTGTTTTGTTTACAGCATTCCCCTGAATCTTTCAGGAATTATTTATTGTGGCTGCCTGTGCTACAAGTACAGCTGCTTGTACTTACCAATGGGCTTGTACTTACCAATGTACTTATAAGTTTTCCCAAGTTTCACCAGATGGGTCAGCGACTGTTCCACTATAGCAGCAGTCCATTGGTTGACTTTGTTGTGATTATAATCTGCCTTGCCTAAAACACTTTCTATGCACTAGAACAGAGGGGAAAAAAATACTTACAGTAAACACACTTCAAAATGTAGCATTATAAAATGTTTTGCATAATCTGAGGGTTTTTTTTCCTGGCAGTTAAGTTACTTTAGATCACTCGAGCTCATTAGGTATCAGGTGCTGAATGGGAAGTAAAATGACCCTTCTTGGAAATTTATCTTTAGTACATATTTACCACAATATTACAGGTGTAAAAATGAGGTTCTGACTAAACATTTCTTGCAGGAAAGATCTTAGTGATACCAAGTGAATGGATCTATTTACCAGTGAAGATCCCAAAACATCCCACTGTTCCTAATGACTGCCAGCCCCAGTTTGCCTTTCAGAAGCTGCTGTAATTCGGATGGCACTACTCAAATCAGTAATATCAGCTGGGGCTGGCCAACCTTTCAGAGCATTTAAGCAAAACTCCAAAACCTTCAGAGATGGAGTGACAACAGTGAAATGATCATCCCTGTTTAAAAGATGGGGAAGATACTCAAGGGTCATATCATGAAGCATAAGAAACATCTGAACTTCTAGAAAATTGGATGTTCTCCCACAGCTACAGATCAGCCAACACTTGCTTAAAACTTAAAATGATTGAACAAAAAGTCTTTCCTCAAACTGTAACTCTTAAATTGCATTCTCTGCTCCTGAGAAATTCAGAATTATGTGCTGATGAATACTTCTTAAAGTGGAGGAATTTGCTTAAGAAATACACAACTGGAAAAGGTAAGAGAAATAAAACAGTGTTCTCCTCTGACTCAGTAAGATGTATGCCCTGCACTAATCCCCCACTAACAGGCTGCATAAGAGACCCGTGTCCCAGATTTTGAAAAGCCCAGTTAATTCTGGCCACACTGCACAAAGCTGGCCAAAGTGGAAACAAACAGTCACAAAACACAATAGAAGACAGAAGAGGGGCAAGATCCCACAAGGATTTTGGTCCTTCCAGAGGTGTACCCAGTGCTGGAGCTCCTTGGCCCTGCTGAAGCTTCCAATCAGAGGCAGAAACGCCTGGCTTTACTCCCAGTGTCTGGAGTGCCACACCCTATTTGGCTTTACAAGGCAGGGCCAGTTACATAAAGGGCTGAATTGTTGTTTATCCAACATCCAAGAGCTTGCTGTGGTGTACTGGAGCAGCTTCAAAAAGTGCAGGTGGGAAAGGACCTGCAGAGCCCCTCTAGAAACCCCCGTCTCAAAACGCTATTTCCCTGCAAAACCTGAGAGCTTCTGTGAGCCACAGGCTTCCCATTAATCACTTTCTAGTTACTAGTATTTAATTTAGACTATCAGGCTACTCATTTTCATCCTGTTCTTTCTCTGTAAAAAATGTATATTAAAAGCTAGAACAAGGAGCTCATAGAGTGCAACCTCCCACACATGCCAAGGCTAACTTCCAAGTCTGATAACATTATTCAAGGCCTTGTCAAGTTTTAAAAATCCCTAAGGATGACGACTGTCCCTGCAACCTCTCCAGTGACTCTCTAGCTGAATATACGGGAAAAAATAAATTGAATTTCCCTTGCAGCTTGTGACTGTCACCCTGACTCTTTAATGCAAATCTGGCCCCTCTCTCATCTACCTTCTCCTCTTTAGGTAGTTGAAGACAGCAATTAGATGAAGCTTAAAGCAGCTCCAAGTTATATTCTGTCTTTATATAAATACTAAATCTATTTAATTCTATATTTATCTGGGATAGTAAAGGAAGACAACTACTTTCACTACTGTGCAAAGTATGGTAAAGAATTTCTTTGAAATACAGCTGTTAGCTAAAACCTACCTCCTTAACTATGTTGTGGGCCTCATCAGCATTGAAGATCATCTGCAATAGAAGTGAATTATTATTATTATTTCTGTCAGAAAAATATACAAATTATAGCTTTAGGAACACATAATGATTAGTTATTTGCATTGTAGTCTGTTAGTACAATTTTAAAACACTACTCTTTTTCCTCAGCTGCATACATTTGTTATTTAGCATTGCTTTTCTAATGATGTTTGAGTGGGGCCAAAAAGCTCAGACCTCAGTGAACTTTGAAACAGGTTCACTTTACATTTTCTGTAAAAATTAAATTTCACCATATCTATGCTTGTCACAGGAATATTCTCCAGGAAAAATTAAACAATACATTTTTTCCTCTGGGTCTTAATCTGTGTTTTTACTGGAGTCACAAACTTGCTATCCCACAGGTTAGGTTTTGCTTCCCAAGGGCAACACACGGTTTTGCAAAGCTAATATCTGAACGACTGGTTTGCACAGTCATTACCTTACCCAAATACCTTTGTCAAGAGCAAGAAAAGCTCGCAGGTTTTAATTCCTCCTATTTTCTACTCCTTCCTGCTCACGGGCACCTGGCTTGGCTCACAGAGGAATCACGGCACGTTCCCTTGTGTTCACAGCCATGAACTCCAAACACGCGGGCAGGGGCAGACACCTCAAGGGCATTAATGTTTTAAGTTGCTCGGAGTTTTGATTTATTTTCATGTGAAAACTGGCGGCCAGAGCCCTGAAGCGGCGCCCGGGGAAGGATCGGCCCCTCCGCTCGATGTGGCAGGACCAGCCCGCGGCGCTGACCGGGCCCGGCACTTCTTGGGATTTTCCCACGGAAACGGGGGGTTTTCCCTGGAAAAATGGCCGCAGTCTGACAGCCCCAGCGGCAGCGCCGCGGCTCCTTCCCGGAGGGAACCCCCACCCCGCGGCTCCGGCCCCTGCGGCGCGGCGGGCCCCGGGCTCGGCGGCGGCCCTACCTCGTCGTTGTGGGGGTGAAACTCCTCCATGGCCCCGGCGCGGGCGGCGGCGGTTCCGGCAGCGGCGGCGGCGGCGAGTCCTGCGCGGCTCCGCCTCCGCCGGGCGGGCACGGCCGGGCCGGGCCGGGCGGGGCTCCCGCTGGGCCGGGAAGGGAAGGGTGGAAAGGTCCCCAGCACAGCGAGGACAGAGATGTGTTGGAGAGAGTCCAGAGGCAGTCACCAAGTTGATCAGAGGGATGGAGGAAAGGATGAGAGAACTGGGGTTGTTCAGCCCGGAGAGGAGAAGGCTTTGGGGTGACCCGATTGCGGCCTGCCAGCGCCTGAAGGAAAGATGGAGCAAGACTGTTTACAGAGCATGTAATGACAGGACAAGGAGGAATGACTTAAAACTGGGAGTGTAGGTTTAGACTGGATATTAGGAAACAATTCTTTACTGTGAGGCTGGTGAGGCACTGGCGCAGGCTGCCAGGGAAGCTGTGGATGTCCCATCCCTGGGGAGTGTTCAAGGCCAGGCTGGATGGGGCACCGAACAACCTGCTCGAGTGGAAGGTGTCCCTGCCCATAGCAGAGTAGTTGGAAAAAGTTTAATGTCCCAGCCCAAAGCATTTTATTATTCTGTGACTGACTGAGCGAGTGCTGCTCCCCGGGATCCTCCGCCGGGCAGCTGCTCCTGAGCTCTGGGCATTGCCGGACAGCCCGGCACAGGCCCTGTGTGAGCACAGCCCCCCAAACAGCGGAGACTTTTCTCTGTTATGTTGTTGCTGTTGGGAAGTCAGCAGCATTTATATGTAAACTACATTTGCATATAAATTTAAAGCTTACATACATTTGCTGGGCGTACAAAGCTCTCCCCCAGGAGCAGCTTCTCCGGAGGAGCCGTCACACCCCTCTGCCTTCCTGTGTTCCCCTTTTCCCCCTGCTTGGCATGAGTTCGTGTCAAATATCCGATACAAAGTTACCATTAGTTACCAACAATGTTGACACCAGGGTTCCGGAAAAGCTAATTTCGGGTTCCTTGAAGTCTACTTCATTAGAGAGAATTGGTCCTGAGTTTTGTTTCACTCAATACAGACACACACACACACACACACACACACACACACACATATATAAATACATCATATCTTTGCTGTGTCTCTGAAGTTGCCTGGGAAACAGGAAAGGCACCTCATACAAAACTGCAGAGTTTTCAAAGGGTGGGATTTTTGTTGTTGTTTCAGTATGGGTTTTTTAAATGATTATTATTATTTCTAGTGGGGGGGAGCATGTCTGGGAATCTTGTGTAAGTTTCTCTCCTGTGATTTCTCCTGCATTTTCTCCTGATTTCTCCTGTACTTCCAAACCAGATTAAACACGACAGAGAAGACCAAGGCTTCTAGTTTCAGTATCAGTGGAATATGTTTGGACAGATAGACACCTACTTTACAAAAGGGTCTCTTGTTTAGTCTTAATTATACATTCATTGGAAAGATTGTGTTTGAAAAGCATGAAATATGGAGGGAAGTAAAATTAAGCAAATTTTATTGCCCTCCTCGTGACATAGCTTTCATGTATAGTATTTGCTAATGGCCATGGAAGGAGAAAACTGCAGGTGAAGACTAAACCTCTTCAAAAGCAAATCTTTATGAGCAAGTGCAGAGGGATGTGGTCATAGGAAAACACAGGAAAGAAAATCTCCTGCAGTAAAAGTTTCTTTTTTTTCTGTGACCTCTGCAGTGAACTTTTGTGAGCTAAGCTAGGGATGAAATTGCATGCTGACTTTTAGTGAAATAGAAGCTAATGGAAGCGTTTGTTGCATATGCATTGGCATCCTGTAGACAAAGCTAAGAGAGTTTAAATAACTTATCCTCGCCTCCTGTGGATTTTTCATGCTTTGTATCCTTTAGAGATCTCACATCTTTACATCTGCATCTTTAGATGCAGTATAGTATAAAAGAACAAGAGTTCCTATGCTGTTTTTCTGTTGTGTTTAGAAACATTCAAAGAAAGTATTTTTTTTCAGTATTAGCAATAATTATGTCACTGAATCACATGGAAAATAAAAAAGGTTCCTGAATGATTGATGAATGTGTGTGTATGTGAGCGTTTGTAGGTTCTAATGCAAAAAAATTACTTATCCCTCCTTTCCAGCTACCCTTTGTAGATAGGGGATAGCAGGAGGTCCAAGGAAATGTTGAGTCTGTGAGGTTCAGCTCAACATCCGGAGAGCCACTAGAAAAACAACAAAATGACAAAACAATATTAACCCAGGAAGTATTTACAAATAAACACTCAGCATCACCCATGAGCATCCAACACAGATGTGTCAAGAGTATATGACAAATAATCTGATTTTATTCTTTGGTAGGACAGCTGGTTTAATGGATGAAGAGGAAATGCAGAATAGGTGTGTTGTTTTGTAGTAAATTTGTCTTTTTATGCTCTCCCACATAAGAATGTGTAATCTGGAGAAAAACTAACCAATCATTGCTAATAAAGGTTTATAAAAGTAGGAGGAATAAATGCAAGAAGATGGGTGGGTTTTTGCTCTAAGGGCTAATTAGTATTAGTCACAATAACTTGAATAATGGAATAAAAAGATGCTGATAAAAGCTTGTTATTGACAGCATGTTGAAAGAAGTTGCAAGCACGCTGAAAGACAGGATCAAAACTAAAAATACTGAATAGGTTGGAGAAAATAACAACAAGAGGTTTGATAAAAACCAGGACATCAAATGTACAACTACAAAATAGGGCCTAATTGTCTAGGCAGCAGTGCTGCAGGGAAAAATATGTAATTACAACAAAAAGGAACCCAAGTATGATGTTATAAACAACTAAATAAATTGAAGGGTACCATGAAGGGCACAGAAAGCAGTCATTTTGTTCTGCTTGGTGTTTATCAGGCACTGAATGTAGCTCTCAGCCCAGTGTGATGGTGGGACAGACAGAAGAGTAATTCTTCCTGAAGGCAGCACTGAAAGGAAGCTTAGAAAATGTGATTTGTGGAGGAGCTGCATATATTTTATCACCCTTGCTCAGACTTCTTTATAGATGTCTCTGACTGCATAGTGATTTACTGGAAAAGGTGATGAACAAGCCAGTGTGTAATGAAAGGTAGGACCAAAAATAATGCCTTTAATTAGAACTCAGGGAGATTTATGTCAGATATTAAGAAAAAAAAATAAAAGGATAAGAATAATAAAACACTGAAGCAGCCCTGCTTTTGAAATCACCTCCTCTGGATCAATAACATCTTGTTAACATCTGCCAAGGATCTAGGTGGCCTTTAGAGAGAAGGAAGTATTAAATAATACTTGAGCTAATTTTAGACACAGATTTATTCAACTTTCACAGCTACTGAGGGGTTATTTTCCTTTCTTTCCTAATAAATTCACTATTTCTTATCTAAATTCAATAACATAAATCACCATTATTTTTCCTTTTTTTTTTTTCCTGAGAATGACTAATGCTCTTAGTGATTTCACAAGAGAAATAAAAAAAAAAAAAATTAACAAGGAGCCAGCATACTTCTCTTCAGGAGGAATTACCTGATAACATTGCTTAATTCCTTATTACACTACTGCAAATTGCAAACTGGAAAATGTAAATGGGTTGGCAGTATAATCAGTTCTGAGAACTGTGATAGGAAATGTGAAAAGTGCTGAAAATAGTGGCTCAGAAATATAAGCCTAAATGTGAAAGAACTGTAGGCTTTCATCTCTCAAATGCAGAACAGGAGCTTTTAACAAGAAAGAGAACAAACAGTGAGGTTGAAATTACTTGTTGATTAAAAAGCAAATATTTGAAGAGGATTTGGTGCTCTGGAGAGGTGGCAGTCTGTGCAGGCTGTGCAGATCCTACGCTGCCTGAGCACAGCCAGGAAAAATTGTGAATACTAAAGCAGCCAAAATCATCTGCCTCCTGTCTGGATTTATCCTTTACATTGTAGAAAACATTTAAACCTCCACATCCACGTTGAACTGTGAAATATAAAATCAGTAGAATTCTGTTTAATTTTTCCTGACTTAGTTCCTGAGCTACACATGGCTGGAGAAGAATCACAGTGTGCTGCTCTTGCTCTTTCTCTTTTCCTACATGCTCACTGCTCACTACCACAGGGACTGGAACTGGGGATGTCCTGGTTTAGGGACAGATGGACTCTTGGAATAATCTATATGGCACCTCTTCTGCTGGCCACATCAGAGATGCTTGACCCCAGCAGAAGTTTTAATTATTTTCTGTTCTGAGTTTTGGGTGGGTTTTTTTTGTTTGTTTGTTTTTTTTGTTTGTTTTTGGTTTTGTTTTTGGTTTTTTTTGTTTGTTTTTTTGTTGTTTTTTTTTGTTTTTTTGTTTTTTTTTTTTTGTTTTTTTGTTTTTTTTTTTCTGAGAGTTGTTTTAATGTTAGTGCGGTGACTTGCTAGAAGTTCTTTGGAGAGCTGAATGGCCACTAAACAGCTGTTTAAAAAAATTCTTGGTTCTAACACACATCAGGTCAGGAGCATTATTGCTACACAACAAACAGAAACTCCTGAGCTGGAGGGGGAGAAGAGCAGAGCTTCCATCACTTCCTGAGCTTTGAAACTTGCTTTAGCAGGAAGTGGACCGAGTAATGTCTTGTCCTTGTGTACAGGAAACTGTACAAACATACTGGGATGTACAACATGTACAAACACTTGGGATAAAACCTGATAGGCGTTTTAAATGTCTATTTCATGGGAAATGCTGACATTTCAGATCTTAGAGTTTCAGCAGAAATTTGAATGAAATGCTGGTTTTGAGAACTGCTCACCTGCTCACCTAAGGCAAGATGTTTATTGTGGCTTCCATGACAGGACAAAACAAGCCTTGATAAGAGCAACTTGCACTCTTTCACACTGCATGCACACACTGGAGCTAGAGCCACCTGCCAGCAGCAAGCAAACATGGCAATGAAGAATAAAAAGTGTTGGATGAAGGCAGGACAAGGCACCAACAAGATGTAGAGAGAAATTGTCCGAAGAACAGATTCCTGCTGTGCATGACAGTGATTGACCACTGCAATGAATTACCTCAGAGAAGCTATTACTTGTCCTTAAAGATGTTCTCAGGATTTTCATGTTCATATAAACTTCCAGCATCTTCAAAACTAAAGCTGAGGAGAAAAAAAGGGGGAAAGGATATGAAGAAGAGCTGTCCTGGGAACCAGCTCTTCATTATTTACCTTGGCACCAAACAGAAGAAAATTGAGTGATGTATCTTGATGATGATGTTAGTCTTTCCAGTTTTCAAATATAGATGTATTAATACAAATCTATACCAATATAGATGTATAGCCTCAAAGAAAGACATAGAGGGTCTTAAGCTTGTTGATACTGTCAGTGGTGGTCCTTGGGAACAGCTCTCTCTTGCTTTTAGGAAACAGGCAAACTCTTGCCTACAGAGAGAACACAGGGATCTGATTTCTCACTTTGTTCCCTTCTGTGCTGGCATAGAGGTCCCAGATAATGGCACAAACCTCCTGTACTGACTTTACATGGTGATGTGCAGGCAGTGGCTGGGGGGCTGCAGGAGTGGGCTCTGTGAGGAGACACCAGGAGCTGCCTCCATGTCAGGCACAGCTGGTTCCAGCTTCCNCACCAGGAGCTGCCTCCATGTCAGGCACAGCTGGTTCCAGCTTCCTTGGAAATGGGTCCAGCACTGCCCAAGGCTGGGCCCATCAGCCCAGCTGCTGCCTCAGCCCAGCACATGGGCAGATCACAGCTCCCTCTGCCCATCACAGCTGAAAGCAGCACTTTTCTCCAAGCTGCTGGCTGTCAGCAGCACTTTATTCACCGATACTCAGCAATTAGAGACACAAAAAGGCAGCAGGGTGGCAGGTATTACTTGAAGGCCTTTGAATATCAACTTTCTTCGAGCAGGAGAGGAAGATGCATTATCATTTGTTCCACTTCAGTCATTTTCCTCATTATGGGGTAAATACAGAACAGGAACAGCAGGAGCAGCTCAGGAGCAGAATGCTGGAGGAAAAGCCTAGCACATATCACAGGACTAGGCCATCTCCATCCTATTACTTGGGTTTTTTTCTGAAAGTCACATCTTTGTTCCAGTAAGATAAAGAAATGAGAATATATCTAACCAAAGCAAGCATTTCAGACTAGTTTTTACGTCTGTGATAAAGTATAATAGTGTATTAACATTTTCGGACCAATTATAGCTGCAACTTGGGATTCAGAAATTCAATATATGATTGTATGTGTGGCTGGAAAAGACACTATTTCCCAAGTAGATCGAATGAGTGCTATAGAATATATTTTACTTTTCCAAAGGCATTAGCAAAGTAATGCACAAAGCAATTAATTGGGAATTTCTAGTGATCAAAATTTTAAAATAAATGTCTTAAAGCAAATAAATTCCATGAGTTTATACATTTTCTCTTTTTTTTTAACCTAGAAATTGGCTGATCTCAACTGAGAAGGGCTCCAGATCTGTTTTTCCAAAATGTATTGAATTACTTCCTCCTACAAATCCAAATTCACCACAGATGGTTCAGGAGCAATGTGTGATCTCCATATTGAAATCTCAATTTATTTGATTAACTTAAATACAAGAGTAGCCTCCCAAGTCAGAGAACCAGAAATAAGTCTTACTGAGGATATTCATATGAAGGCTGATACATTTGAATGATTTCTGAGGCAACTGTTTTGCTTGTCAAGATTTCTGTAAATAATCATGTATGGTAAAGAAAATTACCTTCAGTGTCCTCATTGTGCAAACATCAGAATGTACCAAGACTATTCACATGTTTGTAACTCTTCATTTGTTTCTGGTAAATAATATTAGATAATATCTTAAAATACATGGAATATGGTGTTGTTTTAAATATTATTTAAGCAGTCATCATAATGCTGTTGTAAGATTATAAATTTTGAGAGCTTGTGCCCAAATACTCCCACAACATGTGTGTTTGAAGATGCCAGATTTCATGATGTATAAACATTTAAGTGAAAATAGGAACTGTTTCAAAAATGTTTTGTTTAGAAACATCCAGCCTATGAATTTTGTTATAATGTGCTGTGCATAAAAACATCTTAATCTCAGTTTTTTATAATTTAGAAATGCTTCAGTATGACCATTAAAAGCAGGCACACTGCTATCCTGTTCTGGAATGCAAGACCTTAATTACATGAAAACTAAATAAAACATGTTGCTCTTTACCATGACCAGTGCACTCATCTTTTACACTGTTATTTGCTTTACTGACATGAAAATAACCATTACAGGACGGGGATGCCCTTCTGACATTTTCCTGCTATGACTGATACAAAATGCCATATGATTAGATACTGAATTAAAAACTGGCAAGAATGTTACATGGATGCACTTAGCATTTGGTGATTTTATTTTTTTCTTGTGGTTTGGGAAGGTCACCAAACACACCTTATTTTTAAGGTGAAGCAAACACCACAAGAAGCTGAACTGATGTGAAGGCTCGGTGCCAACAGACAGAGTGGTTCAGCCCCTCTTCCCTGCCTTGTGCTGCTGGGGAGGGGAGGAGGTGGAGAAATTAGGAGTGAATTTAAGTCTGGGTAAAAGGGATCAGTGGGAGGAAGATGGTTTTAAGATGTGGTTTTATTTCTCATTTCTCTACTCTGATTTGGTTGGAAATAAATTAATTTCCTTGATTAGAGCCTGTTTTGCCTGTGACAGGAACTGGTGAGTGACCCCTCCCTGTCCTCATCTTGATCCATGAGGCTTTCATTATATTTCCTCTCCCTGTCCAGCTGAGTGACAGAGAGTCTTTAATGGGTACCTAGCATCCCCTACAAGTGTTCAAAGCAACACATTTGGGCTGTTTTTATACGTCACTGAAACGATGTTGAAGAAGCACTTGATTCAAGATCACAGAATCACAAAATTATAGAATGGTTTTGGTTGGGAAAGGACCTTGAAGACCATCCAGCTCCAACCTCCTGTCAGGGACAGAGACACCTTCAACTAGATCAGGTTGCTCAGACCCCCTTCTAAGTCCACAGCTTTTCTCTTGGCAATAATCACCTCATAAGGGTACTACTGTGAACAAGTGCATTTAGCAAAACATCATGCAAGTGAAATAAAAACAAACTAGAGACTTTTTCCATGTCATCGAGCTTTCTAAATGGTGAAGAATTTTATTTTATAAAATAAATGGAAAGAAAGGAAAAAAAATTACAAAGAGCAGTTTTTTGCTGTGCAGATGTATGTTTGTCACCCTAGTTATTTTTCCAAACCCTGTTTTAAATGCAGAACACAGTTTCTCCATTCCTAAGCAGTGTTTCTTGTCAAGGACAAGTTGAACCATTTTGTTTGAGCTAAAATGTCCTTTCAGTTTCTGACCAGAATGAGAAGCACTGATGAATAAAGCCTGTCTTAAATGTTTGTTGCTGGTGTTAACAAGTACCTTTGCTTGCCGCAGAATAATTCCATAGAAAGACAAATTTGAGGATTGAAGAGTTGGTACACCACGTTAATTTAATAAAACCCTGCAGTTTTATACACTCATTTTCTGGTCGGCTTACACCAAAGTATAGCAGTGAGTCAGGATAATGCAAAGACATGGGTGAAATATCTTGGATTTAGAGTAATTCAGTAGCAGCAAACAAGAGAAAAGGAAGAGTTTTCTATGAATCCCCAGAAATTTTTGCAATCCAAATATTATTGACAGGCTCTCAGGGTCTGTGTCTGCATTTTCAGCAAACTAACTGTAGCCATCTTGTAGAGTTCTAGGGAGGTTTTATTAGAAGAAGTGCCATAGCTCTTCATGGGTGCAGCAAAAATGTTGAGGTTAAGTGTAAAAGAGACTGTTTCTCTTCACTCTCTAAGGTGTGGAATTTTAGGGGTGTTCTGGGTTTTTTTTTTTTCTCTGCATCTTCTAAAAAGTCCTATATCTTGTCAACTGACAATTAGTTAGAAGATAACTAACATTTAGTTTTCTTGAACTATATTCCTAATGAACCTCATAAATTTTTTATGTAGGGAATCAGCTGGTTTCATTAAACATTTCTGAAGTTTGTAGAGGCCATTAAAATTATTTGCAATAAAATATTTGTAAAAAACATAATTATTTTACTGATTAATTTGCTAATTAGTAAAATTGTAGCTAGTTATTTTGAAGTAAAATGGTAATTCTGAAAATGTACTTTGGTACATTTAGGATGAAATTACATATTTGGGTCCCAGTCTGTGCTTTGCAGGTGCATCATAAATGTTCAAGTTCTTTCAATGGTTTTTTCAGTGTTGCCTGGAGAAATATTTTTCAACATGGAACACCAGGTACCTGGATATTAACTGAACCCTTCTTTCTGCAGCTCTTCATTCTACAGCTCTGACTCACTTTGCACAGTTCTTTCTTGTGGAAAAAAAAATGGCATAGCTGGCACCAAAATAATTGTCTAAATAAATAGTACACACAGTAATGGGGTTTGTAAGAGCATTCCCTTAGCTTGCATGAGTCCATTCTAGGCAGTAATTCAAATATTGGCTTCATGCAGCAGAGTGAGGAACTAATTAATGCCTTCTCTTATTCTTTTTCTTTTAAATGTACTAAAGAAAAGCAGGAGAAATTAAATAGATTCCTCATTTTATTATGTGAGAAAGGGAAGCACAAATGTGTTGCTGCATTTGATTTTTCTGAGTCTGCTTCTAACTTCTTTAAAAGGAGCAGGGGATGCTGTAATTACTCTGAAAAGCTTTTTGTAAACAACTGCTTTTCTAAATCTTTTCAGTGGCTGGAACAGAAACGGTCTTATCTCAGAAGAGCTAATGTCACCAGTTCTCCCTTTTTCATTTCTGTGACATGTAATTTTTCTGTTGGTGTAGTAACTAACATTAAGAAAAACCTTTGCAAAGTGTTGTGCTCTTGTACAAGAGACTTCATTCTTCTTGTATAACATTTCCTGAATCTTGGTTTTGACAATGCTTGTTCAGTACGGAGAGGAAGAGAAGGCCGAGGTGACAATGAATAACTGGAATGAAGCTTGAAAATGCCACTTTTCTCTCAGAGGGAAGCTTGGCTTTGTAATAAGAAAACCTCTTCATGTCATGTAAGTAAAAACAGTGGGTCAAGTAAGCTCAGGGACAAAAACCTCTGACTTGCAGCCCAGTGCCATTGTAACAAAAGCAAAACCCAAGTCCTAAGAAAAGCAGGTGGGTCTGCATCACAATTCTGCTTGGTTGTACTGATCACATGAAGATTCATGATGTGCACTGAAAAGATTGTTGGGGCTACGTCAAATTCCAAATTCCAACAAACCCTGTTTGACACACACTCACCAAGCAGGAATTGTGAAAGAACAGCCTGAAATGAAATTAAATGTGTTTTTTAAGTAAAATTAACTCAGCAGGCATAATAACATTGATTAAATTAAATTGGCTTTTTTCAAGAAGGAACTCTGAGTGAACTGATGAATGGTTTGAAGAAGCATGGTGCTACTGCTCCTGAGGCAGTTACTGTATTTCTTTTTGAAATATTATCTTGCCTTTTCATTAATTAGTGCATCAAACCAGGCATTTTTTTCCAAACATAAATTTGAGGGTTTTCCCCTTTTAGCTGGAAGTGCAAAGAAGCACATCAGTATCACAGGCCACATTAAAATTTTAACAGTCTCTCTTTACAGAAATGCCAAAAAGCCCTTAATTTAAAATGCAGAACATACCAGATTTCTAACCACTGGGGGGGAAAAAAAAAAAACAAACAACCCAAAACCACAGAAAGAGGATGCTTTCGTTGAAACATCTTCCTTAATTTTTCGACTGCTAGAAGGTACTTCTGAGGTCTCTGTTTTTTATGAATACCTCCAGGAAGTGATAGCTCAAAACCTTGAGCACAGAGTTGGCAAAATGCACACTCCTCTCTCCATGATGACTGCAGTAACACTTTTGGAAAATAGCCCAGGGAGTGTTCAACTGGACGATGAGAACTTGCATATCTCAGCTTCCTCCACAAAGGCTTTTTTTTTTTTTTTTTTTTTTTAGTTTGTTTTCAAATTCTGCTCCTAGCACATGTGTTATCCAGCAGAAAAATGTAAATATTCCAGAGTAGCTCTCACTGCTAACAGCTTTGGGTGTTTATCAAAAATCTCTTTTCCATTTAATGGCACGTGATCTCTTACTCAAGACCTTTAAGTTTAGAAAATTGCACAGATAGCTTGTTTTTCTGATATTTACTGGTAGATTAGTTGAAGGTGAAGAGAAATAGAAGCACTCAATGCTACCTGAAATGGAAGCAAATTAGGTTTTGTTCATTAATAATATTGAACTAACCTCTGTGTAATTTGCACTTCCCATTTGGAAGAATTTGTGGCTGTGTGAACCAGGATATCTATAAATGGTGGAGTTCCTTGATTTCTGGTGCATGGAATAAGCAGCTCTGTATCCAGAGAAGAAAACTGACTGTCCCAGAGAACAAGAGAGTTGTCATAGTACTGTGGAAAAGGGCCACGAGCACTGCAATTGATCCTTAATAAAGCTGCAGCCTGGGACCATACTTGGCTAATTCTTTACATCAATGCAAGTGTTATTGATGGAGATTGGAGTCACCAAAGAAATAGCAACGAGAACACTTTATCTTTGTTCTAAAAAGGCCACAGATTTCTGTAATCGTGGTTTACAAATCCCTTGGTTCATGTGGTCTGTTATGGATCACAACGGGTGGTTAATAAATATGGGCTGGTGTGGGCAGTGCTACCTGAATTATATGGGGCCTCCAGTTTCTGTGAGTGGCTGCTCTCTGTCCCAAGAGAAACACGAAAGCTCTGTGATATTTCTCAGAAATTCTCCTTGTACTTGGATATCTGGTTGGTAATGTTGTACCTGAGCTCTTGATGTACAAATAGCTGTCAGCCCTTCCTTTCACCAGCCCCCCAAACAACATTTATGGGGTGAAACTGTAAAAAAAAAAAAGCCAAGTAAATCTGGAGCTGTTGATTTAATAATTTAAATTAAATAATGCATTACAGAATGTATTCAGATGGGTAGCTTTTTCTGATAATGATTCACACTGTTATAGAAAGAAATGTGTTATTCTAGTAATTGCAGGCAGAGGATGTGCTTGAGCATTTAATTTAGAGTAGGTCCCTTCTATAGCTTTGCCTGAACAACTCAACAAACAGTGTTGTGAGTATAACATGTAGCAAACTCAAATTATGCTGCAAAGGTGGTGTACTTATATACTAGCCAAGTAAATATTGTACCTCCTAATAATAAAAATTTTCCTACGCATGCATTATTTGGAATAACAAAGCCAGCAATTTTTAAGAAATAGTTTGAGGGTAATGAGCATTACATTGCTATTGTACCTAAACTGCAAATTTCATGCTAAATTTTTTTTTATGTGAAACCTGAGCCAGAGATTCTGGTTGTATGCATCAGAATTTTTTGAAAGTGATAAAATTTCACAGCTGTGAAAAAGAAAGGCTCAACGTTTTCCATGTGGCCTACCTCTGTTTATTCCACCAATTTCAGAATAGTATTTTATCATGTAAGGAAGTGCATGTAAGTGCTAAATTAGTTTCCTTATCTTTCTTAGGTGCCTGCTATGTGAGCTCTTCAGGTACCTGAGGGAGAATGAATAATTCAATTCATCTGGATTAATCGAGATGTGGCTTTGGCCGTGTAACTTTTGAATTCTGGAATATTTTGTAATACTTGTAGCTGTTTGATAAACCCAGCTCACTTGAACCGTTGGAAGTGATAGTCATAAAGCTCAATAAGCGTTGCCTATAGGTGTAAGGAGGACAGCTATGACAAATGCCTTTTATTATACTCTTAAATACAGTTCCAACTTTTGGATGCTTCCCTCACCTGGTGCAGATACACCTGTCATTTAATAAAGGCTGAGAAACCGTAAAACTATAAAGTATATACCATTTTTTCCCCTTTCCAAACCCTTCCTGAGATATCACAGAATCGCCCTCGGGGCTGCCGGTTCGGCACCACAAAACCCCCGCTGAAAACGAGGAGATGACACTAACGGGATCCGCACCCTTCCCCACCCCGCCGGAACGATGGGGCGACCTGACCTGGGCCCCCACTGTCCCCCCTGCACGGGACGGCGGTGGCACCCGGGGGCGGGCAGGGAAGGGCGAGCGGGAGGGGAGAGGAGAAGGAGGAGAAGGGAGGAGAGGGGAGGAGAGGTGCCGCTGCGGAGGCGCTCCCGCTCGGCCGTGCTCCGCCGGCTGCTCCGCCCCGCTCCCGGCAGGTCGGGACGGCGGTCCCGGTTCCCTCTCCGCATCCCGGTCCGGCTCCCGCCTCCCATCCCGGTCCGGCTCCCGGCCGGCGAGAGGCGCTGCGGGAGCGCGGCCGCGGGGCCGGATCGGCAGCGGGAGAGGTGCGGGGGGACGCGGTGGAGGCGGCTCCGCTCCCGGCTGGAGCCACCCCCGGGAGCCCCGGGCTGCGGGAGGGGTGACAGGCTGGCTGTCGCAGGGCTGCACCTGCGGGGTGGCTGCGAGCTGCCCGTGCCCCGTCTGGGCTCGGGGCTGTCGGGGCTCGGTGCGGGCTGTGCGTTCCGTGCCCGAGCCGGGAGCCGAGCCCGCGGGACAGCGACTTCACCTGCCAGCCGCACCGGGCTGCGGAGTTGGCAGCAGCAGCCCTCGGCGGCGGCGATGGTGCTGCCTGTACGCTGTTTTTCCTCTCCTGCTGAGGTTCTTGGTGAGTCCGTCATTCTTAATAGCAACTGGTTTGGGAGGGTGTTTCGGTTTTTTCTTATTTTCCCTTTTCTTTACCCCGAGGGCAGAACCCGAGGAGGGAGCCTGCGGCACGGCGCCGGTGGAGACCCTCCAGCCGGAACGGGGCTGCGCTGGCCCGGCTCCCCCCGCGGAGACCGGGTGCTTTGGGGTTAATAACCTGGTAGGGGGTGCCCGCATGTTTGGTTGGGGTTTTATTTCTGAACAATGCTTTCCACAACGTGTTCCTGTGAAAATCCGAGGTGGCGGATCTTCCCCGTCAGGGATGCCGTCTGAGGTTGTTGTGCCGTGGGAGGGATGATAAAGATCGGAAGCGCAGTTGTTTTCTTCTCCACTGAGCAGGTGAGCGGCTCCTGTGGCGCCCAGGTGAAGATCGTCTCTTGCCGTGTGCTGCCTAAATTGTTCTTCCTTTAAAAAGTATAGTTACTTATTCCTAAATACAATTAGGAATAATATATTACTTCAATTTTATTTTATGGCTGTTAAAAGAAAAGAATAGATGATGGAGGCTGAGAACCAATTACACAGTAGTTTTGGATACTCGATAGCTACTGAATGCAGCAAACCACCACTCATTTCAGTATTCCAAGGGCGGAGTCATAGCCTGGGAACAGTTAGGGATTCTGCACCCCAGAGTTAGAGATTCTTGGAAAGCCTTGGCAGGAAACGTTTAATGTGACTGCCAGGGAATTTGAGAGGATAGAGGAGCAGGTGGGACAATTAGTCCTGAGGTGCACAAGTGTTACTGTTTTGCTATATGCACTTCAGCTGAGAGATTTGTTCAAGGTGCAGCCCATTAAGCATTTTAAAGACCCTTGTCTTAGAGACCCTGGGAGCATATGTTGTTTTTGGTGGATCCAAAAGGAAGAAGTGATTGGATCCTTGCCTAAAAAGGTTGAGGTGAGAAATGGCCTCTTTACCCAATAGAAAAAGGGTTTAAGAACAGCCAATGCTGGAAATTTGAAGCTGGACCTTCTGAGGCTAGACAGGGAGGGCAGTTTTTTTTAAATAAAAGCACTCATTAGACTAATAAGTTCTTGGAAGTTTTTATCACTAGAAAACTAAATCAGGGATGTTTTTTTCTAAAAGCAAGTTTATTTATACCTGCCTTTATTTATTTATACCTGCCTTATTTATTTATTTATACATTTTATGGGCTATATGTAGGGGAGGCCAGAACTAGTGATTATAATGAACCCTTATCACCTCGATTAGGAGCATGATCAGGAAAACTCCATCATCTCTGAGAGCACACTCCCCATGCATTCTCTTTCCTTTGCTTTCTAACTTCCTTGATGTAAAAGGGCTCAATAATACTGAGAGCAGCCCTGAGGAGAAGAACTTGAGGGTGCTGGTTGATGAGAAGATCACCATGACCTGGCCACGTGTCTTTGCATCCCGCAAAGCCGAACATGTCCTGGGCTCCATGAATAGCAGCATGGGCAGCACGTGCAGGAAGAGGGTTCTGCCCCTCTTGTCTGCTCTGGTGTGACCCCACCTGCAGGGCTGCATCCAGCTCTGGGGCCTCTGACATGGGAAGGACGTGGTCCTGCTGGGGCGAGCTCAGAGGAGACCACAAAGATAATCAGAGGGGTGGGTCACCTCTGCTATGAAGACAGGCTGAGAGGTCTGGGGTTGTTCAGCCTGGAGAAGGCTCTGGGAGCACCTTGTAGCATCTTTCAGGACCCAAAGGGGGCTACAAGGAAGCTGGAGGGGCACTTCTGACAAGGACATACAGTGGTAGGACAAGGGGTAATGCCTTTAAGTTGACAGAGGGTTGATTTAGGTTGAATATTAGGAAGAAATTCTTCACCATAAGGCTGGTGAGGTACTGGACCAGATTGCCAGAGTGAGTGACCCATTCCTGGAAGTGTGGAAGGCCATGTTGGGTTGGGCTTTGAATGACCTGATCCAGTGGAAACTATCTCTGCCCATGGCATGGCTGGAGGGATGGAACTAGATGAACTTTTATATCCCTTTCAACCCAAGCCTTTCTGTGTTTCTGTGACATCAATGGTTAAACTTTCACTATATGTTTTCCTGTGTATCTTTAATATAAATTATTCCCCCAAGTGCAATTAGATCCAGGGGTCTCCATGTTTCTGTTTTCCATCTACGCAATTATGGAAGATGAGAGTTGCAATGAGAGTTGCTATTCATAGATCTGAGTAAGGTTTGAGGAATATGGTTTGTAACGATCAGGTGTGGGTACAATTCCCAGACACTATCAAAGTGTTTCAACGTTTGAAGTTACTTAATGTGTTAACATTTCTAAGCAGCCTTCAACACTATGTTTACCCTGAAGAAATACTTAGTTGCTGCTTTGGCTTTTTTAGATTTCATGGTAGTTGAAATCTTAAGTTCTTTAGGGATGAAGAAATGCTTATTTAACCAAAATTCTACGTGAATATTGGGTTGGAGCTGTATTTTTCACAGTGGAAAGGCAGTAGGCATGAAGGATCCTATTAAAGAATTTTCATTGTGGTGGTGTAATCACCCAGTTGTTTGCCTGTCTGCAGAACATGTTTGTATTGCATAATGTAGTATGGATCCTTGTTGGACTTGTTTTAAGTCTCCTTATCAAGAGAGATAAATTTCATATCTGGTGATTAACCACCACCTCTTAGCAAGACATTTGGTCTTGTGGGGTGGAGGGAGGAAGGGAATCTAGAGTTATGGCTGAAGACATCTGCAGTGCAGGACTGTGTTGTGACTGAGCACTGTCTCCCAGAGTTTTATGGCTCTTTGCCTTGCCTACATTTACTCTGCCTTCTAATCAAACTTCGTTCATACCAGGGATGAGCACACTCGTGGGTTGGTCGTCCCAGAGGCTGGAAACAGGAAAGCAGAGTGGGAGGAATAGACCTTGAAGACCAGCACGGGTTTGGCCCTAAGGGTGGTAGGTAAGGGGTGATTTGTGGCAGGCACAGGAAGCTCTTACGTGTGTATTTCTTTGAATTTCACAGGAACTTTTCTCAACTCTTTATATTGAGGGAATGCATAAACATATGTGTACAATATGTAACAATGAAGCTGTCTGCATTCTTTCTGTTCCAAACATCCTGAGTCTGCTGAAAAAAAAAAAAAAAAAAAAAAAAAAGGTCTGTTTTAAGCTTCTCTCTTAGTCTGTCCTAGGTGTGACTGAGTGACCCCATTTTGTGGGGCTTTCCATATGCTGGGGCACAGCTCTTCAGGACAATCAATTGCTTGAGAACTAAATTTATCTGTGTTTGTTGTTTTTTATTTTATCTTTCTCTGACTGCACTGAAATTTCTATATTCAATTACTCTAATCTGGACCTTTTTATTTTCTTCATAACTTTTCCCTGGGTATGGTTTTTGTATTGCTTAGAAACAGAAGTGGAATCAGAAATGAAGCAAAATTCCATTGTGGTTTGAACAACATTCCACAAATGAGTATTAACAGGAAGCTCCTTAAATGAACATTTTATTTATTTTGAAGAGAGTCGCTCTGCATCTTCACTTAAATGCACCTCTGGAATACTTAAATTACCTGAGGCATCCGTCATTGGGGACATATAACTTCTTTTTTTGTGTGTGTGAGGGATTATCTTCCACCACAGCCTGTGCTTTTTAGGAGTGGTTACATTTTGTGTAGGGATGACTTGTGATCTGTATGCAGCTGGATGTAATTGTGTCTCTGACCTGGGGCTCCAGTGACTTTTGGATCACTCTGCCAACTTTCACCTGCACAAACTGTGCCTGGCAGTTCATCCACAGGTGGGAGGAAAAGGTGTTCACAGCATGAGGGTCTCCAAGTTTTTAAATAATTTAGAAAATATATACAGAGATGGAGAAAATGCAGGAATTGTGTACAGCACCAGTGTGTTTCCAGGGCTTGAAAAGGAGTGGAGCTTGGAGGAGATGTTTGGGTTTGGGGTTTTTTTATGTGTATGATACAAAAGTTGCAGGTGTTATCTGAATAATGTGGAAAATGTCCATGACCACGGGAACGTTTTTTCCAAGGGTTCTGCTATTGAATATCTGGGGAAAAGTGGTGTTTGAAAGCAAGCCATTTGTCACCTGGAGATTATATTTTTCATTTGCAGTTACTGCATCACACAGCTGATAGCTTTTTGAGCAGTTTTATGTGCTTTGAATCTGAGCTCACTTCCTTACTTCTGCAGCCATTGCAGAGCTTGAGAGAAGGTCAGTCTTGGGAAGAGTTATACTTATTATTGGTTCTAAAACCTCATTCATTGTCCTGAATATTTGCACAAAATCCCTGGTGCCTGGTGAGTCAGAGAAGAGAAAAGTGGAGGAAATAAGAATCCAAATTCTCACGCTATTAAGAAAATAAATAGGCTAATAATGCCATGATTAATGGGTGCTTATAGACACATGCAAATTTGGAAGGCTTCAGTTAAATACATATTCAACTAAATAAAGATGTGGCCTAGGAATTAGCATCCATTCACTGTAGGCATTAGTGCAGCAATGGCACCAAGTGCATCGTGGAGGATATTAACATCAACAGCCAAAGCCATGAGATTTGTGTGGGGAGTGGCACAATGGATTCTGTCTAAAGTAATCCAGAAGACTGAAATATGAGGAAAAAGAGTATTCTTGAAGCCTGTAGGTTTGAAACATATTTGAGTTTTGCACTGAAGATTAATAGTAAAAAAAAAAAAAAAAAAAAGGCGACACAGCTGCCTGCATGCAAATGTTACATTGCAGAAGCCACTTTTCCTAGCAGTGTTTTCCAAACTCACTGTTGTTTCTGTAACATTTTTCACAGCTGCCAACTATAAAACAGCTTCCTTGACTCTAGTCATGCTCTGGAGTAGAAGTGCAAGTGTATTTGTCTCTCAAGGTGCATTTTTATTCCTTTCCTCTACAGATGCATTTTATACCTTTTAAATATTTTAAAATTCAGATGCTACAGTAGTGAAAATGTCTATTAACTCTTGGCATCCTTATCCAGATTAGAGCTCTCTTTATTGTTGCCACCTATGTGAAGTTTTAGAGGGAAAAAAATAATGAGCTTTTAATGGAAATGTAGTTCTTAACTCTGTCTAGATGTGAAACCCTCACTTTCAGAACAATATGGATGAGTAGGAAGCAGTTAGGAGGAGAACAGAGATTAATGCACTGAAGAATAACGATTTATTAGGTAAGACTGAAAATGAATAAGGGAGAAGGTCGTACCCCCTTAGTATTTTATCTCTGCTGGGGAATTCTGGCTGCAAAGAAGGTGGAGAAGTTTGAGGAACCTGTGCAAACACCAGCGTCACCTGGCTGGTGAGGGGTAAGTGAGGAGTGCCCTGGAAGAGGGGTGGGAATTCTGTGTGCCAGGGAATTGTGTGTTTGTAAACGCTGTGCTGCCCTCAGGGAGTGTCTGTTTGCCTTTGGCCTTCCCAGATGCAGATGCAGAACCTGAATGGAGTTTATTTATGCAAATTTAACCATGCATTCTCCCAGTGTCTGTCAGCATTGGGCACCAGAAATAATATTCTTTTGGATTTCCTGTTTTTCCTGAATGTATTTTGGCAGTGACTTGTTTTGGTTATGATTGTGAGAATCCTTAATGGAATTATTTAAATGGTATCATCCATGATAAAGTAGAAGTCCCACTTGATCAAGTTTTTTCTTACAAACCCTTTTTGAGACAACCTCTAATTTTGCAGGAATTTGCTGTTTGCCATGAAATCACTTTAAGCCATGACCTTGCCAGTGACATTTCACTTTTATTGTGGAAGAGAGCAGAAACATGTCAAAATGATTTGTGGTATGCTAGTTTTGAAAGTGCACATTCTCAATTAAGTGTCTAAATAATTAATGTCATGGTCCTTATATTGGAACTGAAATTATGAGCTCACTTTTGATTAATTTTGTGAAAACATTTTAATATTAGTTTGCCACACCATGTTTCTAATTATGAAAAGACTGTGTTTGGGAGTAAAAGCAGTTAAGAATTCAGTGTCAGGCTTGGTGAAGACTTGGACCATTGATATCTGTAAATGTCCTCTCCCTGAGCAATGCAGTCTGTCTTCTGTCCCATTCCTGTGCCCACTGAGACCATGAAGGTTCTGGATTTCAGTCACTGAACCTCTGCACTCATTTACATCTTGGTTTCTGATGGGATTGATCCGAGCCAGTTCTGTTACTAAAGACAGAATAATTTCATTAAATAAAGATTAAACATACTGTAGGTTGATTCAGAGGCTCATTATGTAGTGGGCCACTTTAAAATGCGTAGCAATATCACAAATAATGCTTTTTTCTTCTGACCTTTCTCCATTTAATTGAAAAAGTAATGCTGAAACAGCAATAACTGTTTCTGAACTTCAAATCTGTGCAATATCATATTTGATTTGATACCAAAGCCAGCCATCAGACAATGTCAAGGATGATTGCAGGCTTGTTTGAGGTGTGTCAATGTGCATCACTAGCACATGAACAGCTGATTCAACTATGATTCAACTATGAAAACCCCATGAATTCATGAAAAATGAGGGCAATTTAATTGCACAAGCGGGTTATGGTGGGATAGTTTATTGTACATGCTGTGTGTAGCACATAGTTTTTTGATTGTCCAAGGCTCAAAAAAGCTAAAAGTATTCCAAGCCTTCTTTGATACTCTTGCCTTCTGATTTGATATGATTCTACTGATCCTCCTTGGCAGTAGACCACACCTCATATATAAACTTGCACTTTTTTCAAACTGGGTTTATTTTTGGCATTCTCAAAAAAAAAAAAAAAAAACCAAAAAGAAACCTTTGGAAATTCTGGCTTTTATTTATGGAGAGGGGATGAGACCAGGTTGAAGGTTTTCACTGTGACATTCAAGGAACAGAGGAATGGCAAGAGGGACAGAACAATGTATCGTCATGTGGCAGCCTCACACAGCCAGGAACGTGCGATTTTTGTTTTGGGGTTGTTTTTGTTGTTGTTTAATCAGTAATTCTAATAACAAAATAACAAGACAGGGAATAAGCCAGAGGCCAGTGCCAATTAGCAACCTGTGTTTGTGGTTATGGAAGAGTTTCTTTGCTCCCAGTGAGTTTTTATTGAGTTTTGAAGGACCTTGTATGCCTGATCAGTTTGTGGTTCATTTTAAAAGCATAGACAGAAACTTGCTCTTTTGAAAGAGTACCTAAAAATAGCAGTGGAAAATACCTCTAATATCGAAATGTATTCCCTGTGGTTTGATATATTTTGTTCACCAGTGACTATGGATAATGCAAAAAGAAAATAGGCCAACTGCACAAAGATCTAAACACAGCAATCTTTCAATTGGTCAGTCACTAGTCAAGCAAATGATCTTGAATTAGCCAAATGTAATTTCTTTTTGTACTGTAAAATGTATACATCCTTAAATCAAGAGACTATGACCATATTCTTTGACTATTAATACATTATCACTTTTCTGTTCCTGTTTAAGGGATGCCATGGCATTGGTCCACCCAGCCTATTACTTCTGCACCTCCAGTTAATATCTATGAAATCTGAGGATGTTGATTTGATAAATACACAGTGTGGTACAGCATAATTTTGGCTTTCTGTCTGTGGGTTTTGTGCACTGCAGTATAAAATCCTCATGAGTAGAGGTTGACTTCTTCCATTGTGTCTTGAAGCCCTGGCATAAAGTGAAACATAAATAGCAGGTCAGCATGATTGTGATGGTGTCATAATGAAATGTTGTGTGGTACTTGGGAGTTTTAGATTCTTTAGAAATAAATAGAAATTCTACAAACTGTGCTTTTTGGATGAAAATGTGTCCAGTGGTTCTACCAGAGGAAGAGAATGATTTATTGCGCTCAGGGGCTCTGCTGGTTTACTGCAGTTCCTTGGCTACCTGAGACCTTTTGGTTTTTCTCCAACAGCTGTAAAACAACATTGTATTAAAAGTATTGGGTTTGAGAGAAACTAAAAATGGAGCTGAAGCCAACTGAACACTATAATGACAATTCAATTTCTTCAGTGGAGCTGTATCAGTTTACATCACCAAAGAGGTTGGATCTCTCTAATTCAAGCAATTCAAACTGGGCTCTTTGTTCTTGTGGACAATTCTGTCTGGCAAAATGGATTGGGAGAGTCCTTTCAGTGTCCTTCCAGACACAAATTTAAATGTTCATTCCCTCACACGTGGACACTCAGTTATCTGTGAGAACCCCTGCACACCTGGAAATCTGCTGGAGGCTGGAAGCAGAACTGGAGGCTGGTAATTTTCGATCTTTAACGAAAACCCAAAACTGAGATGTGCATTTTCATGGGGACAGACTTTAGGGTCAATCTTGACAATCAGATCAGGCTTTCCAAGGTTCGTGGCAGTTCTGCATTGGAAATACATCTAAACTGGATTGGCTTGAGTAGGTTTTATTCTCGAGTGGGTGTGAACAGAGTGATTGTTGCAGATGACTGAAACGTGAAGGAAACAATAGCTTTCAGCTCTAGCAAAACCGAATAGTTTTTTACAGTTCTAATTATTTTACCCTCTGAGTCCCTTTTCCAACCCCTGGTACAACTGCTCTTCAATCTTTTATTCCTATGGAGCACTAAAGACAGAGTGACTACTTTGCCAAAATGCTGTTACACCTTCCCCACATTAAATGACTTTAATTATTTATGTGTCTAGAGACCTCAAGTCCGGTGGGGGTGAGAAAAGCTGTGACAAAATGGAAAAAAAAGAAAAAAGGAAGAGCGGTTAGCCAAGTGGAAAACAGCAAAACAGTATTTAAGGCTCACAGCCATTAACTAGGATACATTACGATGAGGTTTCATGACCTGTGCTAGTGCAGTTTTTCTTGCTCTCTCAGACCAAAACATGAGAGCATTTACATTATGCCAGAAAGTACAAATGGAATGGAGCAAATACCAAGGAATAATTTAATTTTCTTTCCCACAGTTTTTATAAATCCAAACTTAAATGAAACTGGTGTTCCCGTACTCCCTTAGTTAAATTTGTGTATGGACTGTCTATTAATAGACTGGATAGTCTAAAAATCAAAACCAGCTTTCTAAATTCTGTGAAACCTCCCAAAGTGAGCTGTTTCTATACTGATACCCCAGGGTATTAGTCTTAGCTTTCAGTGCTTTGTTCTCTCAATCTACAGTTTAATTAACTTTTGCGCCATTTTTAGTATTGGTTTAGATGAAAAAGGCATCAAAGGAATTATTTGTTTTGGTGCATAGTGTTCCTTCTTCTAACTAAGCAAATAGTCTCAGCTGTTCCAGAAGTTTGAACTTTGTTTAAGGGATGACAAAGATGGTCATAGAGGTCTTGAAAGAACCTCCCTTCTGTTAAGAGTGACAACAGGAGAACAGATGGAATTAACTGTTTTGGATGCACTGTAAGTGGCATAACAGCAATTCTTATAGATCAGGTTGCCTGATACCTCTTGCACATAGTATACTTTTTATTTGGTATTTATTTTATTTTGTGCATGGGGTTGGTTTTGGTTTTTTGGTTTTGTTTTTTTTTTCCTTCACATTCTTCCAAAATTTCCCAAATTTGACCATTGAGAAGTTTGTCTTCATGTACTCGGTAGCTTTTGCAAGACTTATTGAACTTGAATGATCTATGCTTTCCTCCACAAGCTTAAAATATGGTTTTAACCAGACAAATTTTAACAGCATCTGCAAAAGAATGTTCCCTGACAGAAAATGTTTCCTGTCCTTTTAAGTCAGAAGTCCCTGTCCTAAGATTTGTGTATGAATTTGTGAAAATGGAAATGGTACAGCTATGACAAAGCAAAGCAATGTGATGGGTTTACTTCCATGCTCTTTTCAGAATGTTCATCTAGACTATGTCCCTAAGCATCAGTGTGAGTATTGCAAAAAACCTGATTTTTGATGGGTAACATGGCCAAGTTATTAGGAAATTGACCTTTTTTAATGGAAAAAAAAACCCTTTTAGTTTTTACTGGAGAGGCTTCCTGGCCCACCTGATGTTACATGCCAAGCAGGAAAGAAGGGATCCTATTTGCCACAGAAAATAAAAAGAGAATTTTAGCAATTTGATAAAGTGTGTGCATTTCAGTGCAATGTCTGGTATATCCATAATATCAGTGAGCCTCGTGGCCCTTGATGTGTTTTCCTTGGCACAACCTCTTGGACCAGGAGTTGGGGTTCCCCCTGTGCTGGCTGCAAGCAGAAGCAGAGGGAACTTGAGAGATTTGCTGTTGTTTACATGTGTTGGGTGGCAATGGCTTCTTCTTTGTACCAGACTGGTGCTCCTCTTGGAGGATTATCCCTTTCCATATTTTTGCATTGCTTTAGGAGTTCTCGTGAGCAGTGAACTGATAATTTGCATGACAAAATATCACAGAACAGAAGCATTCAAGAAACTTCCCAAGAATCTGGGGGCTTTATAACAACGTACATGAAAATTACTTATTATTTTAGAAATTTTATTTTACTTATTACTTATTATTTTAGAAATCTCTGTAATAAATTATTGAGGAGACACAATCCAATTGAAGAGTTGGAGAGAGCCAAGCAATACTATATCTGCCTTTAAATGATTTGTAGTGAGCTTTGCCTGCTGCTACAGCAGAAGTGAATACATGAAAATACATGAAAAATACATGATGAAAATTTCAGAGCTCAATACAAGAAAGTTGTCAGAGCAGGTAAATTGGTGCATGGATTTTGAGAATAGTTTCATGGGATATTATATATATATAAGCACATACAAGATGAATGTATGTGTATTCCCCAAAAATCTTCTGAATCTGACAGCCTAATCCTTCTTACCCAATTCTGTGGCAGCAGGAAAATGAGAAGTCTGAGTAATCTGTGTCAAAGTGGCCAGCTAATCTTCCTTCTGCAGGCTGGAGGGAATGTTCCAGTATCTAGAAGCATTCATACACCTCATATTCAATCATATCTTCCCTTTGTCTCCACAGCAGGTCATGAGTAATCTCCTTGTGAGCTGGTTTTTAACAGCAATAAGGCCTGCACTTAGTACATCTAGGAGCAATTAATTAATTTATAAAAGCAATATTTGTCCACACCTAGAGACCTAGAAATCTAATTGTGTCTCTCCTTTTGCCTTCATGGGTAGGACATCCCTGTTCCCAAACATTGGTACTGTGTATAAGTAATTAACCTTTTTATTTTTTTTTTTAATTTAAACAGAATAGTTTTGAGTATCTTGGCTTACTCACTTCACAAACAATTGAGGAGAACATCCCACATGTGTGATCATCTCCCATATAGCTCCTCAGTGATTAGACAGGGACAGCCTCTCTTTTATCTGCCAAGAATCCCAGGGAGATTCTACTCTGGCAAATCAGATTTTGTTCACATGTGGGCAAGGTATCCTTGGCCCACACCATCTCCAAACCTCTTGTTTCTCCTTCTCTGATGTACAGGTTTGTATCCCTTGATGTGTCATGGGAACAACTCTGCCCTGAGCTGTGGGATGGTTGCTTCCCATACACTTCAGTTTATTCCAAAGGGTTGGATCTGAACAGGGAAACTGCACCTGGGAATTGGGTTCTCTGGTGGGCTACAACCAGGAGAGATGTTAAGGTGTGGTGCTACAAATCAGATTTTATCCTCCCCTTATCTCATCTGACGGATGTGTGGTGAGCTGACCAGATGTGTTTGTTCTCAACTGGGGAAAGGCTCTTGGGTTGCTGTGAGGGAGACTGAACAATAAAGGAGCTTAAGGTGGGAGCTGAGTGAATCACATAGATGAGATTTGACAGATCTGCATCTCTTATGGTAAAATTCTTCTTGAGAAAGGAAAAATGTTCAGAAATGAAGTAATTTCTATACTGTGTCTATTTATTAGTTCGTGAAATCTATTGAGTAACATTAGCAAAACATATCAAAGTTGGTCATGTCTTGGTTGGAAAATCCAATGATCTAAAGGTTGATCCTTTCCATAGAAAAGTGCAGTTCAACCTGCAACCCTTTTTCTGCGCTATGCACAAAAAAAAAAATAATGTTCAAGCTCTAATTTGATTCAAGGAAAGCTTAAATTTTTGTTGTTGTTGTTAGTGGAGTGGTGATCCCTGCTTGAGCACCACATGTTTCCTTGTGGCAGGAGACCTTGCTGAGGATGTTGTGTGCACACAGCTCAGCATCCTGTGGTGTCTCTGTGAGCGTTGGAGTTCATACTGTGCTTGACCTATGGGCTGGCACAGCTGCACTGAGAGTTGTGCCACCAAACAGGCTGCTAAACAAGGCTGAGTTCAACCAGAAATTCTGCCATCCTGAATTGTTTCATAGTGTACTGTGCTTCTCTTTTTAAGAGGCTATGCAGCAATGCTACAGGTAGTTTATATTTATATAATCTCTTATTTATAAATATAAGAGATGGAGGAGTGGAGGGAGAGACTGAGAATCTCAACACATTTGCTAAAATGTGGCTTGGAGTTTCTAGGGTTCATTATTTAAGAGAAGTAACTGCCCTTTCTAAGGGTGACCTGTTATTTCAGAAATGTCTTGCAGTTTTCTCAGTAACAGATTAAGGTACTGAAGACAATGTTGCCTTCAGATATTATTTTCAACAAGTATTTCACACTGAATTACCCCTACAGAGGGATTGCAGGTTGATAAAGGGATCAGGTTATTCTCTCTTGTCTTGGGGTTGGTCTGTAGGTTTTTGGGGTAAATTTGAAGCAGTTGAGAAGCTTCAATGATCTGTTTCCTCACACTGGAGGAGCATATTTTGTTCTTTCAATGTGCTTTTAATAGCCTGAGGTGTGTTCTTTACAAGGCTGTGCTTCTCATTCAATAAATCATGTGTGGCAAAGACAAAGCTATGATAGCTTGTTATATTTGCAGCTTTTGAACAGCAGTTTGTAATGTAGGCTTTTCCTGGATTTTACTGCTTCTTCTTGTGCATTATACAGCCCTAATAACATTCTAACTTCAACTCTTTTTGTTTCATTTTGCCTCTTTTTAAAAGCTTACATGAGGAAAAGCTTATAGCTGTAGTGTCTTCTAAGAAGATGCAGTCTCACAGCTGGAAAGGACATTTGGCTTCTGTGACACTTTCTCAGTGTCTCCTGCTATCCTTCTGTGAGGGAATTATTATGTTTAGAATAGTGTTGATGTTTTTAAATGAATGTTGCA
>VXBN01011904.1:0-11942 GCA_013397395.1 Sinosuthora webbiana | reverse complement strand
TTTCTCACCCTCAGTAACCTACAAAGCTTTTCTTGCTACAGCCTCATTTCTCAGCAGAAATGGGAAAAGGTCACTCAGTCCCTCACCTACTAATCCACTAATGGATGTAATAGTGAGTGGATGTTCAGCTTTCAGCTCCCCTCTCCAGTCCTTACCTCATAGTTCCAGCAAGCCAAGCTCAGGTTCCCAGGCTGAAACTGATGCCTTGGAAGGCAGACTTGAAACAGACTGGACAGAGTNAGAGACTGGACAGAGCTAGAGAATAAAGTAGGTATTTATTGAAAGGCCTTCAAGATTTACCCTGGGCAGGACAGGAGCCCGACCAAGGCTGCATCCCGGGTGGACTAAGAATAGTCACGAAAAAAATGGCCCCTCGGTTACGAGATATTACACTTCTATAAGTTTTGGTCCATTTGCATATTGGGGTTTAATTGTCTAATTATAGCTTCAGGTTGAGAGGTCTCATCCTTCTTGTTTTTCCCTTCAGTCCGCCATTGTTTATGCCTGAAGGGTTGTTTAGGGCCTGAAAGGTGTCTTTGGTTCTCTGCAGAAAAAGGATTTGTTTTGTCTACCTACTCTGTGAAGAGAGCTTACTGCCACTTAATATGAGGCTCAGAACTACATCCCTAGGTGGCACAGAATCTGCAAACATGAAAACTAAAACTTAAGGCATCAAAGCCATGGCAGCTGCCAGCATCTGACCTCCAGCCTCCCTCCACCTCAACAGGCAATTAAACAGTGGGGCAGTGGGGTTGGGATGAGATGTGCTCTGACTTTGGGAGATTCTGACCCATTTTTTTGCATAATTAGAGTCACCCCCCTCCTCACCTCTAATTCTGCACACAGTGAGCCCCCTGAGCACCGTGGTGTGGGTACCTGCATATCCCTTCCCTGGCAGCTTCTCCAGACTCTGAAGTCTCTGGCTTTACTCAGTGTTGTCATTTCCTAGGGTTTCATAGTTCCTTACTTGGACTTCAATTTTTTTTTCTTTAATTTTTTTTTTTTTTATGGTGCAACTAGAAGTTTGATGCAAGGATTCTTTAAAAAAAACTGATTCGATTGAAAAAAGGGAATCTCATTCTGCCCGTGTTTGACAGAGGTGGGGAAAGGGCTGGCAGGAATGGACTGTGTGATCACGGGATTGTCATTCAAAGCAAGCAGATGCAGCATGGGGAGCAAACAACATTGTGGGACTGTTCAGTCCCTGCATTCCTCAAGGAATAGCAGTGCTCAGGGAAATACCAGGAACAAGTCACTGTCACATCATCCCACATTCCTGATGCCTTCAGGATCAACCTACTTTGTTAGTTGCCCTCAAGCTCCCTTTCCCTGCTTCATGGCCACCCAACTTCATCAGAAAAGCCATGTTTCTGGTGAGTGCAGCTCTAAGTTGGAGGGATGATTCACAGTAGTTGGAGCTCTACCTGTAAACATGTTTCAGGCTCTGAAGCACACGCTTCAAGGAACAGGCAGGAGCTCAACACCCCCTTGGTAAGACAGCAGAAAGAACAAGCTGTTACATACAGAGCTAAAAATAATTACAAAGTTTTAAGTCTTCCTCAGTTGCAGCAGAATGAAGCTCAAAGTGCTGATGGCCGAGTTCATCTCCGGCACAGCTCTGACTTGAGGATGCATTAAAGCTATTGTGACTTTCTGAAGCTCAGTTCAGATGAACGCAGAGCAGTGTGGCTGCTTTCCTGGAGCTGCCATGATTCCTAATTCGGAGGAGAGGCTTGGGGCAAAAGCTGATGTTCCCAAAAACGGTCAGTGCCTCTTTAGGTAGAATTTTAATAGGAAGCCTTAAGAAGGAGAGAAATGCTTAAAATTGCTGAGTTTGGCCCAGCAACTGATAAAGCATTTCTCTCTAAGACATCTCTTCTCATTTCTTGAAAGCAAGATTCATCTGGGAAATAACAAGGTAGAATAAGTAACAGCTATGAGCCTGTTTTCAGTGAGCTGTGCTCAGGCCAGGGAGGATATGGGCCCTGCCTGGGGCATCCCATGAGTATCCCTGCCTGGCATCCTGAGCTCAGGGTGCTGGGGAAGCTCAGACACCTCCATGCTCACTTCAGAGTCCAGTGAGCATCTTTACTCAGCCTCATTCCCCNTTTACAACATCAGCCAAGGGAGACACTTTGTCACCGCCTGTGACCAAAGAGCACAAAGGGAGAGTGGCTGAAGAGTTTGAACTATAATAAAATGCTCACTGTATCGATCTTGGCTCAGGATTTGTTTCCCTTCTGTCATTAACTCCCCATCGATTCCTGTGATGACCTTAGAGCATACAGTCTGGTTGTCCTACTTCAGCTGGTAGCACCCCTGTGCCTGCACCCTTCTCCCCTGAGCTGAACTGCTCATAAGCCAGCTCGTACAAGGGGCTCTGGGGTAAGCAGGGCTTTGCTTTTGCCTCCTTGGTCATCAGAGGTTTGTTGCTGTATGTTAGTTGCTATAGTTAATGTAGAGGTTAGTGCTGTATGATTGCGTCGTTATTTTAGTGCAGTGTCCCAGTAAACTAGATCCAAGGCTCAGGAGTCCTGGCAAAAGGTAAAGACGGGGCTTGGGTTTGTCCCAGAGATGCTCCCTTTCCCCGTGTTGGGGATCCTGGCAAGGCTGTGTTGCTGCTGCATCAAAGGAGCCTGAGGCACAAGCATAATCAGGGACAGCTCCTGCTCATTGGAGCAGATGGTTGATGTGGTGCTAATGGAGAGCCCTTCCTTTTTGCCAGGTTGGGTTCTCCAATGCTACCAGAAGCCTGCTGAGATAAGACAGAGCCAAACTCTTCCCATCTCTGCAAGGGACAGTGTGGGGTTAGCAGCTGTGCCTCACTCATGAAAATGAGTTTTATTCTTGCTCCCTCTTACCCCCAACTCTCACAGTGAAATCACTGAATGGCACTTCTGTGGAAAGGACTTTCCTTGGGATCGTGGGGGATTTTGGCTTGCTTTGCCTGTGTGATCTGTGGCCAAATCCTTCTGAGCAGGCAGGTGGCAGCAGCACCACCCCAGGTGAGCATGAGGATGGGGGTGGTGCTGATTGTGGTGTCCCAGCTCCAAGCGTTGAGTGCTGTTGTTTCCAGCCACTGACACTGTACTGGGCTCATTGGCTTTATTTAGCTTTGCACATTTATTTTACTTTCTACTTACTTAATTATTTATGAGTGTGGATGCTCTAAATAGGAAGAGGAATGGTGACTCTCCAGGTTTTCTTTCCCTGTACATTTGGATCCTTTTTGTGCTTGTGATTCACTTTTTAGTCCATTCTAAGACAATTTTCTGTAAAACATTGACATCTAGTGGCTTTTCTGCCAAAGGAAATGACAGGGAACAAAAGTTTGACTTCAAGGTGGCCAGTCACAATGTCACTTGAGAAAGCAAATTAATGTCCTTCTCCTCCTTACACAGCACCAAGGACATGGCAATCACACCCCGGGGGCTTAGGGCTCCTGGGCACACACTCCTTGGTGTCCTCCTCCTGGAGCAGTGGCCTTCCCTGGCAGGACAATTTGTTTATTGAGCTACTTTAATTCCATTTGCTTAAGCAGATGGCTGGTATCCTGATGGTGTTCCTCCAGCATCATCCAGGTGAAGCCATGCTCATGTTAGTGGAGGTTCAAAGAGTTGAGGTGTCCATCTTCAGGCTGTGATGGTGGACAGCATGGTGTTTGATGGTGGATATTAATATGCAACCCAGAGTAAACTCTGGGCAAATTCTGTGGTTTAACTTGCAGCTTTTCCAGCTGGTGGCCTGATGGGTTCCCTGTGGCAGCATGTCCCTCATGTGTGCTACTATCCTGTTGCTTCAAACCAAAGCCAGCACCTCCCTTGAAAATGTTTTCTCTTACACAACGCTGTAATGCATCCTTTAATTTCTTGTTAGTCACTTATCTTTCCTCTCTCATCATTTCAGTCCTGTATCAGATGAAGGCAGGAGAATAAAACAGGATCTACATAGGCTTTGCCAAGGTCCTTGTTAGGGTGGAAGTGGTTTGGAGCTTCTGGGAACACCCCGTTTATCTGGCCTGCGAAAGGAAACGTCCTGTAGGAAATGCCTTCCTCAGAGGTGTTATGCTGCTCTAGGGCTCGTGCAGCTGAGACCCACAACTGCTCATCAGGAAATGTAGCATGGGCAGCTCTTTGCTGTCTGTGGAAACCTGTCAGTGCAGCTTTGTTGTACAAGGAAATTAAAAGAGCCAGAGCTACCTCTGTCCTGCTTGGGTTGTGGCTTACATCCTGGGAGATACTTGAAGTATTCTCCCAAGGTCTGGAGCGACCATCCGTTGGAGCACCAGCAGGACCCTGTTGCCACATGGACAGCCCAACAGAGAGGGAAGTCCTGGTGTTATAAATGATAAGCCGAATCTGTGGATAAAAAATATTAATAATAAATTTATTAATATAAACAAAAAAATCAAGAATTTGAGAAATAGAAAAACCTCGATAAAACCACAACTGAACCTATGTCTGGGTTTGCAGGAACTAGGTATTGAGATGTATGTTTTTGATGAGATTAGGATGATGGGTATGGGGTGCTGAGTGCTTGGCTGATGGCCGATGATGGCGGTGCTTGGCCCCATCTCCCATGGGTGGCACCCTCTTTTCTTTCAGTGATGGGTGATTCTCTGTTTCTTGGGCAGAGGAATGTCTTCCCGGAACCCTGCATTCCTTAGGCTTAAGAACATTATACAGTAACATACAAACTAACTCTCAGACTACAGTTATATAGGTTTTATACCATGTTATAAAAAAGAAAACACAAATTAATACTACAATATTTATCACACTGGGTTCCCTTGGCCTCTGTAGAGACAACACATGTTAAACAGAGACAGCTATGTGTGTGTGCAGGTAGATACAGCCCTTCGCATTCCCCCTGAGGATTTGTTCAGCCATCCTTCACCCTGTGGAGGTGAACTCGCAGAGGAGCCTCTGCAGCAGGGCTGCTGAAAGCCTCTTAAGTGCATCTCCCTGTTTGTATTGATTTGGAGTGTTAATGAGCTCTGTGCTGGGACTAAACGCTCTGTTTTCCTCTCCCCTTGGCAGGAATTTCTACTACATCACCATCCTGCGTGACCTCGTGTCCTGATACCTGAGCGAATGGCACCATGTCCAGCGAGGAGCGACATGGAAGGCATCCCTGCACGTCTGTGACGGCTGGTCCCCGACCACCGAGGAGCTGCCCAGCTGCTACACAGGGGACAACTGGTTGGGCTGTTCCTTGCAGGAGTTCATGCATGGATTGCCCCTACAACCTGGCCAACAACCGCCAGGTCCGCATGCTGTCCGACCTCAGCCTGGTGGGATGCTACAACCTGTCGGTCATGCCCGAGGAGCAGAGAAATAAGGTCCTGCTGGACAGCGCCAAGGAGAACCTGAAGCGGATGGCATTCTTCGGCCTGACCGAGTTCCAGCGCAAGACTCAGTATCTCTTTGAGAAGACTTTCAACATGAACTTCATCTCGCCGTTCACGCAGTACAATAGCACAAGGGCCTCCAGCGTGGAGATAGACAAGCAGACTCAGCAGCGCATCGAGGCCCTCAATTTTTTAGACATGGAATTGTACGATTATACAAAAGACCTGTTTTTGCAGTGGTACCAATACATGCAGCAGAAGGAGCACCAGGAGGCACGGCGGAAATGCCAGGAGCAGCAGAAGATCCTGTGGGTGAAGCAGATGCACCTGAGGGAGCAGGGGGAGAACAGCTCCAGCACTGACTACACAAGGAACGTGGAGCGGTGGCGGCAATAGAGGGGGGCCCCTGCCAGGCGCGGAAAAGCAGCAGAGCCCAACCCAACCTGCAAACCGGAGATGACAAATGATGCTTCTCAAGGGTCTGAAGCAAAAAGAGGTCAAAATGTTGCCTTTGCGGTAGATGTTGTACTGTACGTGGAGCACTTAATCTTAGCGTGTAATTAAATTGTCTTTTTTAGGTTTGTTGGATTATTTATGAAATTCAGGAGCCATCTCGGCTCATCGGAAATGTTTGCTTGGACATTTATTTAAAAGAAGTGAAAGAAAAGAATCCTTAAATTAGTTATGAGTACAAAACGGGATGCTGGAAAATGTTTATGATGCTCAGCTGAAATCTATCTGGGAAGCAAACTCATTTCCTAATAACGAGCATTTAGCATACTCTCACAATACAGTATATGAACAAAACCTTTTCCCTTTGATTTTATCTTAATTTTATTTCAATAATGTGTTTTCAAGGGCACCAACTGCTTATGATATTTACCAAGTTAATGAGTGGAAGATGAAGGGAACAATAAAGATCTAGAAAAATTATCGACTAGTTTTATGTATAATATTGGCTTTTAAAATTAATAAAAGTAATTTCTCTAGTTATATAAATATTTAAAATTTTAAACTTTTTCTACCTACTGCTGTTTAGAGTTTTAAGCTTGGTCTATCTCATATTAGAAAAAAGGAAAAAAAAAAAGACATACATATTTTTCTGAACTCAATGCCAACATTATAGACACTGTTTCCAGAATTTTTCAGGGCAGTATGATTTTAACCATTCTGGAAAAGTTACAGCGCATTCTCATGTTTGTTTCATAAAGCCTTCTCCAAATTATAATCCTGTACACAGTGTCTCATTTTAAGTCTTTCTTATCCATTAGAATACATAATGCTGAATTTATCATTCCTTAATAATTGGTGGTATAAAATAGATGAAATGATGTTGCCGATATTTGTGTAGTGTCTTTAAAAAGTCACAAAACTCTCTAATCCAAGCAATATTATTAAGAGAATTGCTCAATGGAAGTAGATTTACACTTTAAATAGGATTTACTTCCAGTAAATCTTTGCTACACCAGATAAGAACAGGGCTTTTTTTTTCCTATGCTCTTGAGCCCCTCATACCAATGACAGATGAGGACTGAAAATGACAGAAGCCAGTTTTTCCATAGCCATAGTTACACAGCAGGAGAAGGATGTGTGGTGCATGGGGTGCAGCAGCTTGCTCCTGAACAGGCTTTTGCTGGGGCTCGGGATGCGGAGCCAGAGCTGGAGCGGGATCACCCACAGCCCTCCAGCCTCCCCCAGAGCCACAGGGAAAGCAAACGGGGCACGTGGTGCAAGGGGCTCCTATAAATCTCTATGCAAAAAAATATAAACCTCTGCAAGGCTTGGGCCAGACATTCAGCAAGTTCAGAACATTTGTCCTGCAGTGCTCCCGAGCTTGGCACTGAGTGGAGACACCTGGGAAGGGCCCTCTGTGGCCCCAGGGACACCATGTTTACAAGTCTCACTTGCACTCTTGCCTTTCACCTATAATACTCTATACACCATGAAGGCAGGGGGGCAGAAAATGAGGCAGAAGGCTTTAAAAACATCTTATGGCTCCACTACACCTAAGTTACCTGGAAGTGGTTTTACATCTGATGTTGTGTGGCAGCCTGGGGCCAGCAACCCTGCCAAGGGCAAGGGGAGAACAAAGCAGCAGCAAACCAATACCCTGCATTAGCAGCTTCAAGAAGAGAATAACTTCATGTACAGCAATTTTTTTTTTTTTTTAATGAGAACTGCAGTTCCAATATGATGCCTCAGTTGTATTTTGGTTTTCATGGGGGAAAATAATTCGCTCTTGAAACTGAAAGGCACTGATGTAAGCAGGACTTAACTGTGGGCGAGCTGGAGGCCTGTTGCAGGAGGTGCAGCTTGTTTTTATGCTGTGGTGTGCATGGTTTACAGAGACTAGTTGCATTTTCTTTGTGTATACTGTTTATTGTATATAGGGGATGTACAAATATAAGGATACCATTTTGTCATAACCATATCAAATTCTACTGATTTCCACTGTAGACACTGTCTTATTGTGTAGATTTACAGGCCAATCCACTGACTTTGATTGTGTCATTTAACAATAGAACTGATAAGTAAAATTTAACTACAGACTTCTGATTTTCGTGTGATTATTTCTTTTTCTGAAAATGTGTTGAGAGCTGTGCAGTTGAGAGTGGATGGTAATTCCGACATGAGTGAAATAGCAGTTGACAGCAAGTATGTGAATTTGAAGTCACAGCTTTTCTGAATTGTATTTAAACTACAGCTTTCAAGGGCAAAGCTACTTTGGGCTTTTGTCTGGTTCAGGAGTTACTGCAGAGGTTTCAGCTTCTTTTCTGAGCAGCCCTCAGAAACACAAGCTGTGGTTTCTGGTGATTTTAAATATGATTGTTAGTGGTCTGCAGCATTAAGGAATTATTTCTCTGTGTGTACATATATGTGTGTGTACACATATGATTTATTTTTTATCCTTTATGAGATACCCACCCTCTATGTTGACTCTGGAGGATGCTGCCTAGCCACTGACTTCCAGTGCATCCCACTGTATCCCTTCTGGGGACACAAAAAAAAATTGACAGGGACACCTTCCACTGTTCCAGATTGCTCCAAGCCCTGTCCAACCTGGCCCTGGACACTTCCAGGCATCCACAGCTTCTCAGAGCAACTTGTGCCAGGGCCTCACCACCCCCACTGAGAGGAATTTCTTCCTAATATCTTATGTATATCTTCTCTCTTTCAGTTTAAAGCCATTCCTCCTTGTCCTATCACTCCATGCCCTTTTCAAGACTCCCTCTTCAGCTCTCTTGGAGCCCCTTTAGGCACTGGAAGGCTCCCCAGAGCCTTCTCCAGGCTGGATACCCCCAGCTCTCTCAGCCTGTCTCCAGAGCAGAGGTTCTCCAACTCTCTGAGCATCTTCTTGGCCAGAGATGCCACAAAGATACTTTTTGACAGTTTGGATGGACGCATTTTTTTCTTGGTGGCTATAAAAGATCTACAAGTTTGCCAGGCTTGCAACAGGACAGTTGACATGAAGGTGCCCATGGGAGACTTTGCCTTGATCTATTGGAATTCCCCTGTGAGGACAGAGCTGCTGTTCTCCTGTGAGTACCTGCAGGGGCATCTTACCTCTGTGAGGCTTTTTGAGCCCTGGGGAGCAGGGAGTGGAGGGGTCTGCCAGCAGATCTGCATTTGACTGGCTTTATAGATAGACAGGTCTGTGAGTGCACTGAGAGCGCTGCTGCAGGAGCTGCTAATGGGATAGAGGTCATGCGAGATGCCTCCCTGCAGCTAAAAAAGCACCCAGCAGTGAAGTCTGGCGTAAAACCAATTGGGGTTGCCTTTTGAGGGGAGTAATTTGACAGCTGAGAAAACTTACTGCAGGAGAGGAAGGATGGAGGAGTGGGGGATGTGTTTGAACAGACAAACTTCAGAAGCTGAGGAGCTACAGCAGTGAGCTCTCAAACCCTCTGGCGAGTTTTGAAAAGGCTGGAGACACATTAAGAAAACTCTTTGGAGCACCAAGATGCCTCTTAAGTTTCCAGGGATGGAAAGGGATGCCAGCATCTCCAGCACTGCCAGCATCCACCTGGGCCAGTCGGTGTGGAGCCCAGGGCTGTTGAAGAGATGGAGACGTGTAGTGCTAAAATTACTGTTAAAGAGAAAGTCTTGGTTCCTTTTGCCCTCCAAAAAATTGGAAAGTTGATAACTGTGAGACCTGTGTGGCCTTGCAAAGGGCCATATTTGGGTCTTAGAGTTTGGGACTAAAGCTTTCCTAAAGGGTACCTGGTAGGTAAAGGCTGTTGGACAAGAACTGCTCAGCTGATTTTTGTCAATGACCTTTGTATCCTCTTTATATGGCAAATGATCCATTTTAGTGTGCTGTAATACATTTGCTTCCAATGATGTAATTTTTGAGTAAAAATGAACTAATGGGCTTTTTCGTGTAGTTTTTAAAATTCACACATTATTCAAAATGTCAGAGCCATGGGTAACACGTGACAGATACCAGTGCAATTGCTGTTTCAGCTGTTTCTGCTCATGAAATCAGTGAGGAGAGGAGAAGAAAACCTGATACATCTCCTCTCTTAAATTTGAGCCAGAAATATCAGGTAATTGAGGAAACCTGCCAAACTAATGCAAACCTTGAGCTGCAGCCCTGAGCTGCCAGGTTGGCCCAGTACTCCCAGGGAGGCACAGAGAGCAGCTCTGGGTGGAGAGGTCATCCTTACGGAGTCATCTTCTGCGGGAGAAATATTTTCCAAGCAGGGGATAAATTTAAATCGTTCATTTACTAAAAATAACCCTGTCTCCAAAGGATTTGGGTGGAGCTGGGGATGGTTTGGTTATTGCTGGACCCTGCTGGGGTGGCAGCCCCTGGGAGGGGAGAAGTGGAGAGTCCTTCACAAGTGGGAATGGGGATGCTGGGAGGGGATGTGGGATCTCCTGCCTCCAAAGTGCATGGAGCACTGCCAAACCAAGCAGTGATCCAAATGAGGGTGGGCTTCAGGCTCCAGAGGCAGCTGGCACCGTGTCCTTCCTGCCCTGCTGGCAGCTGTGGCTCCACGGAGGAGCAGCCTGCACAAACCTTCCTGAGCAAATAGCACAGCGTCTGAACTCTTACCTATGAAATTCAATTCTGGGTTTCCTAAAGCAATCTCCCTGTTCCACCAGCCTCATCAGGGAAGAGTGTAATTTCATTTAATCCATTTCTTGAGTTCAGAGTGAACGGCGCTGCCATCATGCTAATATCACTGCTCTGCCATCTCTAGAGACGGGCTGACGAGTTTGGGCCTGAAATCGAATTTGGCTCTGAGCTTCCAGAGGATCTATCAGCCAAATTACCCGTGGTCTCTACCCAGCAGCTCTGTTATGCAGTTTAGCTCTGTGAGGATACATTAGGCCAGGCAGGAGAGGTTATATTGCTTTTTGTTTGGGGAGCAATGAAATGCTGAAACAATATATATGCAAAGCAATCAAAATAGTTATAGTGAGGGCTGTGTTCATTTTCAGGACAATACAACCACTGCCTTTTGGTATCCTCAGCTATTTTAATCTATGTATTCCCTCATATGACTGCAAATAAGGTTTTCACTTGATAGGATGTGCACAAGCAGTTGTGGACAGAAGCCTCTATATAAGATAGAGAGATTAATGTCAAATATATATATCTTCTGATGGGCATTCATGGACAGAGGGATGCAAATGGGTCCTAGAACAACACTCACTTGAGCCCTTATTCTGATAACTATGTCTCAGGTCCACAGTATCAGTTGGTGGCCAATGGCACAACACTTGTTTTGCCAGTGAATAGCAAATTTTCTGATACATGAAGTTTGGGAATTATGAGAATTATAGTGGGAAACAGATGAGTTTGGGGGATATTTAGACCAAAGGAAAGGTGAAATTTTGGAACAGCTCTATGTTTTCAGGTTCTCAGCTCACACTTCATTTTCCATCTTTGAAACTACATTCTTCTTTTAAATGCTGTCTTTAGATTGTGAAGGCAATCTGTAATGAGCTCAAATGATCCACAAGCCGAATTAAACCTTTGATTTCGGGTTAAATGGTTTAGCCTGACTTGGGATAGAAATATTGTGACCTTTTCCTTTCAGAACATCCTACAAAAATAAGATGCTGGGTTTTGGGTGGGCTATGCCTGTAAGGGGTCTCTCCCCTTTGCTATCTTTGCTTGGTAGTTGATACAGCAACTGTAGGAGATATTGCTGTGATTGAATCACCCAGACTGAGCCATATTGTTGAGGTTCCTAGGCCGTGGCACTGAGGCCTGTGAAGTTGAGGCGTAGATAAGAATTAGTGCCAAGAGTGTGTCGCAGTTAATATTTTCACTTAAGGTGTGACAAGGGTCAAAGGGTTTTATAGTATAGTATTTGGTGTGGACACGGTAGCTACCTTAAACAGTTTATTAAACAACAAGTGTTTGCATTATTTCTTGTTCTGTGTGCCAACTAGAAATCATCTGTAAGTGTAAACTATACAGAGTGTATAAAACCTGCCATCTTACACAGAATAAAGGAGAAACGTAGCACTGATCATATTGGTTGTATGTTGTGTTTGCTTTNGTTTGCTTTGCTGACTTCCCTTCTTTATCGGGGTTTCCCTGCGAAATTTCGAGCAACAGCTCTGTAATGTTATT
>VXBN01011903.1:1221-11736 GCA_013397395.1 Sinosuthora webbiana | reverse complement strand
CACATCTGCCTTGCTCAAGGAAGAGAGGAGGGATTTTCAGCAGAGGTCTGGCTCTTGGAGAGCCAAGTTGAGGTCATAGGATGGGGAGAACCCCAGGAGGTGACTGGATCCAGGCTCTCCTCCTAAATAGGACCAGCACTGTGACAGAGGTGACAACAGCAGAGGTGACAAACCTCTAAAGGACAAGGTGCTTTTCCATCCTGGTTCTCCTACAGCCCTGCACCTGTATTTTCCCTTGTGCCAAAAAGCCCTTAGGAAGGACATACACAGGGCTGGTGGGGCTCTACCTGCTCCAGCACCTCCCCTCAGGCAGCACCTGGTACCCTTTGAGTCCCATCATCCTTCTGAAGGTGGGAAAAAACCTGTGGAATGCATGAGCACAACTAATTTAACCTGCTCCTTTTGTCCTTTCCAGCTGGGGGGTTGCTCCCCCCAGCACCTTTACCTGGAGCAAAAATCAGGTTGATGAGTGGGTTGTCCCTTAGGTCTGTCTCCTGTTCACACTTTGGTTCTGATCATCTGCAGCAGTCACTTTTTTTTTTTCCCCTTGAACAGGATTAAAGATCAGGATAAACTGCATAACAGCCTACTGCCACTGTTGGGGGATTGTCTGTAAATTTGAGTTTAACTATCCTTAGGAGCTTCACCAGATGATTCCCTAAGGAGTCCTGGGTTTTGTCAAGCCAAGCAAAAATCNGCAAAAATCTCTGAGTACTGGCAGGAGGGAAAAAAAAAAAACCTTTATCAACAGCAAAAAAAAAAACCCTGTTCCTGATGAGATCTTACGTGGTCTGAAGCTGTTTGAGGAGAGAGATTGTGGCTCTCTGGCATCTCGTGTCTCCCCAGGGATTCCAGGGGTGAGCTGTGACTTCCCTCCGTTTGTTTTCAGCCCGATGAGCCTGAGCTGGGGGCTGGTGTTTGGGATCAGAGGGATGGGGAGGGAGCAGGCTACTGATCCATGGAGCTCCTGGAGCAGCATCTGCCCATCTGGATGACACGGATGGAGGTTTGTCCTTTGGTGGAATGCGAGGAGAGGAGCAGGGAGGCAGCAAAGGGCACTCTCACCCCTGAGCCACCACATGAGAGATGATTCCCAGCCCTTGGTGCACGAGCTCTTCTCACACCCTGTGGCCAGGCAGTCCCAGGAGTGGCCTCAGTGCCGGACACTTCCCCTGGAGACACATGGGAAGCCCATCAAAAAGATGAAGAATTGCCTGAAAAATTGGATGGAGCCAAGGGAGTGCCTCAGAAGAGTCCAAAATGAGCTGCAAACTCTCCTTGATCTCCCAGGCTGGAGGAGACCGGCTTTGGGCCGGGGCAGTCCAGCGCAGAGCTGGGGAGGGTCACGAGTGTCACTGTCCCCAGGCCATTTCTGGGGATTCAGCAACCTCTCACTCCACAGTGGGACAGGGCAACACAAAGAAAAGACTCCTGGAATTCAGGGCTTGTGTTGTGCAGGTGGAGCAGGCTGGGACGGCCCTCTGGTGACTCTGGGAATGGCGTGGGACCGAGATCCCACTGGATGAAGGACAGGGAGGGAACACTGGTTTGTGGGGTGCTGTTGTGGAGCATCTTGATTTAAGGTGTAACCAGGCAAAGACCATGAAGGGTGGCTGCCTTCACACAGGAATTTTCAGGAGTTCTAAAACAAGGTTGAAACAAAAGCAGGGTGAGATGGAAAAGTGGTGGCTGAGGAAAGCTGGAATGCCCTGGGCTCTGCCCTGTGGACTCACACATCCCAGAGTCCTGTTTCATCCTTCCCCTACTTCGTGTCATGAATTCCCTCCTCGTTCCCTTACAAAACATATTCTCTCAGAATATTCAGATACTCTCAACATATTCAGATGTGTCGAAATTAGTTCTAGTTCACACCCCTGGCTTGGGTTCCTGTAAGAGTGGGAGCACTTTTCCTGCACTCTCAGCAGAGGATCCCTCTTCCTCATCAAAGAGCCACCCTGGGAAGATGCACCTGAATTCTGCACTAGCACAGGATGTGATTTACTTCTGGGATGTTTTCCTAGATTTATCATTTATCATATTCTCTAAATATTCTGGAGTAGTAATCCCAAAGCTGCTCTTCGGCAGACCCATTGCTTTCTCTCTGGAGCTGGTAAAGAAGCACTTTCTTTTTCAGGGAAAAGGGAAAATATTCCTCTTGTTTCAGTGTTTGTATCACTGACTGATAGTTCAGTAGGGTCCAAGAAGCTTTCATCTGGATAGACCAAATTTCCTGAAAAATGTTGAAAACATATTGGTTCCAAACCTCCCCCGAAACCATATGTTCTAGATTAGGCATGTGTTGGGAGCTCCCTCTTTCCCCAGTCCACTGGAATCTGGCATTAATAACTCCACACTTAAAAATATTTGAAAAGCTTTACATTTCTTCTGCCCATGGGAATAAAGTGAATGTCACTGCACCTGTGCTGGAAAGGCAACTGCCAAGTTCTGGAGGTTTCTTGTTCATTGGGAAAACTGACATCCCGGATGGCAGGAGGTTCTTCATCACCTGGAATCTCAAGGAGCACCCAAGCTGCTCTTTCCACCTTGGGTATTGGTCCAATAGGGATAGAGGGGGTTGGTTAGGGACTTACCCCAGAGCCCTTGAGGTCAGAAAAGCCCTCCAAGATCATCCAGTCCAAGCTGTGACTGATCCCCACCTTGTCACCAACCCAGAGCACTGAGTGCCACATCCAGTCCTTCCTTGGGTATCTCCAGGGATGGGGGACTCCACCACTTCCAGTGTTTGAAAGGACCCACAAGGAAGCCAAGAGATGCTCCTCATCAGGAACAGTAGTGACAATGGGTGCAAACTGAAATGTGGCAGTTTGGGTTGGAACATACAGAAGGAATTCTTCTCCATGAGATTTAGTAAGGGGCTGGAATGGATTTCTCAGTTAAGATGTGGCTGCCCCTGGATCCCTGGAAGTGTCCAAGGCCAGCTTGGACAGGGCTTGGAGCAACCTGGGAGAGTGGAAGGTGTCCCTGCCCGTGCCTGGGGGTAGGACTGCATGACCATTAAGGTTCCTTCCAACCCAAACCTTCCATGATTCTGTGACTTAATGATTTAATGTTTATTTTGTGAAAGAGTGAGAAGTGATGTGGTGTTTCTGGATGATGCTGACCTCTCTTTAATCACCAGGATTTAATCTCTAATCTGTAACCTGGGATGAGGATAATTCCTCCGTACCTCCATCCTCTCATCTCCCAGGATGGAGGAGACATGGAAAGACAGAGGTGCCTCATCTGAATTGTCTGGTTTTACACGTCCCCAAACCAATGTCACATCTAGAGAAGAAGATTGAGGATGTTCCATAGTAACTCAGTGCTAGGAGATAGGAGAAGGGTCAATAATTCCCAATGAGTGATGAAAACAGGTTGGCACAGTCTCTGAAGGATGGATGGATGGATGGATGGATGGATGGATGGATGGATGGATGGATGGATATCCAAAACTGGTGGCTGCTGCCATGTACCTTTCCCAAACTGGATGAGTAGCTTAAAGACATCACTTGGTGTCATGTCCTGAATCAAATGATGCTGCTAAAACATGGTTGTGGCATTCCATGGCTGTTTCCTGCTCTTGGCAACTGGGAATTCCAGCATGTTCAGCACCTCCTTAGGTGTATCCTTTGTTTGGCTGATTCCTATAATGGTCAACCTTTTATAGGTTTGATATAAAATCAGCATAATTACAAAGATCTGTTCCTGTCCATAAAACCAGTTGGAACTGTTTGGCAAGAATTTAAACTATTTCTTGTTAATCCACACACACAGCTAATAAGGGAAGGCCGGGGTTTTTTAATATCCTATTTATATCAGCAGATGTCCCAAAGAAGTTTGGGATATTTCTGTATTTATAGTAAATCACAGCAGTGTGTAGCGTGCAGAAAGAGAGATTGGAGGGGGGGCAAAGTCAACTCTATTAATCCTGCTAAGAGCAAACATGTCACATGTAATATCCTTGAGTTGCATCACCATCTGGGATTTTTCTGAAGGCCTTGGAATTGATCCAGCAGATGGTAGGGCTGCAGGAGCTGGGGCTGGAACCTGCTCCCTGAAGCATGGGGAGATGTTCTGCTGCTGCTGGCCAGGCCACAGCTGGGGGTTTGCACACCAAAAACTCATCTCCTGCAAGTGTTTTCCTCAGCTTCAAGTGAATTGTTTGCATCTGAGCCCAAAGTGCTTCTCCTAGGAGGGACTTGGAATTGTTTGGAGTGGCTTGGAATGGTCTGGAGCCTTCCACTGGTGGTGGCTCTGTTTGGGTTGAGGTCTTTTGTCATCATGCAGAGGTGTCTTTCCTGCTTGTGCCTTTCCCTCCAGGTTTACCCCTCCTGCAGGCTTGACACTCCCTCCTTTTCTGGTGTCCTCTGCTTAATAATTTCCCAGCACTTTTGGAAAAATCAGCTTTTGGAGGGCTCTAGCTCTGGAGTGCTGCTCACAGCCAGGGTGTCCAGCCTGCAGCATTCCTGCTCCCATCTTCTCCTGGGGGAATCCCATCCTGTGATGAGAAATTCAGCTGGTCTGAGTTACTGCAGCAGTGTCAGGGGCTTTTGCTGCACGAAATCCAGGGAAATCCATGGGTGGTAGGAGTAGATGAGGTAGGTGCAATGTTTCCAGCAGCAGCTTCAGTAGCGATGGCTTCGGTGGTTAGGCAAAAATAATCCCAAAAGTAACATTCCAAAGGGAATGGCAGACTCTAGAGAGACTTTCCAGCCGTGACCTGTGACACAGGAGGGCTCACGCTGAGCCAGAGGATCCCCTCCAGACCTGTGCTTCTCCTTGGAAGCTTTTTCATTCCCAACTCAACGGTCAATTTGGATGTGCCACCACTGTTCTTGAAGCCCTCCAGGTCTTCTCCTTCTTTAGCCTTTCCCAGTGGTGCTCTCACCCCTTTCCCAGGGCTGGTGGCCACCAAGGCAAGTTCACTTTCCCACTTCTTGCCCTTACCAGAAGCCTTTTTGTGGAATTCTTCTCGTTTCAAGTAATCTTCCTGTATCAGATATCAGGATTGGCTTCACTGTTCCCAGGATTTCCTCAAACCTTCATTAAGTGGCAGCAGGATTTCCCCATGTTTTCCTGAGTTATTCCCATTTTAGGATTGTGCTTCTGCCTTGCCTGGCTGAGCAGCAGCAGCTGATCACGTGCAGGTGTCCTCCAGCATCCACCAGAACACTTTATGATTTCCCATGTATATATATTTTATAGGACTGTATATTTTGTATGACTGAATCTCATTCCATGCTTAATATCCTTCAAAGCCATCCAGCCTGTCCTGCTCTCCCAAATCCTTTTCTGTATTAGTTCTGGCCAACTTCCCTCCCCCTAAACAAGGGGGTGAACAGAGCTGACAACTCCTCCAAGGAGGGATCAGCATTTAAACATATATTTAATTCCAGTTGAAAGATGGGAAAAATAGAAGGGGATGCACTTCCCTAGGTCTGGGGCTGGTTTGAACCTCAAAGGAGAACAGACAGCATGTGGAAAGGGAGGAATGGGATTAGTGGGAAGAAGGACAGAAGTCAGAAAGAATAACTGTGCTTGGGTGGCTGCCACATTCAGTCCTGGCAGCTGGGACCACCTGGCTCTCTAGGACATTCCTGATGGATATGGAGAGGGATTCATGGGGAGCAGAAAGGTGCACTCATAAAGGTGCACACTTATAAAGAAGGGAAGAGAGGTGCCAGGGAACAGCCGAGAGGTTGGGGTGCCCTCAGATCCCATCGGGACTGGGATAAATCCTCAATTGCTGCATGGCAAAGCCCTGAAATCATCAACGTGGGACGTATTGATCAGTCAGAAGTTTTTCAAGTCAAACAAGTTTCCTTCTCCATGAAGATGGCAGGTCTGTAGACTGTGGAGCAGCAGAAGATACCCTGTAATTTGGTTTTTTGTACTCTTTTTATACTCTTATACAGTGGAGGAACACAGTGCATACACCTGTGATCTACATCTTGGAGTGGAAAGAACCAGAGTTTTCTCTTAGGCCGTCCTTGGAATCAAGGCCTGTATGAAACTACAGTAAATAATGTGGGTTGGGCAGCAGGCTTTGAGTCCTGGAACTTCTCCACGGGGGGAATGGGATGGGAAGGTGGGATTGGCAGTGTGAGAGTGTGGGAAAGACATAGGCTTGCAAAACTTGTAGGTATTTAACCATCGATTAAGAGGTAACCAGTGGGTCAAGTATATCATGGAATCTCAGATGGGTTTGGGTGGGAAGGATCTTAAAGCTCATCTCATTCCCCTGCCATTGACAGGGACACCTACCACTATCCCAGGTAGCTCCAAACCCCATCCAGCCTGGCCTTGGACCAGGCATGGAGCATCCATTATATTATAATGATATTATCTGTGTGTTCAACCACTGCATTTGACAAGCTTAAATATTTTGAGAAGTATTTTAAAGTATTTTAACAAGTTTAATGTTTAAATATTGGGTTGTGGCCTCTGAAAACCCTGGCAGAAAGGATTTTTTCATTACCGTTTTTCTCCTCTGCACATCAATGTTGGGACATCAAGCCAAGTTTTCAAGCCTTACACCTCAATACCTCAGCACCTGAGAGGAACATTGATCTGAAATTTTGGTGGCCCTCAGCTTAGACTCAGTAATTAATCACAGTTTAGCCTAAATGGAGCAGTAGCTCATGAACTCCCCATTTTGAGCAGAACCAAGGGAAATATTTTCAGCTCCGCGCTCCAATTAAACAATCCCCCCCTTGCTCTCGGGAGGCGAACAGATGCAAACCCCAGAGAGACTCAGAAGCTCCCAAGCTTAATAATCCTGGGGCTTTTTTTTTCCCCCCCTCGTGTCAGGAATACTTTTGTGTCTGTCGAAAGCTCCACTTGCAGATCCATAACATCTCTCTTTGCCGTGCCTGGAACAGATGCGTGTGTTGTAATATAGACTGCGAACATTGACATCCCATGTGGTTCTCATTCCTCCCAGTCATCTTTGAAGCTAATTGGATCCAGCCAGCCCAAATGTGTCTGGCTGGCCACAGCTATTTGTACTTTCACTCTGGTCCTTGTGCTAATGATGGTATCTATGGAACATGAAATAAACTCTCGTGACTGAGGGCTGCCGAGGCACAGCTGCTCACGTCTCACTGGGTTGGAATGGGCTGGGATCTTTAAATGGGATTTTTTTCCTCTTCTAATGTTGTTCAGTGGCTGGTGGCTACACTGGGGACTGGTGGGGCTCAGAAGTGCAGGATCAGGAGCCTGGCTGTCCAGCTTAAAATGTTTTGCAGTCTGGTGTGGATAGTGGGAAGGCATTGTTAGGAATCCATGTGTCATCCAATCCTGTGAATATTATAAAAAAAAATAGTATGAAAATATTATTAAAAACAGTAAATTAGCAGAAATTATCATTTAGATAATAGAATCATGGAATGGGTTGGGTTGGAAGGGACCTTTAAGCTCATTCTTCCCCACGGGCAAGGACACCTTCCACTATCCGAGGTTGCTCCAAGCCCTGTCCAGCCAGGCCTTGGACACTTCAAGGATTGGGGCAGCCACAGCTTTGCTGGGCAGCCTGTGCCAGGGCCTCACAGGGAGGAATTTCTTCCCAAAAATTACAGATACCACCATTTATAGATAATGTCTTTTGTAGATAATACCATTAATTTCCCATGACCCCACAGCACAATGCAGGAAAACCAATATTCCTGTTGGAAAGGCAAGGAAATAGCAAGGGAATATTCGGGGGTTTTTGCAGTTCATTCCCATCCATGATGAATTCTTGGTGAAGCAGTGGAACATGTTTCACACTTCAGCCTCTGCTCACAAAGTCCTGTCATTTCTCAGCTTCACTGTAAATATTTTCTCTCTGTGCTCGGGAGGTTTGGGTTCCCATTGTTTCAAACAGCCAGTTCAGAATAATTCTTTGCTTTTGTGGGTTTTTAGAGTTTTATTCTTGTTTTTAAACAACTTGGCTTGCAAGGAGTCAGCAGGGGGTTGGACCAGATGATCTTTAAAGGTCCCTTCCAACCCAAACCACTCTGTGATGCTCTGAAATTTGGGTTACTGCTCTCAGCTGAGACCATTCCTGTGCTGCTGCATGGGCCACAAATACATCATCCATTGTCCACTTGGAAAATAAAATGGCAACGGAGATTTTCTCTGATGAAATGATCCCTGAATTTCACTAATTTTCTTTTTTTTTTCTTCCCTTTGTAGGTCCAAGTTCAGTGAAAAACAAGAAAAAGGGTAAGTTTGAGTTTTAACTGATTTTTCCTTTCTGTGCTTTCTGAATTCTCTTTGGCCAACATGAAGGAGAAACCAATGGCAGCTTCCCTCTCCAGGAAAGGCTGGAATAACACCCACAAGCACCCCTTAAAACTTCCTTAAACACTAAAATAAGTTAATTATGTTGTACAGAAGTAATCCTAAAGATTCTCCACTTGAAGAGTTGAGTCGAAGCAGTACCAGGTACCAGGAGCTGTTCTGTTTGCCTGCCTTGGCTTTCATCCCAATCCTGCCAACCTGCAGCTTGGATTCTCCTTCAGACCCACCAAACTCAGCATGAACACACTTTGCATCCCACTTTTTCCTTGAGTTAACCTCCAAATTATCATTTTAGGAGCCCCTTCTGAGTGTTTCTCAGCCCTCAGGGTTTTGTGGATTTGGTGATGTTCCTCAGGCACTTTGCTGTGGATCATTGGGATTTTGGTTATTCAGGCAGCCCTGTTTGGGGGGTTCCTGATGCCATCCTTGTTTCTGTAGGACTGCTGGGAACACTTAGGGTCCCACATTTAGGGTCCCACATTTACTTCCAGGAGTTTGAGCAAGTCCAAGGATCCGAGCAGTTGAGATTTCCATGTCTGTACTACTGTAGTAGCACATCAAATGGCTTTAATCCTTGGATGCAAACTCCAGAGCCACCGCTGAAAGGTGGGAAGAGGCCACACTTGGCAACTTCATTTGTATTTACTCTGAGAAGCAGCATAAAATTTTATGTTGGAGAAGTTTGTCCTAACAAAGCTCAACCCACGTTCAATCAGCCCAACAAATAACAACTGATGGCTGCAGCCTCCGGAGCAATTCCAGAGGGGCAGGGGGATCTCGTGGAGCTGGATTGCATACAGCTGTATAAAGCAGCTTAATTTTATGGTATTGTCACATTTAATTCTTTTTAAAGTTTCAGTTCATTGTTTGATGAGTGAGAATTATGGAGAACTCCCTGCTTCTGCCTGCTCCGAGTTTCAGAGCCCGTGGGTACAAACATGGGAGACTTGGCAGGCTGGGATTTGGGTGCTGGGACCCTCCTTGGAGACCTGATAAGGGAGTTATCATATAATAAATGGGATATTTTTTGTCTTGTGAGGTTGGTTAATGCAGAGAAGTGGGTGAAATGCCTTGAAGGAGGGAAAGGCACAGAAATGTGTCGCTGGGATGAGCGATTGTGTCGCTGCTCAAGCAGCGGCTCCCTGAGTAGCTGAGCAGATTCCGGAGGCAAATGACTTAAACCAGCTGTGATGTGCATCTCTCTTGGGAAGAGAAGCCTGGAGTGACAGCAGCAGTATTCCCAACTCTCTGTCTGCAATCCTCCCTTGGGATGGCCTGGATTGGGGGGATGTCAGTGAGTGGTTTAGGGAAAATGGGTGTGGTTCAAGGTGATCATTTCCAAAGCATGGCATCATCCTGAGGAGGAAGAGACGTACTGGATTAGAGGAAGGCTGGATTGGGGCCAGCTCAGGTTGGAAGTCATGGCTGCTGGTTTGGAGAGAAATATTGCTATGGAGATTTGTCCCCTGAAGCCTTTTCCCACTTTTTGTAGAACACCAGTGTGGCTTTACTCACCCCTGCTTACTTTAACTTCATTTTCTGCACACTTAAATTATGTCCATAGTTGTCTCACCCTGATGTCCTTGAGCCCTTTCTCCTGGCTAGTAGCCATCCAGATTCCCACTCCTGTGCTAAAACAGATGGATTTTTCCTTATGCTTCTGTCCATTGCAAATATGGTTATTAGTAGAGAAACAAGTACATAAATGTACTCAGAAACTATTCCAAGAACTATAATTTTATATCCCAACTGCTGCTGTCATCTAAATATGAGTTTAATTCTGTCCTACTGGAGACCTTGTGGCAGCAATTGAAGCAATTTTGCTCCGTTTATGTTCCTTGGCAGAAAAGCTGTTTCAAAGTGGCATTTTAAAAACTACATCAAAAGAACATCATTTTTGTCGGGAATGTGGAAAATCAGGAGAGTAGGGACCAGGCTTTCCCTGCAGAGCTTGTTTCATCCCACTCTGTGTATTTAGGAGTCATTCCTGATGTAGTTATGTCATTTCTCTTCCTTGGGACATGTGAGGTGTTTGAGGATCATGGTAAGGAAGAAGGTTTTCAAGGCTGGTAAAATACTGGGACAGGTTGTCCAGGGAAATTGGAAACTGGCTGCCCCATCCCCGGAAGTGTCCAAGGTCAGATTGGACAGGGCTTGGAGCAACCTGGGCTGGTTGAAGGTGTCCCTGCCCATGGGACTGAAAGGGCTTTAAGGTCCTTTCCAACCCAAACC
>VXBN01011902.1:75488-94586 GCA_013397395.1 Sinosuthora webbiana | reverse complement strand
AAAAAAAAAAAAGATAATTTCTATTCCATATAAGACTCCTCATTCTTGATGATTCCAATATCCCAAAAGAGGCTTTGGTCCAGTATCCAGTCCTCTGGATAGAGTTCTGTGGCTTTCTTAACTCAGTTTAATTCAGTTTCCTAAAGATGGGTGTGTAGAGGAATTTGAGACATCAAATAACCCATTTGAGACATCAAATAATGCATTTGAGACATCAAATAACCCATTTGAGACATCAAATAACCCATTTGTGACTCCAAATAATGCATTTGAGACTTGTACACGGGGCTGACAAAATTAATGCAGAGTCTACACAAGAGGGCTGAGATACCTTTTAACATCCCAAAAAGCACCAACCAGTCCTAGGGGTCTGAGATATCCTTGAAATCCCCAAGGAATTCAAGAGAATTGAAGCTGAGATAACAAATCAAGTGTAGACACTGACATGTAGTTTCTTTCTCAGAATTTATTTGCCGTTGCAGAGGAAGTTATTTTGGGGTTGTGTAGGTTATTAAGAACATCTTCACGGTCACAGGAGTTGTGATGCAGGACTACAGGGAACATGAAACTTTCTGGAGTGGGAGATGGAGGTCAAGCAAAATCCCTGTCAATAAATGGGACTAAATATCTGTAGCTAAGGGGGTAAATTTAGACCCTATTCAACAACTGCTGTCAAGGAATCCATTTAACTGTTTAAATGTACCTTAATCTGTGAGATAAAATAATTCCTTAAGATTCCCAGTCGTTAATTTTTTTTCTCATTTCTTCATCTGTTAAAATGAAAGTAGCTCCTCAGTCTCTAGCGTGTGCAACACCCTCAGATAACACATTCATAGAATTTTTCAATCATTCAGATTAAACTATGGCCAAGACTACCATTCTTTAAATAAATTTATTTAATTTTAGGCGGCTCATGGAGAAGAAATATTTCTGTGGTCAGGCTGCATTTAAGTTTGGAGAACCTGATGTTAATAATCCCACAGCTAGTGATTTAATTCAGTTTTGGCCAGCTTGTAAATACGTGAAAATCCAAAAACTGTGAACATCATTTGAGTTTTGTGGGAAACATAGCTGCAAAAGGAAGGGGATAAAAATGTCCAGATTGGAGAAGAGGTGCTATATAAGGTGATTATTATGTCACACTGAAGAATCCATGTGGAATGTACACCCAGAAAAGTACACAAATTAATAATTGTTTGGGATCACAGGCTCCTCCTGCAGCAACCCCCAAAAAAACCCCAAAACAAAACAAAAAAACAACCCCAAAAAACCAAAAACAAGCAAACAAATAACCAAAACCCAAAACAAAACAAACAAAAAAAACCAAAAAAAAAACAAACAAAAAAACAATTCAGCTGGAGTTTTCACATTCTTAGACCTCAAAGTTTAAACCACGAGGTACAAGTGCAGTTTTCTCACTCTGATAATCACAGAAGTTCTTGGTGGTTTTTGGTCTTTCTCTTGCCAAGGTTACGGGAATCCATCCAGAATGCAAAATATTCCAGCAGGTGGTCAAAGAGGAGGCTCTCTGCTCGGAGCACAACGAATCTGCCCCACCTGATCTTAAAGGTAAGATGGGCATTCCCTGGTCCTGAGGGACATTCCCTGTCTTGGAATGCCTCACATTACTGGAGGGTTTGGTGTGTTCTCTATTTACATACAAAACTCCAAAGAAACTCCCACAGAAGGTACTGAAGACTCCACTGAAGTTGTATCACGTTGGGGATCATTCCAATCTGGTGAAAATATTCTTTGAGGGGGGGAAAGGAAGATAAAGAAAACCCCAAGTTCTTCTAAATGTTACATTTTTACAATTTTAGTCATTATTTGTCTGCTCGTGAAGGTTTATTGTGGTGGTGTTCAGAAGTCTATCCCATGCTCAGATATAAATTTCAAAAACTAAAATGAACACATAACAGGGCCTGTAAAATATATTTAGAATGTTGTGTAAGGTGTTCCCTCCTGGGGTTTTGGCATTGTGGAAACACGCTTAGAAATAACTCAGCATGGAATTTCAAAATGCTCAGACTCTTTCAGAAATTCAGTTCCATTTTATTCTGGTCAGCTTTGCTTAGGAAAATTTGAATCCACCTCAGTGAGATTTTTCACTTCCATGAATTTTAAGATGTTTGTTTTCTGCAGAGGAATTATGAGACAAAGATACCTCATGCATTTAGTCAGGAGAGAATTGTTGGAAACCCTTGGAAGTCTGCCTTTAGCAACCTGGTGAAAATCAGAGTCCAACACCAAAATATTTCCTTTGTCTTTCATATCATTCTGCAGAATTTCCAATCACTCCCTAGTTTCATATTTCTCCTCTAGTTTCTTGTTTTATTTTGGTGCTATTTTTCACAGACACTTCAAGAAAGTCCAAAATACCTATTTATGCACTTAGAACACACAGTAACTCACCACAAAAAAAATTCTGGTATAAATTAGGCATTTTCAAAAATGATTCATTACCTGCATTACAGGATGTCATTCCAGGCATCTTCCTCTTCAACACAAAAGTAATTACATGGTTTTAGAATCCTGTTTATAGCAAAAGAAATAAAAATCCCTGAGAGTTCTGTTAAACTTTTTAACAATCTTCAACCTTGTCCACTGAGCTTCTCAGAGCTCCCTTTTCCTTCTTTTCTTCTCCAGAAAAGGAAAGACTTTAATGAAAGTCTGTTCTGGTATTGACAACATTTGTCAATATAGTTTGAAATTAAATATTAGAGCTGGAAAAAAAAAATTCCCAAATATTTTATCCCAAAACTACTCTAAGATAAATAAAAGTCTATTGCTTGTGTTTTCAGTTTTCAGGAACTCAGTGAGACCAACAGAGGGATCAGAGTTTGTAGGGTCAAAGCTCAGCAGTCACAGACAATCTGTGCTGGAATCAGTCTGTGTTTTTAATCTAAATAGTTCCACATTATTCTTGTGCAGAGCAGCATCCAGTGCCACCAGCAGAACCCAGGGTGAAATTCCTCTAATTTTGGAGCAGATGTGTAAAATAGGTCAAATTAATCAAGTCCTAACTCCACTTTTTTCTTTTTTTTTTTTTTTTTTTTCCTTCACTGTCTAAAAATTCCTGGATTTCTGAACGAGACAAATATCTATGGTGTCAACATTCATAGATACAGCTCCTACTGGATTTGTCTTTATGGAGTCTCTGGTGGCTTGGACACCACCAGTCTCCTGAAAACCTTGGCACGCAAAATTCCCTTTCAGCCTCTGCACTCAGCAGTGCCTTTGATATAAACTGTAGAAGTCACTGGAAATAAATCATTTCTAAGACTTAAGACTTAGAAGTTCTGTTCCTACACAAAGTCACCCAAATATAACTTTTAACTCCCCATTGCCAAATAAAAGCGATTTTTAGACCCAGCTCCTCAAATCTGCCAAGCCTTTCTGAGAGGGACCACTTCAGCTGCTAAGTGTAAGTGTGGGGGCCACTGCATGTCTAAGTGGGACTAATTGGCCTCATTAATTTAACAATTAGCAGCCGAGTTTAGGCTGTAAGCATCAGGGAGAGCCAGGTACTCGCAGGGTGTGATTCATCCTGTCCTCAGGAAGAAGCCACCAACATTTGGGATGAATCAGCTCTGGAAGTCTCTTTCTGTTGTTCACAACGGTGGACGAGATTAGCTGACATGTTGGAGGCAATTAAAATTACAGCTAACGAATGAGGGCCTCTATTTTCCCTGGAAAAATTAGTATAGCAGGAATTTCATCCTCCCGGGGGTGATGTGAGGATAATGCTGTGGGAGATTCTCAGGACTATCCTTCTGAAATCCGGAGAGTAACTTTGCTCAGCTCCAGGCAAGTATTGCTTCCACATTTCAACTTGACAACTTGAGATTTGCCTTGTCATCCGTCGGCAGAGGCAGCAGAAAAGAATCATGGAAGAAAACAACACCTCCCAACCCGACCCCCTGCTTTATGACTACCTAGAGATTAGTTTTGGTTAGAGCATGATGCTCTCTTTTATTGTTTCAGGCGTATTTACATGCTGGCAATTTTTCTGTGCTGCCCCCACGCCCACTTGCCAAGAGCTCCAAGTCTCAGTGTGATGCAGCTGTGACAAATCTGTGATTCACTGAAACTCCTGAAAACCCTTTTTTCAGGGCACTCAGAGCCAGCAGCCTCTGCTTTAGGGAACCCTGTGCATTCCAGACTCACTCCCAGTGATGGTCGCCTTTTATAATGCCGAGGTGTTCTCCTAGTTTGGGATGAATTTAATCCCTCTGGAAATCCACCACAAAAATGACATTGATTGCCTAAGACTGGGACTTCAACCCAAATTTCCTTTAAGCCAGGTGAAATTGGTAGCTTTTTAAACATGAATGAAAGAGAGGTTCAGGCTGAGTTTTAAGTCTGATGTATTTCAGTCAGACTCTGTAATGAGGCATCTCAAGTAATGAGAAAGGAGTAATGAGAAATCTCAAGTGCTAATCATTATTCAATACTTTTATTTCCGCGGCTTTTGTTTTGACAACAGGAAAGAGCTCCAATTGATTTGACTTTTGGATTGTGTCCGCTTGAATTTCAGGTACATTCTCTCATGAGATAAGGAGAGGGAAGGTCCAGCTGGAATACTAAGTGTGAGCAAGGATGCATTCAAGGAGAAAAGGAAAACACTCCACTCCTTCATCTGCAGAGCTGCACGTCCTGCTGTGGCTCTTCTTGCATGTGAATGAGTGGGAAAGCCACAATCTCATTATGGAAGATCAAATGTGTGATGTTCTCTGTGATTTTCTTTATTTAGAGGGACTTTTGGTTGGTTTTTTTTTACAGGATGTGCCAGAGATTGGGATGGTTTAACCTGCTGGCCCAGAGCCACTTTTGGGGAAGTGGTTAAAATTCCCTGCCCACGTTTTTTTGAAGAATTCACCAGTACCCACGGCAAGACTTTTTTTCCTATTCTTCTTCTTATCCCTATTTTTTAATTATTGTTATTTTAAATGAATTCTTGTAGTTGAGGATTCCTTCATATTTTCCTGATTTACAATGCTCTTATTTCAGTCAGCATTCAGTAATTATCCAGACAAATCTCATCTTGGGGTCAATATTGACACTCTAATGTTTTGTGTTGTGCCCTACTGAATTCTTTAATCCCTTTGGTGATGTAAATATGATGGACAAGTTCACCATGCTGCTAAATTTATAAAGGAACATGTCATAGAAGCACTGATTTATAAAACTGTACATTAATTAATATTAGAAAGAACCTCCTGAGGTCATCCAGTCCAATCCTCCAGTCAGAGCAGGACCAAGATCAAAGCTTGTGTGGAGCTTCCAGTCTGGAAAAGACACCTCAGGGCTTTGCCCAAAATCCCAAAATACGTTGTAAATGTATAATTTGATTTCCTCTGTAGAAGGAATGAATTTGCAGAGTTGATTTCCCTCATGAAATGCACAAGTCCCACTGCATCTTGAAATGACTGGGAACATGTCCCTCAATTTTTTTCCAAGGATAGATATATAGAATATTGTCATTCTTAGAGCTAATCTCCCTGAACATGACTAAACCTCTAAGTCCCGCACTTAGGAAACAAAGGGGTAATAAGAAATTGTTGGTACCCATCAAAACTTAAAGAACAGCAGCACCAGCAGCCCTAAGTTAATTTTCTGCTGTGTTTTCCCACTGAAGGTTTCCTGCAGAGGAACTGCACACAGGAGGAATATTGGTCAGAGCCGTTCCCCCCATACACCATTGCCTGTGGGTTTGATGAAGGTTCCAGTAAAGGACCTGAGGATCAGGTGGGATTTGATTTTCTGCTTCTGAACACCTCCAGAGCATCCTCTCCTGAGCAGCTGGATGCTCCACACATCTGAGTCCTGTCAGGACCCAGTAATTACCCATTTTCAGTGCTAAACTCAAAGGTTTTAGGTACATTTAGAACTTGTTTAACAAATTAGGCTTAACATAAAGCAGCCAGCACTTTCCTCTCCATCCAAATGTCTCCTCTGGGTGTTAAACTCATGTTTAGTTCCCCTGTCCAAACTAACAAAGACTGGTTTTCTGACAAAGGTGATGTAAATCCTCATCATGCGCACATCTCCCAGGGAAGCCCTACCCACCAGTCCTCAGGGATTTTTTTCAGGGAAAAAATCCTTTGCATCCCACCTATTTGTATTGTTTTCCAGATTTTCTTTGAGTCATAGAAAAAATAAATTCTTAACTTTATACCCTGGTGGTCAACACACGTCCTTAGGAGGGAATTCTTGGAGGCCACTGAGTATTTCCACACTTAATCTCAGGTGTTCAGTGGAGCAGGAAGTGAATATTTTTTCCTATCCGAAAATCATCATTCATGCTCAACTAAGCTTCAGAATTTCTTTCACCTCCACATCTTGATGTGATTTAAATTTCCACATTCCTCCTCATAGTACTGGAGTTCATCTGGAGCTCAATGACCTTCTATAGATAAGAATATTTGTACTTTGCACTGTGGGGAAAGAGAAATGCTTCAAAAGCTTAAATAAATGCTTAGAAAACGTAAATAACTGCTTAAAATCGTTCTGGAAAGGTGCTGGAAATTATCTGAATAGTTCAGAAGGGATGTAAGTTTAATAAAAGGATTTGTATTCCGGAGCACAGTTCTCCAGCCCCATGGGGTTCTCCCACAGGACTAAACTCACTCTCCAGGTGGCTTTCTCCAAGCAGCCCCTGGATTATGCTAAAGCAGACACAATTTCTGGCTGGTTTAGGCTAAAAATGAAGCAAGGAGCTGTATTTATATTTCAACAGGACAGCAGATTTCTGCACAGAGCTGCTGTCTGTGCTCTGGCTGTGTTTAATTTGTCATTCCAGTCAAATCCACAAGGTTTGACTACAAAAGGGAGATAAGATCAGCAATCTCTGCTGCGCTGCATACACAGGGAAGTGAGTCAAAATCACAATTGTGTCCTAAGAGGACCACTTTGTATTTTGTATCTACAGTGAGACCTTACAATGTCTTTTGTATTTAGTGTTGTTTCTTAATCCATCCTACAAAACCAGATGAAATCAATTGAAACGCTTCATTATGCAATTAAATAACCTCTTTTCAGGAATATTTCAGAAACACCAGGAAGACTCCTGTCATGTCAGGCTTGCAAGATCTCTCTATGGATCTATTTAAAATTGCTAATTTGTTGTCTCAACCTAGAATTGCAGCCTTTTGGATAAACAGATTTGGGATCAATTTGAGAACAAATTGTCCACTGGGTTTATAAGAAGGAAATTTGCCTGGGTTCAGAGAATTTAGTTTCTGGGGATTTTAAATAATTAGGTGATGTTGTGGTGAATCAGAATAAAAATTGCATAGTTAAAGCTAATTAAACAAGCTTTATTTTTCTTAGGACGCAGGATCAGGATCTCTTAGGATATAGGTCTTTTAATTAAAAACAAGTGAATTATAAAGAATTTACAGTGCTACAACATACAGCAAGGAATCGACTGTTTGTCCAGAGAATTAAGGACTGTGAGGTGATTTTCTTGGCTTTAACTTACCTCCACAACATGATGTAATTCTTTATCAATGTTTCAGCTTCCTCACCAGCAAATTGAGAGTTTTATTTCTCTTTCACCTATAGCTGTTTATGAAAATCAATATTTATTGAATCTGGCCCAGGTCTAAAGTAACAGATTCACAAATCTCTCACCAGAAGGTTTCAGCACTCCGGAGTTTTTATGTTCTGACATGAGACAAGGTGGTTACATATCAAAGTTTATATTTTCCTGGTGAACATGCTCAGGGGGGTCAGATGAGCCTGTGGGCTGTGAAACTTCTCTCCCGTGTAGAGTTAGGTAGGACACAAAGGAAAACTTGTGTTAGTGGTGGAGGGAAAATCCTGAAGCAGATCTCGAGCATGAAAAAACAGCAGAGAGGTTGCGGGGCTGAGCAGCGAGGGAAATGTGTCCCAGTGGAATGAGCAGCCCAGAGTGCATCCAGCACAACCCCCTGCACTGGGCTGTGTCTCTTTTTCCCCCACAGAAATCCTATTATTCTGCATTTTGGCGTGTCTACACCGCTGGCTATGCAGCATCCGTGACTTCGCTCATTACAGCTCTAATTGTCTTTGCTGCCTTCAGGTAAGTACAAATGGACTTTTTACCAGGATGCCTTAAAACAATTTCTCTCAGATCCTCTGTGGTTTTGTTTTGCGGGATTTTTTTATGGTTGTTTTCTCATCATTCTAAGGCATAACACCTTTGATGGTGATGCGTCCTTCTTTACTCGTGCTGTGGTGTTTCCCTGCAGATGTTAAAATAATCAAGCTGGGCAATCTCTCTTAATCTCCTTACTGACACCACACAGTGGAAATGACCTTTCTTTAGATGATTTTTAACATTCTTTGGTCATTCCTACAGTGCATGGCAGGGCAGACTCTGCAGAAACAGTATCCCACATCCTCGAACCACAGTTTCCTAAATTGTCCATTCCCTCTGTGAAGGGCCATTGCTTTCATAACTGAGAGACATAAAAAGAGGTTTGATTAAATTTAAATGCCTCATTTGATGATGTTGGCTATTAGGAGGTGGATCTGGGGTTTGGTGGAGGCAGAGCCCAGAGCAGCTCCCCAACTGGAGTGGGTTGGCAGCCTCAAAGGTCGTGGCCCTTGCAGAGGGACCCAGGAGCACGAGGCCGATGTGTCCAAACCTTGAGGGAGATTCCTTCAGCCCAAGGTACAATGTGCACAGGGCAGTCTAAGGAAAGGGAATCATAGAAATATTGGGCTAGAAAAGACATTTAAGGTCAAGCCCAATAGTTATTCCAGCACTGCCAAGTCCATCACTAACCCAGGAGCTCAGGCACCACAGCCATGCATGTTTTAAATACCTACAGAGATGGGGAACCAACCACTTCCCTGGGCCAGTACTCAACAACCCTTTCCATAAAGAAATTTTCCCTAATATCCAGTGTAAACCTCCTCTGGCACAACTTGGGGCCTTTCCCTCTTGTCCTGTCCTTGTAACTCTGGGGAAGAGCCCAGCTCCATCGGGCTGTCCCCTCCTGTCAGGGAGTTGTGCAGAGCCACAAGGTCCCCCCTGTACCTCCTTTTCTCCAGGCTGAGCCCCTTTCCCAGCTCCCTCATCTGCTTCTCCTCAGATTAATGCAGTTTAGGTCAACTGCTCTGGGAGCCATCCCATAATATGTGACTGACACCAATCCAATCCTTTCTTGGACCCGAAAGGGACCAAAAAGCCTGATGCAAGCTTGTTCAACAAGAAAAGTTATTAAAAATAATTAAGAGGTATTATCATAATCCAGCCCTAGAGTCCCACAAGTTACTCTCTGCTTCCGGCATCTCCTTTAAATGAATGTGTGGTGATCCAAGGACAATTATCCTGGAATTTTTATTAGCTGAGAAAGGTAACAACTTCTCTGCTCCCTCCTGTCTCGCTGCCTCTCGAGCAGTGACAGATCATTTATTGCTTTGCAAGGTGTCTGCAGTCTTGTGTGCTCCTGTTTGATTTTTGATGACACCATGAGAAGCTTCTCTGAGAGAAAAAAATTCTTGTTTTCTCTTTCCATGCCAGAAAATTCCACTGCACACGGAATTACATCCACATGCACCTGTTTGTCTCCTTTATCTTGAGGGCAGTCGCTGTTTTCACCAAAGATGCTGTTTTGTTTGCAGATGAAACCATGGACCACTGCCTCATGTCAACGGTACTGACCTTCCCCTCTCTCTCACCCTTGGCTGGACATTTAATTCTTTAACTGAAGGCAACAGGGAGATCTTTTCATCCTGTTTCTCCTGTTGCTAAAACTGAAATCTTTAAACAAACGCTATTACACAAACCCAAAGACCAAGTGCTAAGGTTGCACTAAGCTTTGATATTTAGGACTGTTGGCTCTCATGAAGCTCTAACAATTTCTACCAGTGAAGAATTTAATCTGTGAGAAAAACTCCACAATATTTCCCTTTCAAAAATCTAAAATAAAGCAAATTTAAATTCCAAAACCAAACCAAGAGAAATTTGTTATTTCTTCATTCTTGTGTGGCAACACTGAATTTTGCCTACATTTCAGTAGAAACCATAAGGAGAGTAGACCTAAAAGGTTTTTCTTCCTCTGCACTTCCAGGTTGCCTGTAAGGCTGCTGTGGCCTTCTTCCAATTCAGTATTTTAGCCAATTTCTTCTGGCTTCTCATCGAAGGGATTTACCTGCAAACCCTGCTGCTGCTGACCTTTGTTTCCAACAAGAAGTTTGTGTGGTGGTTCATATTTACTGGCTGGGGTTAGTACTCCCTTTGTCTTTGTGCTGTTCAGTATTTTTTTTGCTTGCAGAAGTGGATAAAATCTGTGTTTTGAGGTAAAAGGAGCCTGTTGAAGGTGACATTTTTTGGAAAGAAGTTACCCGTTCATCCAGTGCTGTTATATCAAAGTCACATCATTGTGTTACCTTTTATATCTCAGTTATTTGCACTATGGTGATGAATAATCCAGGCCTCAAGAGGATGAGTGATATGGCTGGATAATATCCTAGGAATATGTTGAGTTCCTCCGCTGACTAAAGAAGTTTGGGTGACTGAGCTGCCTTTTGTTTTTAGCGAGCAGAATTTGACAGATTAATCTTAAATCATGGGAGTCCAGGCCTAGGAATCAAATGATTCTGTTTTTCTTTTATTTTCAGAGGTCTCCTGACTTTAAGGAATCTTTTGAGGTTATGCAGCAATCGAAGTTATCTCTGATATTCAGAATAGGAATGTAAAGTAAATAGGATTTCTTTCACTGCTCAGAATTGTTTATTGTAACTCTCAGATATTGCCATGTCTCACCTTGGCTGCTCTAAAATACAGGCACCCAAATTGAGTGATTACAATGACATTTTTTGACTTAGAAGTGAAATCTAAATTATCCTGAATAAAATATTAATTTATCCTTCACCTTCAGATTTTTTTAGACTTTATTTAATGTAATTAAATTTTTGTTGGAGCTATTCCAAATAGGATCGTCTGAAAGTAGACTCTCAGCCCTTGATTAATCATGGCCAACTTGAGATAAGAAAGCAAACAACTCAATTAATAATGTGGTAATCCTCATCTCCTTCTGCAATCAATGGAAGGTGAGAGATACCCCAGGGGTAACTCACATCTTTGGTGATGTGGAGGGAAATATTTCTTTTCATTAATTAAAAAGCCAACTTGAACTTAACAAGGTCCCAGCTTAAAGGACTTGAGCAAAGGGCTAAAATTTGGAGGGACAAGTCCTTGGCCTTTCCTACAGATCTCAAATGATACTTAGAAAGAAATTACTTATATTTCTATAAAATAATCAGTGAAAATCTCACGTGCTTCACATTAGAGTCCCTGTTGTGGCATCTTTGAAAGTCACTCAGTCTTTGGAAATTCAATTCCACAGGAGGAGAGAAAAACAATTTCTGCTTTATAGGCCTTAAAAAAACCCCAGTCAAAAATGTAGAAGGATGGAGTGATAACGTGAGGCTAGAAATCACTACATCTTGGATTCAGTTAAATTTTTCATGGAATTCTTATCAACTGATTGGTCTGGGGTGATTAGTAGAGTGGTTAGGACAAAAATATGGACTCTTCCAGCTGCTGTACAAAGGGTGTTTGTTGGCCACAATTCACAAGATAAAAGAGCCCCAGATAAACAAATGATTACTCCATCTTTACAAGTGTTTGTAATTTCTATCCAAATCTTCAAGTAATTCTTTACATTTATTTCTGAAAACGTAGTTTCACACCATCCCCTATTCTCCTTTGCCACGATTTCATTCTCCTGCCCTTTCATTCCTTTCCTTTTCCCTTTTCCTGGACTGCAAATTAAATTCATTCATGAAGTTGTTGAAAATTGTCTGACCCATAACTTGACCTTTAATCCAACCTGTGAAACCTGTTGGAATAAAGATTCCATGGGACACGAAATTCAAACCAGTTGTTTTGTTCCTGTTGGTTTGCTCAGGAGCTCCCACTGCTGTGATGTTTGCTTGGGTCCTCACACGAATCCATCAACAGAACACTGGGTGAGTCAGAGCTGGGATAAGGAACACCAGGACATCCTAATTTTTATGATGTTCTGTTTTTCTGGTGGGGAAAAAAAAAAAGATGTGTACAGAAAAAGGTAAGGGGAAAAAGCTCCCATGATTCTAAGTTTTACCTCTAATTTTTTGCAGCTTGTACAGAAGTAAGTGAGAAAATACTTTAAATCTTGTGATTTTTATGTCCATACGTGGGGTAACAAAACCTGTAAATATCGTATCAACTATTGAAATTTCATTTAAGTTCCCTAATGCCTGATCCTTGAAATAACTGCATTTCAAGAAAGTTGCTGCTTCTATATAGTCAATCATAAATTACTAACCCTAATCTCTTCAAATAAGAACTTCCCAAAAGACCAACATTGTCCTGAGTAGTTTCTCCTTTTGCTTCCATTAAATTATTTTATTTTGTTTTATTTTTATCTGTGTCTTTAAACATGAGCTCCAGACAGAAAGATTGTTTACTGTAAGCTATCCTGGAGGCTTTCAGATAATTTCACATCAGCTGGAAATATATTATTTTATACCTACCTGCTCAGAGCTCAGGAGAGCTGAATAAGAAGTTGAGTTGAAAGTGATAAGGGCAGGAAAGAAGCCTGAAAATACAAATGTGGTGTGGTTTTTTTTTTTTTTTTTTACTTTGTTTTGGTTCTTCAATCTGTGATTCTTGCTGATTAAATTTTTTTTAGATTAGACTACACAGAAACCAGGGACATTTAGACAGTGATTTAGAACTTAGTGTCCAGCACTTTCCTTTCCTGTGGCAGAAGTGCTTTTTTGTTTGATGGAAGCTCCCATGGGACAGATAAAAACCTGGCTCTGTTTGTTGTTTCAGGTGTTGGGATGATGATGAAAATGGAGTGGTGTTATGGATCATCAAAGGCCCCATCCTGCTGACTGTATTGGTAAGGGTTTTTTTCATTTTCCCTCGAGTTTGTGAATATAGATAATTTTATCTAGTGTGCTTTTAAAATAAGTTCTTATGATTGTAACTTAAGAAAAAAAAAAATCTCCCTTATCCATGAATTTATGCCACCAGAATTTAGGGAGGGAGCAATCTGTTTTTCAGATCTGTTTCTGGTAAAATCCCTGTCATAAACAATGACAAGTACAGGAGGGACTTTTTTTTAGACCATTTAAAATCTAAATTTCCAATCTAAATTGAAAGTTCTGACCAGAAGTGCAAGGCATTAATATCAGACATAAAATGATATTAGGATGTGTAGGTCTACAATAATTCAACGTAACTTTCATCATATTTTATGTACAGCTATATATTGGTGGGAAAGATAATTATTATTTCTAAAGCTATTGATCTGAGCTGAGAACAGATGAGCACTGGTTTATAGCAGTGCAATTCCTAGAAGTGGGGATTTTTTGTTATTTGTACCAGCTGAAGGCATGTACTGGTTTGTAGTAAATTTTTAGGTTTTGTCTTGTCTTTACAGATTAACTTTATTATATTCATTAATGTGATCAGGATTCTTGTCCATAAATTGAAATCCCAGGAGGGAGGAGGGAGCCATTCAAGCCACTTTGTGTAAGTACTTCTGGGTCTCTTTGGACTGACCTGCTCTAAAGCTGTAAGAAAATTTTTATGGGTAGGAGAACAGAATGTTCTACTCCTCCTCTAACAGAAAGAGAAGAAATGACAATGTGGAACTTTCTTTTTCATCCCAAATCTCACATCTTGCCTTTTCTTCAGGGGAAGAAGTGTGGGATGAATGTGCTGGGGACAAAGAGCAAAGCAAAATATGAAGTACGAAACTTCAAAAGCTTGAAAGCGTAAACACTAAATGTCAGGTGATGAATCCAGCTCACTCCCAGCCCTTTCCACACAAACGGCCACAGAGAGAAAGATGCAGATAATTTCCTTTAAATTCTTTGCAGTAGCAGGAAACAATCTGTAACCAAACCTGAGGCAGTGCACTTCACATGGCGGAGTCTGCGCCACAACAGTAGCAAGGGTTTCCATTTTAGGACAGGATTTGGGTTTCATTCATTGTTTCACTTACAAGGTAAAAACCAGAGAGTTCAATACCTTATTTTGGCCGTGTTCCAGCACAAAGGCACCTGTTGGATCCTTGAAGCTGCACCTCAAAACCTTGATACTATTTCTATTGGGCAGGATGCCAAGAATCCCACCTTACCTGGAACATGCTTAAAAGAGTGCACAAAGACTTTCAGCACATTTTTGGGGTGTTGTAGCAGGTGCAAAGGTCTGCCTTACACCTGGCTTCTTTGGGTTTCTTTGGGTTTTTTTTCGTTCTGTATGATTTGTTATTTTCATCTTAATTAAAACATTTTTGCTTTTCAAACACCTCCAATAATAATAATAATAATTCTGTATTGCTAATATTTTAAGCCATTCTGGGGCTTAAAATCACCTCAAACCCAGAGGTCGTGCACCTGTGAGGGGCTCATAACATTCTGGCCCACCATAAATACATCAAAAACCTAGTGCTGGTTGTTTGCAAACCCCTTCACAGTCACTGGAAATCCCATCAGTGCAGTCACAGTACCTGTCCACAACTTCTCTGGATGCAATTTCCTCCATTTGGTGCAGTCCTCTGAATTAAAAAAAATGTTCCAGCATATAATTTCTGTCACTCATTTCCTGTTTCTAACAGTGCACTGTTGTTCAATTCTCGCTTTTCCAGGCGCCTTGCAAAATCCACGTTACTTTTGATCCCCCTCTTTGGGGTGCACTACATTGTATTTGCATTTTTCCCCGAGAGCACTGGTCTGGAGGCTCGGCTTTATATCGAGCTGGGCCTGGGCTCATTTCAGGTAAGATGGACAAAATGCTCAACAGGTTGAGGTGTTTGGTCCGTAACACCCCACTTCAGGCTGGTTATTAGAGCAGGATTTATTAATGCATCCAAATTCAACTCGCTCCTCCCATCTCACTCCTTCACGAGCTCTTATGTTGCTTGTTTTTTTATTATCTGAAATCTCTGAGTCAGACTTCATATGAATAATCACCAAGAGTAAATACAACAGCTGCTTTTATTGAATAACAATGGCAGAACGCCATGAGGACCAGTCTGTGGATTAAGGTGAACTGACTGAATATGATTTCACATGCAATAACAACAAGAGGGGTGGTAAATAAAGGTACATAACCACCTGCTCTGCCCTTACCCTTTAGGAGGAGTGAACCATGTTAACATCTCTTTGTTTATTTTGCTGTTCCGTGGCTCAGAACAGCAGCATGGATTTGAGAGGGTCAGGGTCTTGTACTGAACAGCTGGGATATTCTCCCTTCCCCTTTCCCCTGTACCCCACCATGATTTGTCCACATTGATCCGTGTTGCAAATGATTTGTCTTCCATGCTTCCCTTATCTGAGGGAGAGTTTGTTTGCAGGATACAGTAAACAACAAGTCAATCCTTGTTGCCTCTGTACAAGGGCAATAATAAACATAAAATGTCACCAGTCCATTGAGGAATTTAATTCTATTATGAAAACTCAATAAATAGTGTCACGTTGCCTGAACTCCAGTAGAAAACTGGGAAATATGCATGCTTTGTTGTCTTACACAATCTGTGAATGAAACCTGACATCTGTCATTGATTCTAGATTTTAAATCCATGTTTTTTCTCTCCCTACCCTCCCTGTCCTAGGGTTTTGTTGTTGCTCTTCTATATTGCTTCTCAAATGCAGAGGTGAGTAGCCAATCCATGAGATTATCAAAACCTTTAGAACTCACAGTCTCCTCTCATTTTTTAATTTCTTTCCCTATTTTCAGAACAGATCTGTCTTTGATCTGCTCCTGAAACCATGACATCCCCATATCTCCTTTGTCCCTTGGTAGCTTTGTTGACTCTATTTGTATTCACACACTTCTGACAGAAGGACACCAAATAAACTTTGAAGCAATGACCCTTTAAAAATGGTTACTGAGTTTCCTGTCAGGGCACTTTTCTCCTGATTTATGTTGGAGAGCTATCAGGTTGATGGCTCAGTGGAAAGCTTGTAGAGTTCTTTACTTTCTCTGGGTTTATTTTCTCCTGGTGACTTTCCTCATTTCCCCCTTCCTTTTCCCCCCCTTTTCCCTTTTTTCTTTCTCCTTTCCTCTTTCTTTTTTTCCTTTTTCCCTTTCCCCTTTCCTCATTTCTCCTTTCCCTTTCCTCTTTCTCCTGTTCTCTTTCCCCTTTCCAGGTCTGCTCATTCAATCAGGACTTTTTGTCCAAACACTTTCTTTCCTGGTTTTATACCACTGGTAGAATTTGGGTAAACTCCCTGAAGTAGAATGTAGTGAACCTGTCATTTTAAAACCTCACTAAATTTGCTGGCACTTTCCCCCAAAAGGGGCAGAACAAATCAAAACTGACGAGAAAATGTAAAACCACATCTGCTCCTCAGAAAGGTGAGTAGGTTAGCTGAGAATGACACACTCATGGTGCCTCAGTCTCTGCAGTGGCCTAAACTCGGACAATTCTCATAGAACATGGAATTAGTAATGTTGGAAATGCCCTCCAAGACCATCAAGTCCCAGCTGTGCCTGATGCCCACCTTGTCCCCAGCCCAGAGCTCTGAGTGCCACCTCCAGCCCTTCCTTGGACACCTCCGGGGATGGGCACTCCAAACCTCCCTGGGCAGGCCCTGCCAAGACCTGAGCGCCCTTTCTATGGGGAAATTCCTCCTGATGTCCAACCTGAGCCTCCCCTGGAACAACTTGAGGCCGTTCCCTCTCCTCCTGTCCCTGTTCCCTGGGAGAAGAGCCCAACCCTCACCTACAACCTCCTCTCAGGGAGTTGTGGAGACCAAGAACATTCCCCCTGAGCCTCCTTTTCTCCAGGCTGAGCCCCTTTCCCAGCTCCCTCAGCTGCTCCTCACAGGATTTACTCTCCAATCCCTTCACCAGCTCCATTGCCCTTCCCTTCTTTGCCCCTTGGTAGCTTTGTTGACTCTATTTGTATTCACACACTTCTGACAGAAGGACACCAAATAAACTTTGAAGCAATGACCCTTTAAAAATGGTCCCCTTCACGGGGCACACTCCAGCACCTCACAGGAATGGCTAAATGGAGGAGCAAGGTGCAAGTAACCCTATACAAGGATGAGTAAATTCCTAAAATATGTTTTTTTACTTAGGAGAACAATTTATGATGGCCGTTCAGAGAGAGTCCCTTCAAGATTTAGCTGTGAATGCAGAAAGCTCTACTTCCAGCCTGCCTTCTGTATCACAGACTCCTTGCCAGCAGCCTTTTAATTGCTTCAGCAGCCTTTTAATAGCTTGCATCTTGCACCTCACAACACAGAAATCCAGCAGGTGCTGAAAACGGGTAAGGCAGAGACTGATCTCTGCCCCAGGATGAAGCTGGGTTGGCTTTTGTCCACGTTTCTCAGGGATAACTGCTCCTGCAGCAGCTTGGCTGCTCGTTACCACTTGGCAGTGCATCTGTCGTGGTTCCCTGCAATCCTAAAATCTACTTATTATTTTCTCTGTGTGTGTGTCCGTGTGTTTCTGCAGTTTTGAGTGTCTGTGACAATGTGAGAGACTGTGCTGCTGCCAGGCAAGGTGCTATGAGTATGGATGAAACTGGGAAGTGCTGGAGGGCCTTGAGTTTGCTGGGATAGAGCTGGAATACTGGATAATGGTGGAGGAAATCTCTCTTTTATTTATTTGATTCTTGGAAGATCCGGAGACCCATCCATGAAGTTGCACTCAGGGGCTGTCTGTGTCTCTGTGTGGTTAACAGGGAAAATTAAGGCAGAATAGGAGCCAAAATGATAAATATCGCCAGTGACTTGTCCTGATGTCCAAATGTACTTCTGCATGCCATCCTCTGAATTTTTGAAATTAAATCTGTTTCTTTTCAAAAGGGACGAGGACAGAGTTCAAGTTCTTCTAAAAATGTGTTAAGGCTTAATCCTGATTTACATGGGCTAAGTACTCAGGCAGACTTTTTGGCATATTTTACCTCCAGTGTTCATTAAGTCCTAATTTCCCCTTTGTTTGTAACTTCCTGCAGGTTCAAACTGAGCTGAAGAAACAACTGTGCAAGTGGCAGCACCAGGAATACCTGACCTTCACCCACAAACCCGGGGCTTTGTCCAGAGAAACCAGCCCGGTCAACTACGTCACTCAGTTATCCCTGCTGGACAAAATCAGCCCCAAAAGGAGAACCTCTGTGCTCCAGGATGGGGTCACCACTGTCTGAGGGTGACACTGTAATGTCCCACCCAAGAGGTGGCCAGCTGGATCCTTTGTGGCTTCCCACAGTGTCGGGAGCCTCCTGTAAATTCCTTGTCCTGAGCAGGGGCTGCTTTTCTCACCTGGTGCAGATCTGCATCACAACCCTGGTTCCCTCTCTCCTGAAGCACTAAACGAACTTGTTTTGTTGTGAAAAGGCAGACTTTGAGCTAGAGTGAACCAAAGGTCAGCAAACAAACAAACAAATAAAAAAGAAACACCAGAAAACCAAAAAAAGCAAAACTCAAACAAAACCCCTTCATGCACTCCTCCCAGGCCCAGCATGTTTGTCCTGTCTTTGTTAGCATTTCCCAAAATTTCCAGTTTCCAGGACAACGATTCCTAACCATCATTTGAGAAGGTTATTTGCTGGCCAAGCTTTGCCATGATGATTTCTGATGTTTTGCTACTTGTTTTGAGATGTCTTGGGACAATCTAATGGAAATTAAGCACAGAAACCTGACAAACACCTCTAGAACAGTAATCTGCTTTAAAAGGAAACAAACTGTCTTCAGTGACACAAACAAGTGACACAAAACACCTGCTAGATTTTTGTTTTCTTCTTCTAAGCCTGTTGAACAGAGATTAAATTAGGCCAGAGGATCCCGAACCCTTTCTTGTCCAAAGGAAAATATAGAGCAGCGGAACATCAGGCAGATGATGTTGTGAAGGAATAAATCAGAGCAAACCCAATGCCAGGTGCCAGCTGGGCTACCTTGTGCTCAGAATCACGTACAGACCTAATCTGAGTGCCCAGATTTTCTTTTTTTTTTTTGTATGTGTGTGTGGGGGTTTTTTTTGTTTTTGTTTTTTGTGTTTTTTTTTGTTTGTTTGTTTTGTTTGTTTGGTTTTTTTGGTTTTTTTTTTGTTTTTTTGGGGGGTTTTTTGTTTTTTGGTTTTTTTTTGGGTTTTTT
>VXBN01011902.1:21440-75441 GCA_013397395.1 Sinosuthora webbiana | reverse complement strand
GTTTTTTTTTGTTTTTGTGGGACAGACATTCAGAACCTTGAAGATCCATCAGTGAAACACCCAATTCTACCAGTGTTATAAAACTGGGAAAGGAAGTGTTTGAATAAAAGTCCTGATTGCATGAACAGACCTGGAAAGGGGAAAGGGGAAAGGGAAAAGGGAAAGAAGAAAGAGAAAGGGAGAAAGAGGAAAGGGAAAGGAGAAAACGTAAAGGGAAAAGGGGAAAAAGAAAGAGGAAAGGAAAAAGGAAAAGGAAAAAGGAAAAAGAAAAGGAAGGGGGAAATGAAGAAAATCACCAAGAGAAAATAAACCCAGAGAAAGTGAAGAGCTCTACAAGCTTTCCACTGAGCCATCAACCTGATAGCTCTCCAACATAAATCAGGAGAAAAGTGCCCTGACAGGAAACTCAGTAACCATTTTTAAAGGGTCATTGCTTCAAAGTTTATTTGGTGTCCTTCTGTCAGAAGTGTGTGAATACAAATAGAGTCAACAAAGCTACCAAGGGACAAAGGGGATTTGGGAATTGCCGTGGTTTCAGGGATCAGGAGGCACACCCAGCTGTGAGGGCTGCTGAAGCAGAGGGAGCCAAAGCTGTGCCTGCCCCATTCTTTAGGTGACCTTCCTCTTTCTTCAGGACTGAGCTGGACTCCACCTCAACCTCTCCAAAAGCAAAGGAAAAGGACAGGAGAGATGGGTCAAAACAGGAGCATTCCCAGGAGAATCTGCATCAGGCTTGGAGAACACTGCCATTGACTCACTCTCTGAGTTACAGTATCAACTCAGCTTTAAAAATCCAGTATTCCAGTCCCTCAGTTTGCTCTGCTTTTGGTTGATTATTTAGACCAACAGGCATTTGACTCCTGGAAATCTCTTTGCTGATTTTAGGCGCTTCATCTCTAGTTCTATTGGAGCAGAGATTAATTGTCCAGGCTTCTCTAAAAATGATTCAAATGAGTCATTTATTAATTAGGCATTTAACCCATCTGTCAAAATGTCATGTGTTTGTTGTAAGGAGTAATTTTGTCTATTCTGACTTTCTTACCAGCTTTATTTGTAAAAGCAATCTCGGTTCCTGTGTTTTGTTGCTGAGCATAGCAATGAGAATTTGTACACAAAATTTATGATGCACATCTATAAAATGCAAGTGGCAATTACAGCCGTTGTGAGTTTGTACATTTAGTTTATGTCGGTTTGGATATTTCATCTGAGTTTGTACATCTAATTTGTGCCAGTTTGGATATTTCATTTGAGGCTTTATAAAATAAAAGGTTAATAACCCTGGGGCGTGCTAAGATTTCTTGGATAAATATTTGATTTGGGCTGTGAAAAGAATCCTGATCCCTTTTTGGTGACACACCTGGGTACGTGTGGGTGTGTTTATGAGTTGGGAATGCTTCAGGCAGGGATGTTTTACTTCTCAGAAGTCCTGGCAATACAGCCAAAGTGTCCCAAGCCGTGTTCAGCTGCTCTGTGTGTTCCGTGTGCAGCCACTGCCACCTCCTGGAGCTGGATGTGTGCAGCCCAAAAAACCCAGGCAGGGCTCCCAAACCTCTCCTGGATGAGTTTTAAACCACTCCCAAAGGGCAGCTGCAAGTGATCATTAAATTACATCACCTGCCTTCCCCTCCTCTGATCCCCCTGATGTCTTCTGCAGAGTTTAACTCCCCAAGAATTCTTTTTAAATCACTTTACAAACCACGTGACACCCTGAAAAGATCAAAACCTACTTTTTCAGCTGTTTTTTCTGGTGTTGCAGCAAAGACAGTTTGTCAAGGTAACTGAAATTTCTAACTGAAAGTAGGTTTCTAACTCTGATGATGGGTTTTTTTTTTCAGAAAGTCTGATTGATTTTGCAAGGAAAAAAAAGAAATCCTTCCAGCAGGCAGCTTTACCTGTTTTGCACATTGAGGACTTCCCCAAGGCTGCCTAATGCACCCAGAGCAAGAATTATTTGAATATCTGAGGAGGATTTGTTCAATTGCAGAAAATACAACCAAATTCAAGGTAGTTGCTCCTTGGTGTGTTGACACACCAATTAAATGAAGTTTTCCTCATTGAAATCAGGTTTGGGATTTGGAGTAAATGTGCTCTAGTGTGATATTTTGTCTTTGAAATAGTGGATATTTATATAGGGCTTGTAGAGTGGCTGAAATACTTTCGGAGGTGCCTTTTCTTTCTCTGCTTTAAAAGAAAAAAAAAATCACTAAGGCAACATAAAACGTTTAGAAATTAGAGTTTTTCCAGATTCCCTTTTCTGCATTTGATTTTTTGATTTGATTTCCATGATTAGGGAGCCACTGACTGGTGCAGCCATTCTGCACAGGGTGGGAAGGGGAGACACATCCTATGCCCCATTTTCCAGCCCTCAAAAAAAAAAAAAAAAAAAAAAGGCTGAGGCTGCCTCAGGTGGAAATCCATGTGAAGGGCATTTAGAGTGATTTGAAATGTAGCAAAAATGAAAATATCTATGTCCTTCCCAATTCCCCACCTGCCCCTGTGCTCCCACGTCCTGCCTCAGCGGTGCTGTGGGATGGTGATCTCCAGCCCTGCTGCTCTTCCCTGAAACATTCCTGGCCTCAGTTTCACTAAATGTGTGTCCATTTTTTCCATCAAAACACACTGCACTTTGTGTTTTACCAAACTGACTTTGTATTTTGGCAGGCAGACAAAAAAAAAAACCCAATTGACTTTGTATTTTACCAAATGCCTATACTTTGGCTCAACACTGAGTTCCAGGATGCAGCCTGTGTGGGGGATTCATGGGGGACAGGAAAAGGCTTCTGGTAACTGAAACAAAGGATGAAGGTGGGGATAATACCAGAAATAGCTCATCTTCTGTGGAATCCTCTGTTTCAGGAGTTTGAGTGCACTTGATGCTTTAAAAATTAACCTGATCATAAAACTCTCCAGGTTTGTTTTGAATGTAAAAGAAAGGATGTCTTGAAGCACATCAGGTGTTACAGAGACCAATCTCCTTCCACCTTTTCCAACTGGAAAACATCTTTGAGGACAGCAGAATTTCTTTTCCTGTTTTTACCCTGTAGGAATAATATTTAATCCCCAGAGGACCTGTGGTGTGAGAAATGGATTTGTAGAGGATTCTCAAAGCTGAAAGCTCACGGAGTCTTGTACATCTGTGTGCAAACTCTGAGGTAAGGTGTGCTGACTTATAGGGGCCGTGGGATAGAGAAGATGTTGTTGAGAGAAAAATTGATCTGGAAATAAGTTTCAAACCATGGCCGTGCAAACAGACCAGATATTTTGGGGAATTAGAACTGTGAAAGACGCATTGTAGCAAGACCACGTGGGGTAAAATAATCGGTGATTTGTGTCAGAAGTGTTGGCAGCATTGTGTGGCAAAAGCTGATAGGCTGAAAAATAAGATATTGTAACAAAGAAATAGCTTGTTTTCTGATAGAATGGCATTGAATTTTATGTCTCTTGTTTCACCCTTCTAAGAGGTTGATAATGGAAAAAAAATCGTTAAAAACACCTCTCAGTTGCCCTGTCTCTGTAGAGTTGGGTTTTCCCAACAGATGGTGCCCCACAGGGGCTTTTAGAGAGCGTGTTACACTTGATTTGGTGATATTAATCCGCATTCCTGTGTGATACTGATGCAGGGAGATAAACACCAGTGGCTTGTGGAGAAGGAACACTGTGCATGGCAAACACCTCACCCCTGGCTGGTCCAGGACTGACTTTGCCCAGCAGATTCCAGGGTCCCCCTCCCACGAAGAAGCCAGTGAATCCTTTGAGCCCAAAGAACTTCTGCTTCAGGAAAAGAATACACTACCCTGCAAGTTCATGGACAAAAAGTTCTCTTTGGTGCAGTTTTATATCAGAACAGACTTTTACAAAATGATAATACATTTATTGTGTCATCTACAGCAGTATACATGTTAAAAACAATTTCTCAAAACACAAAAAAGGTTAGAAAGCAGCAGTTGATATCTGTGTTTCCACCTCATAACAAAGCTGAATAACCCCAGATCCCACGACCAATTAAACCAGTTTTGACCAAAAAAAGGTCAGTATTAGACCCAACAGGCCAGTAACTTTGTACCTTGACACAGTCAAAAGCCAAAATACAGTTTTCCATCCGATAACTTGGTTCTTCTCAGAGCTATAGCAGGTTGCATTGCCACTAAACTGACAAGTAGAAGGGAAAGAGAATGAACACACCAAATATTTGTTTTCTTTACAGATTATACTGGTACACAAAGGCCTCTTGAGACTTCTCTGCAAGCACAAAGTCCATTGAGAAAGGCATATGCAGAAGCCTAAGTAATTTCAGACACTGAAGAGTGTCATATCACACAGTGTCATATCACACAGTAATTCTTCACATGGATGAATTCCCCAAAAGAAAGCCAATGGGAAATTGCAACTTGAATCATAAGAAGGTGAAAGACCATGAGGTTCAAAACATTGTTCAAGCTCTGCTGGTGTGTTTTCGTACACAAAGTACAATGTGTATTTAGCTGAACTTAGCTCTTTAGTACAGATATACACGGAGCATCATTAACATCAGAGCATCCTCAGCTGCTACTGCATCCTCCAAATCTTCCTAACTTGCTCTTAAATGCAATTCTGAACTGGTTGCATGTGCCTGACTGCAAAAATCAGAGGGTGAGATCCTTTTGTTGTTGTTGTTGTTTTTCACAGCATGTGCACTATACACTGTGGTTTGCTCCCGGACACAGAAGTGCTGGTTGTGTGGACACATTCTGACAGGGAGTACAAAACATCCTGAAAACTCTCCATGAGAGCTCCTGACTCCTTACCAGCCATCCACCTCCCCCAAATCTAACTGGTAATACCCAACAGGAGCCAGCCCAAAGCTTTTAGAGGCCGTCATTGCTCAGCATGCATGAGACAGAACAAGAGTGACTGGGCAAAGCTGCCAGGGAAAATTAATTTCTGTCTAGGCCTCCCCAGGGTCAGCATCTGTCTCCAGTCTGGTCAGGGAGATGCCCTGGTGGGGACAAACAGCCACTTGCAAAGTGTGAATCATCTCGCCCTGGAGCAGGCATCAAAAATACGTTTGATGCTTGTCCTCTGAAATTGCTCATTTCTCTCTTGTGACCAAAAAAGCAAAGTGGAGAAACCAGATGAAGGAAGAAATCTTCACTTTTGGTGTCTAAGTGATGTGGATGTGTCCTTAGCCTTCTGCTCAGGAGCACAAGACCCCTTCCAGAGGTTTGACTCTGAGCCAGAACACCTAATGCCAGCAGTGCCAGATGTTGAAAGGGACACATATCTAATACAGCCCTTTATATTGAACTCCTAAGGAAGGAAACTACTTAAGAACAGGTATTTGGCTGTGTTTTTGCATTATGTACTTTTGTGCAGCTGCAGAAAATGGGAGCCTGTGGGGAATGGATTTGTAGAGAATTCTCAAAGCCTGACAGAAGGCTCACATAGTGTGCATCTGTGTGCAAACCTGGAGATAAGAAATTCTGACTTAGAAAGGCCATGGAATAGGACAGACATTGTTGTGAGAGAAATGGAACTGGAAACAAGTTTCAAAGGACGGCCTTGCAAATAAGACTGGATACTTTGGAGAAATAGAACTGTGAAAGGTGCATTGCAGTAAGACCCACAAGGGGTGACTTTAGATGATTGGCTTTAAGGCATTGACAGCGTTGTGTGGCAAAAGCTGATAGGCCAAGAAATGGTTATAATAGATTGTAATTAGGAAATAGTTTGGCTTCTGACTGTGATGGCATGAGTTATAACATCTGTATTGTCTCATCCTTTCCATGAGACTGAAAATGGAATAAAAGTTTTAAAAATGTGTCTCAGTGCCCCATCTCTGGGTCAGAAAAGGGCATAATCCAACAGGAGCGCAAGGAACACTGCCTTCACTGAGATTATAAAGCCTGAGTTTGCCCTGAATCCCTCCCTGTGAGTTTATCTGTTTCCTAGATATCCACAATCATGAGTTAGGGACTAGAGCAGACACTAATCCTGTCTGGATGATGAGAAGGATCCCATGGGGCATCCACATTTCCTGTTCTCCCCAAGCCTTCAGCCCTCCCATGCAGTGACAGCTGTGCTGAGGTCACAGTCCCTGCCCTGCAGGGTCACAGAGCAGAGCAGGAGAAGCACGATGTTAATAACATAAACACACCTTGCTCTGGAAGCTTTGCCCACCTGAGAAAGGTCTGAGAACAAAAGAGAGAGTCTGGTATCATGGAATCACATAAATTTATGGGGAAATCTTAATTTATTGAATTCTCTATGGTTTTGATCTGTGGGAGTCTTTGCATAAATACAGAAAGGACTAAACCTCTTCAGTAGCTTTAAGGGATCTATTGCTATACAAAGAATGAATTTATTTTCCTTAATAATCATCCATGGACACTTCAGAAACCATCTCTGGGCTCTGAACCCTCCACTGGCCACAGTCTGAAAACTTCTGATGAAGGCAATTGTCTCTGAAACACTATTGAAAGCCAAGTTCAAATATTGGCGAACAAAGCCAATTAAATTAATGGAGTTTGCATTTCTTTTTGTAGCTGCTGTTTGCTAAAGTCACTGTGAACAAATTTTAATTTTTTTTAATTTTTTTTTTTACTTGGAAATGTTGATATCCAATTTTGATCAGGACTGGGTTGGGAAAACAGCGTAAAGTTGGATATTTGTATGGTTCACAGGCCAGATTTAGTAGAGATTTAGTAGCAGTGTCAGGCAAAAGCACTGAAACATCCCAAACTGATACAATCAGTGTATTTCAATCTATTTTAATGATGTTTTCCTGCAGCATTTTAACTGAATTTGTGTCTCATCCATTTGACTGGAAAAGCTTCCCTTGCATAATTATAACTGAAAACCGAAAAGCAAAATATTGGAGTTATTTTCCTTTTAGGTTTGGCTGAACAAAAACTGCTCAACCTCCAAATCTCAATTTTATACACTTTCAAGAACTGGAAATCTTTCTCTCAATTTTTTTTGTCTTTTTTTTTTTTTTTTTTTTTTTTTTTTTTTTTTTTTTTTTTTTTTTTTTTTTTTTAATTTCTTTTTTCATCCAGGGTGCTTGGCCTGCTGCTTCCAGGTAATTTTCCTGCTATTCTTAATGGATCCATGTCTGTCTGCAGTTCATTCTTTGCATTGGTTTTGCTGCCCAAATTTGGATTAGAGCAGAGAGAAATGCAGCTTAATAGCATGGTTATTTTTAGTCTTATCTTGCAGCTGTATGATCAAAGACAAACTGTGAAATAAAGCTGTTTATATCTCGGGAAAAGAGAAGGAAACTGGAGGCAAGATCAGTATGACAAGGAATCCAAGTGAGCCAGGAGTTATTACAACTCCAGGTTCAGCTAAAGGTTTTTAACTGCCAAGAAATTTTACAGTAAATTTCCAGTGGGAAGAGAAGGTGCTGAATTTTAAAAGGAGAGGTGGTCAGCTTAGGAATGGGAGTAAAATAATACGAAAATAATGGCAATTAAAAATCTCCCTTCATATTGAGTGAACATGTTTTGTTCTTGATCATTTTGGCTTTGTCTATTTTTAGTTACTGGTTTCTTTTGGCCATGAGACTTTTGAAAAAAACCCTGAATTTTTAAGCTGAGCAGAAGTCCCTTCATATGCAAGCACTGGATCTATCCTGCTATTCAGAAGCAGAATTTCATCCACCTTTGATATGAAAATATTATGAAAAACCACAATTTTATAATACATGGGCAAGGCAAATTATGGCAACTAATCCTTCTGTCACTACTGAGGAGGACCAGAGTCTCAAGGCCAGGTTTTTAGCATGAGCCCAAGAAACTCTACCTTGTGTCCATCCTGATCTTCAAAATGCAAGACAGAAGTGGCCAGACTGGAGAAGGTCAAAAGGAAGACAATGCAAATCATCAAAGGGATGGACAATGGGGGCAGTGAAGAAGAACTGAAGGGATTTTTCCCTGGAGAAAAGAATCCCCAGTGGCGACCTCACCAAACGATTCCAGTGCTAAAGGAGCAGTCAGAAAGAGGATGAAGATTCTCCTTTTCACAAGGAGCCACATGGAGAATGCAAGGGTGACAAGTTGCACCAGGAGAGGGATCAGCTTGATATAAGAAAGAAATTTTTTTTAGAGTGAGAACAGCCATTCATGGGAACAACCTCCCCAGATGTGTGCTGTGGTCCCTATCAGAGGAGGTTTTCAAGAGGTCACTGGACAGGGTGTTGGATAAATTCATCTTGGCTCCTTTTCTCATGAAAGGTTGGACCAAATTTGTCATTCAGGGTCACCTCCAGCCTTGGCAGCTGATTCTGTGAACTTCATTCCCTTCTGGAAGTTATCTCACACTTGCCATTGGTGATGGAGAGAGTCCAGGGAGAGTCATCTTTGCAAAGATAAACTCAAATTATTCAGCACAAAGGTAATCCTTAGCAGAGGCAAACTCAAATGATCAGTTCTTGCCCACCTCTGGTTGTTATTTAGCCTTGTCATTGCAAGGCACTGTCCTTAACGAGAGACAGATGCTGAAAGGAGGAGCCAAACACCCAACAAAGTGTCTGGATTTAACTTCCAAACCGCATTTTCCTCTGGACTCACCTGCCTCCATCCCTGCTCCCACCACTCCATTTTACCACCTGGTTTTCAAATGCAAATACTTCAATGACACAGAGGAACTTGGGTGTTTTTCCTCTATGATTCAAAACTTCCCAGAGCTCAGCATTTAAGGTTCTTTCCCTGGGCTCTGAGCTCCAGAAATGCTGGAAGTGAAAGTAAAAGGAGGTGACATGGCCATGCAGCAATGAAACAGCCTCGTCCTTTACAATCTAGGTTGTAGTTTTCATTTTTTGGGATGTGAACTGTCCTGCAGTACCAGCACTTCACACTGACAAATCAATAATCAAAACAGTGATTAGATACAGTAAATAGCCACATAACCTGCAGCACAGAAAGGTTTTTTTGTACATTTATAAAAGCAAAATAAGAAAATTAGACAGGAAACACATTATGGACATGGTAGAAAAAATGGCTCAAGGAGCACTGCGCACTTTTTTCGTTTGTTTGTTTGTTTTAATTGTGTACTGTTTTTATTAACACAGCCTTTCTAGCTCCAAAATATATTTCACAGTGAAAAATCAAACGAAGCACTGTTACACTCAGTTGGTATTTACACACACAGAGAAGCAAACTGCCTGTTGGATTCTTCCCTCCTGGAACAAATGGAAAAACAGCCACTGTGGGGTGGCCAGGCCTGGCCAGCACCTGCAGCTTACATTCAACAGAGAGATTTGTGGAGAGCTCATTTGTGCCACGGCTTCAGAGTCTGGATCCCAGAAAAGATCCCAAGTGTGACCTTTCCTGGGACACTGGGAAAGTCCCAGTGACTCAGGAAAAGCCAAATCTGCCAGTGCATCAACGCTTTTATTCAGAGAAATAAAATCATATTATAAGGTTTGTTTTTTTTTTTTTTTTTTTTTTTTTTTTTGTTTTTTTTTTTAATAATATACTTTATGTTTAATATGTTGAAGATCCCATTTCTTCTGGTAAATTCAGTGCTGGTGGACAGATTCAATTTTTTTTACTGAACAAGAAACACGACGTCTGCGACAGTAGAAATTTCCCCTTCTCTGCTCTCCAAACTCCTGAGCATTGGCTCAACGAATTAAGGAGCAAATTCAACTTTTCACAATTTTTCCATTCTTGGACTCTCTAGCTGGGACCACCAAAAATCAACGGTAATAACGATGTGCTGAGGCCAAATCCCAATTCCAGGTGAAGTGGGTTTATTCTGACAATAACCGCAGTTTTCTGGGCTGATTTTAATGTAGCTGAGGACCTGGTCTCCAGTGCGCAGGGTCGGAGGGTGGTTTTGGTGATGTGGACATTTGCCCACAAGGCACTGGACTGAGATCCACCAACTCAAACTGCAGAGCACTGTAGTACGGCCAGGAAAACAACAACAAAATCCAGAAGTAAGATCAGAAAAATTTCAACACTAGGAAAAAAAAAAAAAAAAAAAAAAAAAAAGAGATCCAGACACCTTCTTGCCCTGGACTGAAACAAGAAAAAGTCTCCAGCTAGAGGCAGTAATTTGACATCTTTTCCTCCACAATTCTAATTTATTAATGATTGAAAACTGGCTAATAGCCATTCATGCAAAAAAATAGCTTTTGATTTTTTTTTTTTTTTAATAATACATTTACGGTGTTGGCAATATAATCCTTGTGAAAGCCCATCCGACAGAAAATTGTCCAAGTATGCATCTACCTGAAAAATCTGCCTTTCCCCAACTCTGTCTGGACAGTAAAAGTACCTGGTTCCTGGGGAAAATTTCTAAAATAGCTTTAAAAAGCATCTGAAAAGAGACAAGGGCAAATCAGTTAAAAAACTTTGACTTTTGCAGGGATCTGGGAAGAGGGAAAAAAATTCTGCTCAGAGGAGCAATTTGGTGCTGTAGACATGGGAAAAGAAAAAAAAAAATATATTTGGATCAAATAAATCCCATTTATGAACCTGGAGTAAAATGGAAGTGGTTTCAACTCTTTTGCTGGTCCTCTGTGCCACAGCAGATTTCACATGACAGGGCTGTCCCCAACTCTTAAGAGCACGATCCTCTGCCAATATGACCTCAAACAACATTTCTGTCTGTTTTGAATTAAATTTACATTCATTTAGATGGCTCCAGCCAAGAGCATATTATTCCCATAAAGGATTATATGTGTTAAGTATTATTATAATTAATATTTCTTTTGCAACTTTCTGAGACCTTCCTTTTTTTCTTCTTTTAAAAATAAGTAAACTAGGATTATCTTTAAAAATCTTTGCTTAAAATGACATCAAAACTCCTTTCTCCTCTTTTTACTTAAACTAACAAAAACCAGTGAAATTAAAAGCTCACACTCAGCTGACGCTAAAATTCCAAGTATTTCACTTTTTTTTTTTTTCCGTTTTTAGTTTATGATCATGTCAACTAACACCGAAGAAGAAGAAGCCTGAATTTTGAATTTCCTGGTTACTATTAGTTTCAGTTCAAAACTTCACATTTAAAATGCCGTTTTCGTCTTTGTTTGTAATATATGCATACACATACACGCACATATATATATATTTGTTATATATATATATATTTCTCAGTTCATAAATTCAAAAATCCAAGGTGAAGGGAGCGCAAGGACGGCCCTCAAAGCCTTTTTTTTTTGCGCTGTGTAAAGACTCTCAAGAATTGACATCACTGGGTTGAAGTAGATTTTGTAGCAGTCGTGGCTTTAACTACAAGGCAAAGGTCGAAAGAACATTCGAGTTCCTCTCCAAGAAAAGCAGTGTAAGACCACTGGTGGTGAAACAAACAGGATATTCCAAGAGAGGGAGAGAACTGCCAGGTGTGGGAAGTCATCCAAAGTCTTTATCCTTTCTTTCCGTGCCAACTCAAGGTTCAGTTTAGTTGGTTTTCGCCCTCACCAAATGAGATTTTTGACCTTCCAAGGTGATCCTGCCAGGTCCTTCTCCTCGTGCCTCTTTGCTCTGGCAGGGAAGAGTCAGCACGCACAAGTCCAACCAGGTTGCAAAGGCACGGCACTCTGTGTGACAGCGCTGCCCCAAGCCACCAACGCCACGTCTGGCCCCTGGAGCAGAGGGTTCAAGGTCATCCAGAGGGAAAGGCCACCCTGGAACTGACTCTGGCTCTCAAGGTGGGAGGGAAGGGACAGTTATTTGTGTTATTCAAAGAGTCCAAATGATCAATCTATCAATCGATGCCAAAAATAGAGCTATATCTCAACTGCACGGCCCTTTTAGAAAATTCACAGCTTAGCTAGAACAGAAAGCATTCCTGGGAGTGTCCCTGGGTAGGGAAAAGCACAGCAGATCCCACTGCTCACGCCTGAAGTTCCTGCACTGATGTGCAGTTCCATGTTGGCACAGCTGTTCCTTTAAATCCATTGGGAATGTCTGACTGAATCCAGCCACGGACTTAAATTTCCTGGAGATCCTCCTGAGTCAGCTGGATTGATCAACACAAGCTCCATCCTAAGACTCCAAAGAGAAACACTGCGGAAATTCACGTGCCAAAAGACAGGGACAGGCTAAGACATGTTGGACTAGGGAAAAAAAAAATAAAAATAGGCAAATACAACCCAAAATGGAAACCAAGTGGTGAAAAAATGACAACGGTCATGTCCATTCACAGACTAGGATCAGTTTGGCAACCAAGGATCACAACTGCACAGCAATCACTTGTTACTTTGGACGGACACGGATCACTTGCAGATGCTCTGAAATGGGAATAGTCGAGTGCGTGGGTTTGGCCTCTTGTTTGTCTTTTAAACATTCTCCATTGATGGCCTTGAGTACAGCTGGGTATTTACAGTGACTGTTAAAAACAGATATTTACACTTTTCCTTTGCTTCTTCAGCCCAAAGGAGGAGAGGAGAGGAGAGGAGAGGAGAGGAAAGGAAAGGAAAGGAAAGGAAAGGAAAGGAAAGGAAAGGAAAGGAAAGGAAAGGAAAGGAAAGGAAAGGAAAGGAAAGGAAAGGAAAGGAAAGGAAAGGAAAGGAAAGGAAAGGAAAGGGAGAGACCTGCACCACCACCAAAACTATTATTTCATATTTTTCTTTTCCAAGGGATGGTTTTTGGTTTGCTCGTTGGTTGCTTTGCTCTCCTCAGCTGCTCATGTCGCCAGGTTCTCCGCATTTATGCTGGACATCCGAATCTGAGAGCTGCTCTTGCTCAGAATGGAGAGTTGTGTCCCCCCGTTCACTCCGCTGCTCGCTAGAGAAGGATGGCGATGTTTGAAATCCACAGCAAAATACCGGTTGACTTTCCAGCTCCTCCATTTTCTCTTTATTTCTGATTGCACCTTTAGGGAGAAACTTCAAAAGGTCATTTTTTATGTACTTAGCCGCTCGAGGACATGCTGACAAATTATCAAGATTAGAAAAAAACCCACAATTCCACAGAACTATTTTTTTAAGGTTAATGTTAAACACCTCATTTCAGCAAAATCTGAAGTTACTTCTCCGTGGCTGGAAGAGGTCTGGGCATGTAGTGGGGAACTACAGCCCAGCCCAGGTTATGTGTCTGACTTCAGATAATTTAGGATCAGCCCAGAGGTGCATGGAAGACCTGATCAACACCACCTGGAGGGAAAAAATAGCCTGTTTGCATCAATGGCCACTACCAAAGATACAATAAGGAGCCAAAGAAACCAGCAATCAAAATGTACTGGATAATATTGAAACACCCTGTCCACACAGGCAGCTTCTCTCACCTGCCATTAATGGATGGGTGTTTACAGAAAAGTTTGCCTCCTGTTTTCAGATCCTCTCCAAGCAGACCAGCTCTGGGATTAATTGCATCTGTGACACCTTCCTTTTCAGTAGAATTTTTTGGTTTCTTTTTTTGGTGGGTTTTCTTTTTTTTTTTTTTTTTTTTTTTTTTTTTTTTTTTTTTTTTTTTTTTTTTTTTNAGGTACATTTGTCTTGAATAAACAGTTTAGTTGGGGGAGGGGGTTGTTGTTTGTTTGGGTTTTTTTTGGTTGTTTGTTTGTTTGTTTTTTCTTATGGGCACCCACAGTAAATAAATTACCAAAAGTAAAACAATCCAGGGTCAGAAGTTCAGTTAGGCAATAAGTAAATAATTCCAGCTTTTCTACTTTTCACTCATTCCCAGTTTCCTGGCAACACTGCTGAAGTGTGCACAAGTGTATAATTGTATAAAGTAGTAAAGATTGAATATAAGAGAGATCGTAGTAGCTCAGAACAGCATTTACTTGATTCCTCATTCCTGTTATCATATTCCTGAATGAAAAGGTGTAAGAACAAGGAAATACACACAGATGTTTGCCCAATATATTTTTTCCAATCTCCAATGAGCTTCTGTGTCAAAGATGTTTGTTTTGTCTGTAACAGTCATTGCTAGATTTTCCCGGATAAATATTGTCAAAATGGATCAGCTTAAGTCAAAATGCTAAACAAGGGCTTCAACTGTATGGACAAAAACTACAGGGAGGAAAAATTCAACTGGAAAACTTACATTCTCCCTCTAGGGACTCCAAATTCCTATTTTGGTTAAAGGATAGATATTTATAGATTAGATAGAGCTTGGAGTTATATTATCTCCGTAAAAAGTGCTTGCATCTGGAAGTGTGGGATATTCCAAACATTCTCTTGCTGTAGGAAATTTAGTAGAGGGACAAGACATACTCTAATTTCTATTTTCTGATATCTTGAGAGGGAAAATGGCTTTAATTAACCTGGTTGTGTTGGTTTGGCTAAGAACCACCCCCACACTCCTTCCAAGGGGCTTCAGGAGATCTTGACTATGCCCATGAGCAAAGATAACCTGTAAGTTTGTTTTATGAGCTTGGAGATTGCTGTGGTTTATCTGAGAAGGAATCACTTGGATTAAGGAGTTTGGGACCTTTTTGTACCAGAGATCAGCAATGCCAGGCTATACCTGCACTCAGCCCCCTTGAAAAGAAGAAAAGAGGGTGGTTTTAGGAAAAGATTCCAACTGTTGGGCTGCACAAGAGATGTGTAGCAGTGGAGGAGAGAATGGATGAACACTAGATGTCCCATGTTCCTCTTAAGGCAACACTGAGCAGGGAACCCTTTTCCATCAATTCAGAAAACAATTACCTCAAATATTCAGTCAGGTAAACAGCCAGGGAAATGCAGATTGGAACAGGAGAACCAGAAAAAAAACCACAAATGTGGCCAGCAGCAGCAGCAGGTGCCATGTGCTGAGAGGAATGGGAGGCTTGGAAGGCACCCAGGTGGTGTCTGGGGGATGGCTCTGGGCAGGTGACACCCTTGGGCTGTGTGTGTAGGGATGAAGGTGGCAGGGCTCAGGAGAGAAGCTGGCACCAGTTGGGTGGTGCCAGCAAAAGAGGCCAAAGACCCACTAAAACTCGGACTCCAGTTTCCCTCAGCCTTTTCCTGGGAAATCTGGTAAGATTTAGAGTGGGTGGATGATCTGCAAGAGGGGAAGAAGACCACACTGAGAGGTCAACAGTGGTTTTTATTTAGCCTGGCACCTCATCACTAATGGTGTCCTCCAGGTACTGATATTGGACCCCACACTACTCCACAGAGAGCACGGAATGGTTTGGGTTGGAAGAGACCTTAAAGGTCATCTCCTTCCACCCCCTGCCACATGCAGGGACACTTTCCACTATCCCAGGTTGCTCCAAGCTCCATCCAACTTGACCTTGGACAATTCCAAGGATCCAGGGGCAGCCACAGCTGCTCTGGGCACCCTGTGCCAGGGCCTCACCATCTTCATCACAATCTCAGTGATGGGACTGAAAGCACCACCACGAATTTGGCTGATGGCTTCAAACTGGGTGGTGACAGGGACATGTCATCTCTTGGAGAGAGCTGGACAGGCTGGGAGAGTAGGCTGGTGAGAACAGGGCAAAGCTCAACAAAACCAGTGCAAAATTCTGCACCCGGGATGACATTTCAAAGGAGACCTGTCGAAATCCTACCCCTGTCAGGAAGCCTTTATCTGAGCCACCATCTCTGGTAAGGCCAATGTTTTGGTTGATAAAAAACATCACAAATCCTTCTTAGGTTTTTTTTGTTTGGTTGGTTGGTTTTGGTTTTGGTTTTGGTTTTGGTTTTTTTCTGAGAATTGTGAGATTCAGACTAAAGTATCAGGGATTATGGTAGATGAGGAGTTAGAATGGACAGCTGGAACAGCAGTTACTCCCACAAGAAAATGGAATGTGGGTGACAGGTGAGGGACATTACATATTAAAAGTCTTACCTCCCCATTCAAGAAGCAGTAGAGAACAGCAACAACAAAACCCTAGGGAAATGGGAGAGGAAAAAAAAAAGTAATTCAAATCCTGAAGGAATGACAGAAAATAGCCGGAGTTAAAAAAAACAACAAGCAAACCAACAAACCCAAAATCCTGATATACAAAACATACACATAAATGAGCAGAGAAACACTCTGAGAGCTGTGCATGCAAAGTAGCCACAAAGAATAGAGATTTGGTTCTCAGGAAAGCTGAATTCAGTGTGTAATCACCTGGAAGGATCCCAGTCCCAATTCAAACACCAGCCTCTCCCGCTTACTGACATTCTCAGGAGAAAAGGCAAACACCGTGTAGTGAATTCCAAACAAAGGGATCAGCAGCAGGGTGGAACGAGCCAGTCTCCTGTCACAACAGAGGGAAAGAACTTTAATGCAGCCTTGCAATTAGCAACCCGCGCTTTAATTAAAAGAAGAAAGCACAGAGAATATTTTGCTGACGGACTTTTGGGGAAACGTACAGCGCGTAATCATACAAACAAATATGCAACGTTCCTGTTTGTTCCCAGAGACTGTTTGCACACACACTGCAGTTTGCTCCCCCCTTCTTCACACTGCTACAGTAATGGCACATTAATTATGCTTAATGCTCTCTGCTGCTATTTTAATTTGCATTATTATAAGCAGGAATTTTCCCCCTACCATGCCAAAAAATGAGGGGAATCTTGCTAAGGGATTCAGACTGCTACCAGGGTACAATTATAAACCTCTCACCCCAATTGCTTAAACCCAATGGAACGTTTGAAGTCACTTGGTTTTCTGTTGATTTGTGTATGTGTGTGTGAATAGGTGTCTGCACAGCAAAAAAAAAATAAAAAAATTCCAAAACAACCACACAAATAAAGCTAAAAAAACCAACAGCCATACAAATAAAAGTTAACCCCTTCTGCAAGTCCTTGTACTCACAACTATTCCTGAAGGCTTGACTTTGGTCTCAGTTTATACTGTTGTAAACCTAAGTGCAATTCCACTGTTTAACTACTTCACTGCTTCAGAATAAAGAGGTTTCAGAGGGAAATCAAGCTCAGTAGATATAAACAAAAGGACTGGAAATGAGTATTTTATATGTGAACATTTAACTGCTGAAATACCCCCAAAGCAGGGGCCAGCCAAGACTTGTGCATGATTTGGTAGAGTGTCACTGTCTGATTGAGCAGCAAAAAAAAAAAAGAGCAAAGAGAAAGTAAATGTTGATCTGAAAATAAGGCAAGTGCTTTATTAGAAACAAAGTGACCTAAAAAACCTCCAGGACATTTTCAGAGGGGAAAAATATCATTGATTACATTCAGGTAAGTGAAGAAGGCAGATGGAGGACAAAGGAAGGTAAAAAGCCATAAATATTTTTCAAAGAGCTTAATTATTTGTTAAAACTCAAATGCCCCCTCTGCTTTTATCCATTTGGTACACTGCAGATGGATTTGAATTTGCTAATACATGCTCAATGATAACCAAAAATGATGTGGTTTTTTCAGCAGCACTGGAGATTTAATTAACACACTTTCAAGAATTCTGTGAGCACAATTACCTCCAGTAGTGGTCTGGGAATGGGACATGAGTGCAGTGCTGGTGTCTCTCAGTCAGACTTTGGGCCTCAAACTGGGGACAAATTGGGGATAATTCATCCCAGCTCTCGTCTGGAGACTGCATTAAACCCACCTGAGCCATAAATTGGATGGACACTAAACCTCAGGTCTTGGTGGAAGACCCCACAAACCAGAGAACCATGTTCTTGTGGGTTATAAAATTAGACATTGGCCAAAATCTTTTGAAAAGAGAGGAACAGCCATGGAACAGGGTGATGAAAGGCATTCAGAGTGTGCAGCTTTGATGATCTCTAAAAAAAGTGATCTATACAGGAGTGAGCCAGTGTAAAAGAGCTTTTGGAGCCCTCTCTAGTCCTTTTTCTCTATGGACAGGCAGTCAGCTTAATAAAATGGAACAGAAACATTGAGGAAGAGATTGTAGAATAATGTTGTCTCTGTAAAAAAGGGATGTAAAGAATATAAGTTTCTTAAACTGGTAATGGAATTTTAAAAAAATCAAATTAAAGGTAATAAATGGGACAAAAAAGTATCATCTCTTCACATCTTCTCTCATTTAAATTCAGACTTAATGACAACAACAACAAAAGGATAAATGTTGTTTTGATCTAAAAATCAGAATAGAATTGTCTATTAATATGTTTTGTCTCACTTCACTCTTGGGGGATTAATTTAGGGGAAGATGCAGAAGAAGTCTTTTTATTGGCAGTTTTCTGGCATTAATCATACCTGATTAATCACACAATTAGTTTTAGGATTTGGAAATATAATGCCATCATCAACTTATTCGGGTTGTTGTCTTCAATATTGTCATAAAAGTGAGGAAGAAAATGCATTCAATAACATACTTGGAAGTTTATAGATTTTTAAGATCAATAAAGAGGGAAAGAAGATTTTAATGATAAGAAAAAACTTGAGAGACATTAAGGCCTGTATGGATGATGATGATAAATTGCTTTTTTTCCCAAGAATATTCAGAAGAGAGAAGACTTAAAGCAGGTCCTGTGAGACGTGTAAGTTTATGTGCAGCAGGAAATGAAAATCCTAAAGGATACAGTGGAATTCTCAGGTGTGTAACAGCCAAAGATATTAATCCTCATTTCTTCCCCCACTCTTTCAGACAGGAAAGAAAGTTGGGAGGGGGTTGGATCTCGAAGTTCTGAGGACAATAGTTGTTCAAGTGGCTGTTTGGAAGATAATGTTCTCTAACACTTTAACAGGGAGATGAAAGTCTAAAGGCTACTTAAAAAAAAAAAAAAANAAATTAAAAAGCCTACAAAAAAAAAAAAAAAAAAAAAAAGCCATATGAATATCAATTTTTGTTGAGGCTGACATTCTGTTTTCCAGCTGTTATTTTCCTTAAAATCACTTCAAACACAAGACTCTCTCCAGTGGCACGGCTATGAACATGGACTTGTCATTAATTGTCAGTAAGGACAAATAATGGTACTCCCTGTTCTCCCTCATTCCTCTAATGAATAAAGAATTCCTTCGAATTTCTAATTGAAATTGGAACTTTATGATAAAAGAAACACTAAGGAGGAAGATTGTCTAATTTGACCAGTGTTTGAAGGAATCATGCTTTTGTTTTTCCATTGCACATCCACATTTATTAAGGAGATGGCTAAAGTCTCAATTGCTCAACCTTTTTGAGAAAAAAAAATCAAAAAATAAGCAAAAATCTCCAAATCCTAGAGTTTGAAGGAAGATTATATTGTTGTTTTGCCATTTAGTCCTGCCTCTGTAAAGTAAGAGAATTGCCCAGTTTAAAAGCTGTCCTGAGTGAAATACTTGGATCAAATATGAACTTCTGCAATGAAGACATCAAGGTTTGTGGTCTTGAAAAGCAAAGTTCACCTCACTGAAGTTTGGACATACACAGCATAGATATTGATAATGAAATTATTTTTAAAATGCCTCTAAAGTCAATGCAGAGAAAAAAAAACAAAACACTTTAAAAACATCATTATTGTGTGCTACAGATGTCTTTTCAGCAAGAGGTGACTCCTGTTGTAAACCCTGTGGGTGCTGAGTACATCTATTAATGTATGTATTGATTAACTTAATGCTGTGACATAACTGCAGTGATGGCATCTATTTTTAGTTAAATTAAATGCACACTTAAATTCCCTTTATTGTCTTTGAAGAGCAAGAATCACTGACACACAAGGACAAATCCTCTGCCCCTAAGGAAATTCTTATTACATCCTAAATCTACCCAGTGACCTCAAAAGGAACCCTGGACTGAGTTTGTCACAGAAATTTCTGCCCTGTAGATTTGTGAGGTTTAGATTAGAGGAACCCAATTTCTCTGGCCAAAGGTACATATTCATCGTCCCTGTGATAAATCTGTGCAAAAAAAGAAATTGTGACAATATTTCAAATTGAAGGATAAAGAGCAAACCATGGAGGCACAGGATGTCATTAGTAATGAATTGCTCAACACAGCTCATGCTTAATAAACTAAAGGATCTTTTATCACATAATGCTGAACATATTAACGTGACTTTTAGGAACCTCAGTAATCTCCCTGACAGATCATTTCCAGTCTTTCCCAAAAATTTAATTAGGTCTGTAGCATCACTTCCAAAACACCTGAGGTAACACCTGAATGATTCCAGATTTTTAGTTTTCCCATGCATAAACCAGACCTAAGACTTGAAAAACAGGGAAGCTTACCAAGACTTTTGTACTTCAACAGACACAAAAAACATGGGTTTAAATACTTCCTGTTTAGGCTTAACTCTTCTTTCCCTTGACTAGGTAGAGGATTTCACCTTAGAGACTTATCAGTCTCCCATCTTTCAGAAACATTTCAGAAAAATGTAAAATTTGGTTCCCTGCAAAGTCCCAGCAGTACATCTGTGCTGCATCAGGATGTCCATTAGGCAGTGAACTTTATACTTCAAACTATCTCCTCCTAAACCTAACTCCTAGTTTTGCCTAGCTGCTCTTAGTCTTCAGCAGTTCTCTGTGTAGAAGATGGAGCTGGTCCTTTTTGTCTTCTCTATTTCTAGCTACTTTTCAGTCGTTCCAATCTGTTGACTGAATATTTTTCAGCATTTCTTCATTGTTCCATTTCTTAAATACCTCAAAGGTATATGAAATCACACAGAAAATGCACCTTAATTTTGTTTCTAACTAAAAAACATAACCATAGATGCAGTTAAGTTACAAACCAATCTTTTTTGCTTAATGATGTTGAAGATAACTGCTAAATATTCTTTAGCAAAATCCTGGAGCTTTGGGTCCGTCTGTCAGGACACCTCAGAGAATGTTGATTCACACTTATAAAACTGCTGTGAAATTCAGGACACGCATCATCAGAAAACATATAATAAATGTCTGAAATTGCACCTCATCTAAACAAAATGAGAGGATGACCTTGGAGCTCTTTTCCAACCTTAATGATTCCATGAATCTGTGAAAACCTGTGGGCTTCTTGTGCAAGGACCAAGGGGTCAGGTGGACTATGGGATAGTGATTAATTCACAGAACTCTTGGCTGAATGGCTTTTATTCACTCTTCTAGGTTCCTCGCTCTATATTTGGTGATATTTGACCATGTTGGACTGAACTTGATGATCTTGGAGGTCTTTTCCAACTCAGTGGTTCTATGATTCTGTAACTTCTGATGGACACAATTCATTTTGATATTAGGTCAGCTTCAGCCTTTCCTCACCACTGGGTGTTTATTAAGTTATTAAGTTCACTCAGTTCAGTGGACAAAATATGTTTTATACCCACTGAGGGTCTGATTGACACAATCTCACCCGGTTTTTCTAGGAAACTTTCAGGTGAAACATTTTCTCTCAGTATGAAGGTGCTCACCTCTTTGCTGTGCAATAAAGAACAGCTATTAATTCTGTACAGACACTACTGAAAACCATAAATAGCATCAGCCGTAATTCCAAAAAAGCAAAAAAACAAAAAGAAAAAAAAAATTAAAACCACCTTAAAATCTTCGATCGTGGCGCATCAGCAAAAAGCACAGTACAAGAACAAAAGAAAAAAAAAAGATTCTACATGCAAAAATAACTAAATGAATGCTTTTCTCTCTGGTTTACTTCCCCTCTGCTCTCATCCCTTCATTTAATTGCAACATGCGTCATACACACACAGTAATGTCACAGGAGTGCGTACACTTACAGGGTAATGGTTGATAGTTCTGACATCTTGCAAGAGTGCTGGTTAGCCCTCTTAGGCTTACAGTAGCATTTCTGAACGCAGCTGCTAAATATGACAAGATTAGCATTTTTTTCAGCATATCGTGAAACAGGCCAAGGTAGGTCACTTTCAACACAATTTCATGAGACACGTCACAAGGATGGAAAGCGGACACGACAGAATGGAGTCACGGCACACGAACCAGCTGCTCGACTGAAGCGGAAATTAAAAGAATCAAACAAAAAAAAAAAAAAAATTAAAGTGTGCTGGCTGCTGCTGGCCGTTGCGATGTGCTGACTCACGGACAGACCAGAACTCAAACACCCTGAGGGCGGGCGGGCAGCGCTGACGCGTCCGAAATACGCACGACCTGCGCGGTCGGGTTTTGTACAGAGGGTCACAGAACAATATACCAAATGGAAGTTGACTGCATGCTCATGGAGAACAATCAGAGAGGAACATAAACTCGTAGGACGGGGATCAGTCTAAGGTGAATTGGATCAGGTGATGCTCATTTTCACTGTAGTGTGGATCCTTTCCTTTTAACAGAGTTCTAGTAAGGACACCAAAGAGCTTTTCCCATTTTCCTTGGTGATGGGGTGGGATCTGCGTGTCTGGCTGGTAATTTTGGAGGTACCACTTATTTTTTGTTACACTCACTAAGACAGTGTGCTCATCAAAGCAGCAGGCTCATACACTGTGGAGCAGGACCTTGATCCCTGCGTGTTGGATTCCAGGGACAGCTGCTGCAGAGAACAAAATAGTTCCTTTCCAACCAGCCAGGAGAGGACAATTTAAATCAGTCACAAGAAGGGCAATCTGAAACATGGGAAGGCATTTGGAGGGATCCTATAGGAGATTTTAGATCTGGCCTGAAAAGTGTGAAAATTGAAAATAGTGATTTCGTGTCGACTTCCAAAGGGAGAATTTTTGTTTTGTTCTCAACACTTGGTTGTTTTGGTGGGATTCACCTCAGGAGAGGTTGGATGTTTACAGTACAGGTGTCTAAGTAAAATGGAAATCCTTAGGACCCTGAGAATCATCAGAATAAACAGTTGGGAGAGAAATACCTTTATTGGCCAGGTACATCTGACCTGTTTTGGATGTCCACTCTAGGACAGATGAACACCAAACACCGCTGAGTACCCTGACTAAATCTCCATTAATATAAAAAATAGCACTTTGATTTTTACAGCAATTGCCTTCAAGGCAAGCATTTAAATTTTAAACAAACCCAACTCCATTTCTGTTACACAGTCACAGTTATCTGTGTTCACAACTTATGGAATTTATAATCTGAACAGTAAACCAGGATAAATTAAAAACATACTAAATTTCTCTGTACTTTTAACTCCTTTAAGTCAATCCCCATTACTGGAATTATGCTTTGCTTCCTTTTGTGTAATTAAAGCCTGATAACTATGTTGTTATTAAATATTACAGTGTAAGAGCAGGAAAGAACACAGTCTTGTGGCATGCACGCATCCAACAAATAGAAGTAGTAACTGTGTTTCAAGTCATAAAATGGATTTCATTTCTTGGGTGTTGCTGAGGAAGTAAACATGAAAATGACTGCTCCTTTTACACTGTTATTTCTGTGCTAGAATTTTGCACCACCTGCTCTTCACAGGGCTGAGTTGGGTATTAATTGTCTGCTTGGAGTGATCAAAAATGAGCGAGGAGGTTTTAGGGATAGTTCCATTTTATTGTGACTGAGGCTTTCAGAAGTGACCATGGATTTTGAGTGCCACTCAATTTTTTGATCACTTGATCTGAACCACATTTCTCAGACCAATTTTTGCCACAAGAGGGCTGCTCAGCCTGTGTTGAAAAGAAGCACTTACGAGGCATATTAAGGTACAGAACCTGAAAAGGAAACATCTAAAAATCAATAATCGCTTTGAAAAGTCTTAGCCATGGGTGGTTGTAGAGGTTTGTGGTCTTCAATGATATACTTAATGTTGCCATGGCAATCTAGAAATAAATTCCCATCCATGTTTCCTTTACTGCTTATGCCCCATTTTATTTGTCAGGGATTGATTTTTTAATAGGTTTTCCTGGCGAATAGACCAAATGTGACAGCACTTGGTATTTACTAGAATTATTGAAAAAAACAAGAGTTGATTTTGAAAATATTATCTATGGATTAACTGCTGCTCCCCACCCAGTGAGGGAACATTGGCACATGGGTTTGTGTTGGAAAACAATACTAAGGAAAACTTTAATATTTTAATGCTGTTAGCACTTATTTTCTGCCATTTCTAATTTCAGTAGAGTCACCTCTCTGATCTTAGACAGTGTAAAGTGTCCCAGATCTTTAGAGTACAGAATTTATAGACGTTTTCTTTCCTTTCTCCCTCCCCTTTTATTTTGCAAACTTTATTTATAATCAAAGTAGAGACATTGGTGGAGGGAAAGGGAGAAAGAGAGAAGAGACAGAGGAGGCAGGAAAAAAAAAAAAAAAAAAAAAAAAAAAAAAAAAAAAAAAAAAGAAAAAAAAAAAAAAAAAAAAAAAAAAAAAAAAAAAAAAAAAAAAAGGAGGAAAAAAATAGACAAATAGAAGAAAATGAACAGAAATGAGATCATGGCTATGAAGACACTGCACGGATCAGGGCAGGATCCTCAGACCTCTGTAGGCACACAGAGAACGGAACTGGCCACATCTAACTCTACGTGCCAAAGACAGATTCCAAACTGAACTATCACCTTGGACTCAGTCAGGGACAGAGCAGGGACCCCCCAGGCTGAGCTGGCCTGTGTGACAGAGACACCTAAGGCACAGGGGATGGTGCTCTGTGTGACGGAGGTGTCCCTGGTGTCCCCGAGTGACCATAGACGACGACCGGACTGCTCAGATCGAGCACGAGACTTTAGACAGCTAAAGGCAAACAAGCTGAGTCTCACCGCAAGTGTCCTGGGCAGGGACTGCAGCTGCATCTGGGAGGAAGAGGGAGGGTGCTAGGGTGGAAGGGGAAAGAAAAAGTTAAACACTCCCGGGGTGAAACGAGCGATGGATGATGTGGCTGAAGGCCACCGCGCCAGACCGAACACCTGGACGTCTCAATGCGAATGGGAGAGAACACAAACCTGAGGCAAAAGGAGTTGCAATTCGATTCTAGATGTCTCAGAGGTGCTTAAGAGGAGTGAAACGAGCATGCTGGTCCGGGGGAAGGACGTTATGCTGCATTATCCATGTGCATCCCTAGTGAAAATGGTCAGGGCTCTGGATTTAGGTCGCTACCAGCACACAGGGAACGATGAGGTTTGTGCCTTGTCTCTGAATGTGCCGAAGGGGAATCCTTTGGGAAATGCAGTAAAGGCAGAGCTTGACTCATGCAAATTAAAACTGCGCCTCATGAAGAATCTTTGTGCACCCTGCTCGAGTAATTCTGTGTAACCTCACCATGAGTAGGATTGGCAGCTGTGTAGTAGCAGGAGAAGGAATGCAGAAACAAATCAATGAAATAAAGCATTGAAAATACAGTAGAAAGTTAACCAAAGTGGAAATAAAGAGATTGTATGGGAGAGAGAGGAGAAAATTGACAAGTGGGTCCGTATAATATATTATTTATATCACACACCCGCTTCCCCTCAGCTGATACTTCTCTATCATTCTTTTCCTTGCTGCTCAGTAGCTGAGGATTCCCTGAAGCTGCACCTTGTTTCCCTTAGAAACGCCAACTACCTTTACAAACCCCATGCCCTTACAGGTCAGGTGGGAAAGTCTGGCAAACAGGACTTGTTCTGTGGGCAACAAACAGATCCTACAATTCCATCCCACTGCGGTGGCTGCAGCTCTGACCCGCTGTGTGCAGGCAGAGTCCTTCACCCCTCTCCTCCAGACACAGAGCAAGCACAGGTGCTTCTCAGCAAAGCTTTTAGTTGCATTTCCTCTCATTTTTGGGGTTAACAAAATATCTGCGTGCCTTTTTCCTTGTCACCCCGTGCCAGCTTGGCAGGCACTGCTGAGAAACAGGCCGTAAAGTGAGATTTACCTGACCTGTTTTAAGCTTGTTGTTTAAAGTGAAATAAGCTGTAGTAAAGGATTTTATTCTCTGGACTGGGCAGGTCTCTACTCCTGCTGACTTGCTAAAAGTACAACAAATAGGGAGCTCTTCATGGAAAAAAAAACCAAACCAAACAAACAACAACAAAAAAAAAGGAAACTGTATCTCTAGCCTTTAATGGAAAACAAATCCCTAATTTGTAGTCTTGTTACTTAGAGTTCTACTTTTCCTTGCTCATGCCACCAAAATAAGAAGCTGAAGCTGAATGACTGCTTGGAGACTAATGCTGTGGTTAAAAAATAAATATTTAACAAACATGAATTTGGACTGGAACTTCTTGTCCAGAAAATCTGACCCTTGAGTAGATCTGAGGCTTGAAGGTGGAACAGAATGGTCAAAGAGATCCAAAAATCCCATTTACAGTGTTCATTCTTGGCTTTTCTAACTTCTGGAGAGTGGACATTAAAAAAAGAACACCACTGCTATACTTGGAGTTAAATAATGAAGAGATTAAGCCTAATATTTGCCTGTGCTCTAGAGAATAAAACTGGTAGCAGAGAGCAGAATTCTTCCAACAAAAACAGCCTTTAAATGAACTGTAGCTTCAAGGTCCTGTGTCCTGATCCTTCCCCTGTATTAATTCTGGAGCTCCTGCTTTACCAAGCTGGGTTATTCTCCCTGACTCCAGAGCACAGATCCAAGTCGTGCACTGTGGAATAATTCTGATGGAGGTGCAGTAACGTAGCTGAGGTGCAGCAGACAACAGAACGTTCAATGAGAAAAATTTACCAGGCCAAATGAGATTCTTACATAAATTAAGATTTTGAATACTTTACTGTTTCAAATGAAGAATGTGCATATCCAAATCTGACAATGGGATTTAGCTCATTGTACTCGAAAGAAAGCAGATGAGCAAAGCCCACAGAGTGTTTATTGTCCCAGTCTGACACAAGAAGTGGATTTTCAAGCATTACAGACAGGTTTTGGTTCCTGTCAGCTGGCAGAGCTCACCATCACTATAACTACACTGGGTTTGTATAATTTTCAGCTCTGAAGCTGCAGTTACACTGTTTTGACTCACCTGCCTTACATGTTACACAATATCCCTGCAGATTTCCAGTACAACCCATCTCTACAACTCTCCTTAAGGAAAAAAGAGAGCACTGCCTTTGTTAAATAAGCCTGGGCTTGCAGACATTTAATCAGCCGAACAACTCCAGTGTTTCCATTGGAAATATAAAGAGGAATTACAGTTTGGAAATCCCTCAGTAATGATACAGGTGGGACCAAGACAGATATGAACCTTACACATGGCTTTGGATTGGTCCTGTCTTCAGGTAGTTTGCATTTGTTTAAATAACCTTTATTGAGACTTAATTCTGTGTTAAGCCACCATAGCCTTGTGGCCTTTGAGGATGTTCTTTTACTCTCCAAGGCAGGCAGAGTCTGTTTTTAGAAAACTGATTATCTGCTTTGCACAGTTCCTTTGACACACAGGGTTAGTCACAAGATCCTCTCAAGAAATTTGTCCTTCCAGATCAAAAAACTTTCTGCACTGGGCCAGCACCATCTTCCTTGTCCCCTCCCTACCTCAGGCTGTGTGCTTGCTTGGAGCACATCCTAAAAATTCTCCAGGTGTGAAACTCATCTCACTGGATGTGAAACAATGCCAGCTGCTGAAGTGAGACACAATAAATCAATGGCAAGGAGAAACAGAGACACTGAGGGAAAAGTAAATTCCTGTTGTCCTCATATGATAGAGGCAAAAATGTTGATGGTGGGAAAAACTCAGAGGAAGACCATGGTTGCATTAAGCCTTGGTATAAATTGAAAGCACGCTCAGGATCAGAGATGTCAGAATTATTCCCCATTTCCTGCTGCTTCACATCAACTGCTGCATGACCAGTTGCTTCAGCTCCACCTTCTTCTCTGCATTAAGTAACTGATTCAAAGAATCAGAGGTGCAAACTGATTTGGGGGCACAACAAAATTCAGATCTATCCCTTCTATCCCTAGTGCACTCAAACCAGCAAACTTAGACATGAGCAGTGCAAGAGGAAAAGGACAAACAGCCAGAATGGTCTGATTTGGATATTCCCAAGTCAATGCTCCATTTGAAACTTCTGAAAATTTTTCTGATTCTCCAAACCAGGATCTAAACAAGCTGCTCTGATAAAAGACACTGCACCCAAATCTGTGGCTAATTCAAGAAGACCAGTGGCCTTGGGCACAGGACGTTCCCTGTCCTGCTGATCTCCACGACAACTGAAGAATGTCAATATGCATCAAAATTAGGTTATTCACTCTGACCAACTGCAGTGACTTCAGAAGCACATTTGAGATCTGTTCCTCATTTTCTTCCCAGAAGCTGCCTTATTTTTGCTAATCAGGAAGCTCCAGAGCGTGGCAAAATTCACAAGGTTACAGGAAATTCAGTGAAGTGCAGCCACTCTCCCTTTACAATACGAAGTTTTAGTGTTGTGCACATTGCTAAAGTATTTGTGGCCTTTTAAGCAGCAAGGCTGGAACAATTTTAGATATCTAAAGTGTTTCAGACAGCACATGCGTGGGCAAAATCCTGTATTTACACAGGCACCCTACAGACACAAGCACTTATGTATAAATCCCTCTATTCTGAGCTCTGATCCATACCAGTTATGGCAATCAAGCCATAATGGCTTTGGTACTGCCCTTGAAAGGTGTTTAGATCTGAAATTTTCAGATGCATGCCTCTAGCATTTCAATGGGAACTGGTAAAACCCTGTTTAGCCTTTTTATGGTGCCAAGAACTCTGTGAGAACAGGGCTGTTAGGGCTAATCCAACCCTACATAGAACTGTTGAGAGTGCAGCAAGCTTTACTGTGTTTTCTTTAAAAAATTATATAAAAATCATTTCTTTAAAGAGAATTGTAGTGTTGGATAAAACCTGGCATTATTCTTTCCCTCACTAACCTGCACACCACCTTGATCTTTCAAGAGCAGGAGCATCTTTTAATGTCTTCTCTTCTAATGCAAAATTGGGTTTTTTTTCAGTTCATGGCTTGCTTTTGTGACAGATGGGGGGAAGGTCTGTGCTTTGTTCTTTTAGGATGGAATTTGTGGACAAAGAACTTTGCTCTCTAAGGCTGCCACAGACTCTGGATCCAAGGAGAAATTTCAAGTCATCATTAGAGAATTCTTACACGTGCAACTCAGGCAGATTTCAAAATCTCATGAGTTCATCAACAACAAAAAATCACCATTGGATCCTTTTCTCTGCCTTTGCATCCATTTAAACCATAAAATTTCCCATAAAAATGCCTTAAAGCCACAGAAATAATGTTTAAAGACAAAGTCAGCCTATTTTTCAACTCTACTGCTAAAGGAAAAGGACAGGAGTCAGCCTCCACCACACAGACACCACCTGTACAGGCCAAGGCCTTGAACCCTAAAATTCCCCTTCTAAAGATTTCCAAATAATAGAAGCAGAACCCTTTTTAATGCTGCATTCATCACAGGTGATGTTATAACAACAAGAAATAAGATTTCTGACCCACAATTTCAAAATCAGATCCTGCCAAAGCTCTGGTCAGGTGCTTGGACATCATTGGAAATGGAATGGAATTTCCTTTATAAATATGGATTTGCTCTTCTGGAATATTCCTCTGGCAGGTGGCCCATGGAGTAACAAAACCCCTTACAAGGCAGAAATAGTTTTAGGTCTAATCTCATCATTTATGTAAGAATGTAAAGGATGCACTGGATGAGAGGACAGTGTTTAGGTTGGGAAAGTAGATTTGACAACCAGAAATTCATCTTCCTGTCCTTGCCAGAGGCACCTGAGGGATTTAGGTGCATTTTACCCTCAGTTGTTCAGCAGCAATAACAGCTCCCAGGAACATTATAAACACTCTAAATATTCTGTGCTGTTTGATTTTACGGCAACTGAAACCACAGGTAGGTAATCAAAGCAGAATAGGGCTTTTGATTATTTTATCTGAAAATAAATAAATCCCTGTTAATTACACTCCTGCTAATTATGGTACATAGCCTGCATGATCTTACACTCCTAATGAGTACACTCAGCTTTTTTCCGATCCCTACCTGAAAAGACTGGCACAAATGAACAGCCCCATCCTTTCCACCCAAAAATTCCAAAGTGAAAAAACAAAACAAAACCAAAAAAATCCAACCAGCACCCAAAATAATAACTTGCCTTGGGCAATGCACAGTTAAAGTATAGTAGTGAATGAGCACCTTTTTTCTAGAACTTTAAGTAAATCCATCAAGAATTAGTGTAGATAAAAGCAGAAAGTATCTGCTCCCTTGGCATTCCTGAGAAATGAGCACTAGGCCCCTGCTGATCATGCACTGACATCAAATGACCATCCTCTGTGTTTGGCAGGGTATTTTCCTGTAGTAGAAAAGGATGAACCCAAGGACACGAGTTCCTTTTTGTTGCTGGGTCGTTGGGAGTCCCAGCACCCAGCTGGCAGCACCTGGGGGGTCAGAAATTGCAGTGCCCTCCTGGAGAACACCCTGTCCAACCAACATCTGCCATTTGCTTGTCCAAAAATAAGCCCTTTTTTGGCACCAAGAGCCTGTCAGTAATTACCAACTCTGGCAGTCTGAGCACTTGCAGCAAGACAAAGCGGTAGCAGAATGAATCACTGCGTGTCCAGTGGCTTTGGAGGTGAATTTTAGAGGAGTGTTGTTTACCAAAACATCTGGGTTACAACATTGCTTTGGCTGCCCTAACCCTCTAGGTTGCACCGCAGGTAAAATCATACCTACCTATGATATATGCCATGATTCTCCTTTCTTTCCAGCAAGATGCTGATTGGAGGAATGACGTAGACCTGAATTAGCTAGATATATATGTGGGGTTTGTTTTCTTTTCATTGAGCTTTCAACATGTGATACCAAAATTTATGAAGAATCTGTCAAAGCAAAAGCAGAAACAAGCTTTCCCCTCCCCAATTATACCAGTCGTGGTAAACTGGAAATCATAATAAAATAAAAAAGAAGATTGGTTTTTTTTTTTTCAGTTATATGTGCTTGATCCTTGAAAAATGAATGAAGAAACAAAGATTTGATGGAAATGTGTGGGGTTTTTTAATCCTGAGGGTTATTCCAGCATGCATCTACATCATGCACCCACTAAACATTGTGGTCTTTTATGGTAGTGATGATGATGATGATTTTCTCTCTGGAGTGAATATTTCAGCAATGCAACAATGCCTGTGGAAATAACAGCGTGGATTTAAGCTTTGTGTAGGCATTTCTGTAGAAATATGTTTGGTTTTTTTCCTGGGTGGGGGGTGATGCACTCTCTCTACAACAACTTGACCAAAACCAGGATGTCTGAAAGCGGATTCTGACACACCAGGTTACACATTTTTGGCTGAATTTTTCATGGTAAAAACACTGAAGGCTTGCCAGATCAAGTTTATTTATCCATTCCTAAAATTCCAGGGAAGAAACTGGTAGATGATAAATTGCCCATGTAAATGATGTGAATATGTGTTTGCAGTCCCCAGGACTGTGAGATCCCATTTAATTCATGGGCTCCTGATGTGGTGCTCCTGCGCCCTCAGCACATGGGGTAACTACCCCTAAATAATCTCCTACTTCTTCAAAATGTTTACAAACTGCAGTTGGAGGTTGCTAAAAATCAGGGGGTTCTTTTTGCTTGGAATCATGCTCTTTAATTTATAACTGGATGGGAAATACAGGCACCAAATCAAGACAGGGTCATTTGTTCTGTGAGACTAAATAGGAGATGTCACAAGGGGGAATGGCTTTAAATGGAAAGACAGCAGGTTTAGGTTGGATATTAGGAAGAATTTATTTACTGTGAGGGTGGGGAGGCCCTGGCACAGGGTGCCCAGAGAAGCTGTGGCTGCCCCTGGATCCCTGGAAATGTTCAAAGCCTGGTTGGACAGGGCTTGGAGCAACCTGGGGCAGTGGAAGGTGTTCCTGCCCATGGCAGGGGTGGAACTGGATGATTTTAAGACCCCTTCCAGCCCAAACTACTTTCTGTCAAAATCATGGCACATTACTGCTGTTTATTTCAGCAGCTGGGGTGAGAAACCTGCCTGAACTACGTTAATAGCTGTCTTAATTACTCTAAGAAGACGATCAATAGCTCTTTATGCTTCCCCACCACCTGGGGATCTCAGAACTTCTCCCTCAGATAAAAATCTATTCCATTTGCATTACTGATCTTGCTTCAGTTCGATGCTTAATTTGGCAGAATTATTCAGGACTGACACAAGATTAACTGAAACCAGACACGTTTTAAGAAAAAAATCCTACATCTTTGGCACTCCTCACACTAAAAAGTAACTAATGGTTAGGATGACTATTTGTAGGAAGTATGAAAGTTTCTTAGAGAAATAACCCAAAATAATAATAGAATTAAAATTATTATTAAAGGAGTGTCTTCTATTTAGGTTTTGAATTCCTACCTCAGCTGCTTAGACATTTTGATGAATCCAACCCCCAATATTTTCAGCAATAAAGAGTTTCTATCAAAAATATCAGCAAAAGAAAGATGGAGTGATCCCAGAACCTGGTGGATTTTTGGGATCTTGGGCTCGATGGGATCAGCAGCATGCAGGCAGCTCTGAGGGGAACTAAAGGCATGAGGAAAGGCTGGGGTGGCATGAGACTGGTGATGAATGACTGAACATACAGGTGGAGAAAATGGAAGTTTAGAACCACCAAAGCACTTGGCTACTCCAGGAAAATTGTTCAGGAATTAGCAACATGCTTCCAAGTTTTTGCCAGCCCAAAGACAAAGGCTGTGGCACACAATGATCAGGTTGTTTAGAGAGGAAGTTTATTTTATTTTATTTTTAATGGGAGTAAAGCCCTGGTAACGGGCGACAAATGATACAAATGATTGTTTGATTTATTTTCAAACAAATCTTACATTCCTCAGTGGCTACACTGCATTAATTAAGCCTCAGTTCCCCTGCAGTGCTCTCTTCTGCCATGGTCCTGCCACAGCTCCCAGCCAACTTCTCCGGAGGGAGATTTAATAATGAATGCACAGTGGTAGCAATGTATGATTAATCTTTGAATTTAAGCCCATCCCCAGGGCTTTCAAAATCAAATCCAGGCTTAAGTGCTTGGCAGAACCATGGCAGATGAACCATCACCACAGTGTCTATGAAGTAGAACCAGAGGTAGATTTTTTTCTAACAAAAATAGTCATTACAAGGACCTGAACCTAAGCATGTACCAAACATATAAAATAATCCTGCTCAAAGTCATTAGCCAAGGTTTTTGGGGCTTCCATTTTCTTTTTTTTTTTTTTTTTTTTGATGATGGAAGTACCAGCTGTCTAAAGGGTTATTCCAAAAAAATGGAAGACTGATACTAAGATAGATCTCAATCCCTGCTGCAGATCCATGTGGTATTACCTTCAGGCTGAAAATCCTCCCTCAACCTCATCGTTCCTCACCTACTAAAGGGAAAGTGCTTAAGGATGTTCTGGAATAAAGATCTGGATGAGGAGTTTGGTCTGATGGAATGATGCTGTAATAGGTTGAAACAGCGAAACAAAACATGGAAAATGTTCAGTATGAGCCGCAGTCTAAATGTGAGATATTTCAATATGGTGACAGAGCCAGATCGTGATCTACTGTCTTCCTTGCTTACAAGCTCTCTTTTTACAGGGTGTGTGTGCACAAATGTTGACTCTGTCTGGTGTACACCTGCACAGAATTATTAATTTCATTCCTTTTCATCGTCCCTGCGTGAACTTTCCTGCTGTCAAATCTGTTTGGATAAACAACACTCCACTCCATAACACATACATCAATGCGAGATCGATTCATACACGCCCGGTTATAAAAGTTGCAAAAAAATACATGAAAGAAAAAAAAAAAAAAAAAAGTAATGGCAGCGAATGGAACAGAAAATATGATGTTTTCTCTTGGTTTTGGTGGCTAACTATACACATAGGAAAAACACCAGCAAAACCCAGTCACCATATTGATCCAAGATGACGAGGGGATGTTTGGTAACCCAGTTAAATCTTTGGGGTCCGTGGCATGCTTTGCTTCATTCCTGAGAGGTGCAGCAGACACCAAACATGCATTTCAAAACCCAGCACAAACTCTGCACATCTCAGGTGTTAATTACAATCTACAATTACATCAGGGGTGACTTCCCAGCAGCACATCCATGGGGAGCCTTCATGCAAGCCCTAGGCAGACCATGCACGAGTTAACCCAGTCACTAACTCTCACCCTGAGTTTGATTTCTCAGGTGAATCTACCCACAGAATCAATTTAAAGCATTATTTTCTTTGGCTGTGTGAACACAGTTTGGAGCAAGATGAAAGGGGCAGCGCTTTCAGTAAGTGCGCGTCTGGCTGCAGACATGAAAATTGATGTAGAAGATATTATTATTTAATGCAAATCTAAACTAGATAACAGGGGGGAAAAAAAGTAAAAAAGAAAAATAGGCAGCTGGAGGACATATTTTTTCCCTGAAAATTGACATTTAGATGGATGACATCGTTATGCTATGATTGTGGTTACTTAGGGTGAAACTAATCACTGGATAATTATATTCGCTACAAAATAAGCATCTCCTACTTTACCCTAGAATCTTTTAGTTTTATTTAAGGTGTTCATAGCTTGTCTACTTTCACCAGGAGTTTAGTACTAAATTAAATAGTCCTACCTATGTCTGAGTGCGAGAAAACACCCAAGCCCACAAAAAAAAAATCCCAAACCTAAATAAATGTGTGTGGTGTTTGGGTCAACACCAGATGTGCTGCCCCATATCCTAGTTATTCCAGAGGATAATATAATTTTTATATGGAGAATGACTGCATGCACTCAAAATGATAATGACAACCACCTCAACTGGCCATCCTCTGCCCTCTTACGAGGTGGAAACTAATAAAAAGGATTCCAGCTTAAAAAAAACTCATTAATCACAAAGGTACAAACATCTAGAGGGAAATTCTAGGATCTGTGTGCATTTTAAAACAGTTTTAAGGGGGTGTGTGTGAAATGTTTGGCTTAAGTGGAATGCATTTAAGTTTACAAGAAACATGGACATAAGCATGTCTAGGGGATCTTCCTACACTATGATTCAGCCTGATGCTAATTAAACGTTTTCACCAAACCTCATTGATTTCAGTGAACTTTGAACCATGTCCTGGAACTCATGAAGCACAGCAAACCATCCCATGAGTAAAACAACAGTTTTTATACCTGGTCAAGACGTTAATTTTCAGATAACTGACATGTGAAAACGTCAGGTTTGGTTTGGGTTTGTTTTTAATCTTGTGTTTATGCTTATTTTATAGGTCTTTTAAAGAAAGGTAAAAGCTGGCATTAAAATGCACTTTCACGGCTGATGGATTAAAAATTAAAGTAAAAAATCAACCAAAATGATTTAACAGACCTTGCAACTCTTTTCAAAAATCAACCTAATTCAGCTGAAGTTTCTTTTTTACTTTGTGGGTTTTTCCTATGTGTATATTGGTAATTTAAATTGATTACTGCGTTGTTTGTACTTACAAGTAGATGCTGGATTCATTGCCCCCGATATCAGGTGACTGGAGTTTCTGCACAAGTATCACAATTATGCCAATAAAAAGCACAAAGTTTATCTGGGGGAAAGAAAAAAAAAGGAAAAAATTGTGACAATACATACTTTTACAAAGTAAAAAATACAAGACATACTTTTATAAAGTATGAAAATGAGACATTCCCAGTGACTTGCTGGTTACATCCCATTTTTCTTCTCCAAACTGCAGTCTAAAAGTTTTATAGGGTCAGGATTAATGGGGAAAGTTCACAAGAGTCTTAACCCCCTTGCTTCATTTAAAATGAGGCAGAATTTCTGCAGCTTCAAGAAAAGCAAAGAGAAACATAAATGGAAAAGTTTCAACACTTTTCATTATCAACCTGTGCAGAGTAAAAGGAAAGATCCTTGCCTATAAAAATCATAAAATGAAGACCTTGAGAGTAAAGGCATTTTTAACTCCCATTCTCTGACCAATGGACTTCTCAGTTTAGCAGCTCCCATCGGTTTTAAAAACCCAGAGAATGATAAAATTAGGTTTTTTCAATGCTTTGGCTTGAGATTGGGCTATCAACTCCATAGCTTCTTAAAGCCAGAACAGTGAAAATTTAAGTTGGACTGTTACAAAAATCTTATACTCCTTTAGGGAGACCAGAAATTAGATATCAGCATCTTTTCCAGCAGCTTCTGTCTGATCTGAGGACTACAAAGGGATGGAGAAGCCCAGCCGCCCCTTGCTGGTTGCTTGGTTCTTTAATGCCCTCGATAAAAACCAGGTTTAACTGATTCCCCAAGCAGAAGGTGATCCCTCACAGAACATGCCTGTAAAACAGGGGAATTCACACAAGGACAAAAGCCTGGGGTCACTGAACCCTCTCTGTTTAGGTGCTGAAATTGGCTGAATTACCTTTGATTTGTCTGGCGATTGCTGGACTTTACAGAGCTGTCCAAAGGCTTCAAAGGAGAATAAAACCCTCCTGTTTTATTGGTTCCCTGTGAGCTGGATGGCTGAATTCCCAAAAAAGCCGTTGAAAACCTGTTTAATTCTGTCTGTGGAGAGCAACTTAGGGTGTCCAGAATGAGGCAAGCCCAAGATTTTCAGGTGCCACTGACCATGTTGTCCAGGGGCTCAATTTGTTTTCCCAAAAGTAGGTGCCCAACAGCATTTTAAAACCCCCATATTATTTGGAGTACCAGAATATCCTTCTCTTCAGATATTCCAAATCCATCTGTACACAATCCTGACTTAGATGTTCTAGGGGATCCTGCTTGAACAGGGAGGTCAAACTAAATTACTTCCAGTGATCCTTTCCAAATTTAGCTATTCTGTGAAGCCCAAACAGGGCACTTTAGAACGCCTCAGCCCTCCATGGGCAGGTATCTGTCAAAATTTGAGTCCAATTCAAGACTTCCATCAATTAAAGAGAGCTCAGACACCTTGCTGACAATTCAGCATCTTGCACTATGACCAAGTACTATTTTAAATCTAATATTAGATAAATAAATGGAGCAAAATTTATCCCATTCAGCAGAAAAAGGCTAATTTCTTGGTCACTGACATTTACTATTGTTTTAGATGCCCTGGATTGTCCCACTTGGCCTTCAGCTGCCACCCCAACTGGCCCAGAATTTCCATACGTCCTCTAACACGTTTGCCAGCCCCAGACAAATGTTCCAGGTGCTCTGGGGTCTTAATTGTGGCATTTGTGCCTGTGTTTAAGCAACTGAACAACTACTTTCCCACAGGGTCTTTGCTTGCAGGCAGAGCTCCATCATTTAATTTGCATTAATCCTTATCAATAATGAAATTCCTTGGCATTGTGGGTGGCGAAAGACGGAAATTCAGAGGATTTGCCCACCAGGGATGGACTTCGAATACTTCTTCAAACACTTTACAGGTTGTAAAGTGTTTGAAGGTGTTTAAATTGGTGATTTGTCCTCAGGAGAGCTGAGGAAATGTCTTCCCCAGGGGCTACTCACCATGATTGACCCAACCACGGGACCCTTGATCACCCACCACAGGGCAGTGTTGTCGTTCATGTCCCAGCAGCTGCAGCCATTGGGGAAAGAATGGGATGGGGAAAAAGAAGGAAAGAAAACAAGACACAACAATGAAATTAATGAACTTACAACTGGTTTTAAGGGGGCAGAATGTGGGAGATTGTTTTTGCAGCTTAAATTATTTTATCTAAGTTTGAAGTGATAGTTCTCTTCTTTGTCTTATTGCAGGTTTTTAACAGATTTTCCACAACCATTTGGAAGTAAAATAAGTGTTTTATGGCAGTTTCAGTGGTGCTTCCTATTAAACAGCTTAGATATTTTGGAAAAACCCTTTAAGTGTGTTTCCGTCTCTATAATACAACCATAAATCTGTCCCTAAAAAAAAGAAAAGAGATACGCCAATGAATGTGGGTTTTTTGATTGTTATTCCAAAGTTTGATGTCTCATTTACTTTTCCAGGGTTAACAGATATGAATGTGGGTTTCTGGCCCTGACACGAGGAATTTTACACATTTCCACTACACCAGGATCCTGGTTGTATCCACATATTGGAATGATTTTCCAGTCATTGGGTTTCGAGTCTTATCTAGGATTCATCTGAGAAGGATCAAATACTGGGCAACAGTTGGGGTCAGCTCCTTTGTTAAGCTGTTGCTAATGAGTAATCATAAATAAAATGACATTTCTACCCCAGAATTTAAAATCTGCCTGTGAAATCACCAAAGGGATCTGCAGAAGTTTATTTGACGCAGGTGCACTTGGACAATCAAATATATGGTTTATATTCATAGAGGGTTTGAAGGTTAACGTACATTTTTAGAGCTAGAAAAACAATAATGATGAAAAGAATCTTATTTTCCAGGCCCAGCTACACTATTATAATGACTACTATTTCCTATTGAGAAATGTCTTCATCACTGTTTTAAGCCATCAAGAATTTGTCAGCTAAAATTTTTTCCCCCATTTTCTTCCACTTTCTTCCCCTGATTTTCTCCCTAGGAAACACAAATTCACGGAAATCTGTCTAAACTGTACCTGCAGTTCTGAGAAGGAGCTTTTCCTTCCCACTGGGAAAAGGGCCAAAGTCCCAGCAGAGGCTGTCACGGTGCATTTTTCAAATGCCAAAGAACAATTGGGAAGAACATAACAAGAATAAAACACTGCTGCTCTCATGAGAGCTTAATGCAACTTGTGTGTCATTTAAATGGTTGTGTGGCAGCATCTGGGGGAGAAGTGAAAATCTTTAAAAAAGCTGTGTACACGTGTAAAAGTGAGGAGGCAGAGCTAAAATCCCATCGTCAAAGTGCCTGTGGGAGAAATCCCAAATGGCTGAGTGATGCCTGGTTTAGAAACTTCACTTGAACTTGTATTTTCCGTTGAACAATATTCATTATTTTCAGTTGAACATTTTTTTATTCACTTCAGATGAACAATAATTTAATGGATTCCCATATACCAACAGTAAGGATGTGTGTGGTGCGGCTGGTGAGAATTGAGAAAAATTTAGAGGTGGCGTGTCAAATTTACACAAAATGATGTATTTTTGCTTCTGTTTGCACAGCATGGAAACCTGAAATCACCCAAAATCTAAGGGGCTGATGACTGAGATTTTCAAGTGCAAATCAGTATTTCCTAGTTATCTCACTTTGGATGCCCAACTTAAAATATTTGAAAGGGGATAAATGCTCAGAGGGATCTCCTCACCCACAGCCTGGAAATCAGGGTTTTTGTCAGTGATCAGCAATGGCATGGACCAATTATATTTTAAATTCTTTGTCTTCATTTATAAATTAGGAGTTGTCCACTGAAAATTACCCATTACTTGCAGAGCTCAGCCTTCTTAAGATGGACATCAAATCTGCCCTGAAAGTTTTTAATGAATTGACCAATGTTGGAAGAATCTGGACAAATTCTCATATTAATTTAGCTGTACAAATAGATATTGATGTATAGAAGTTTGTCCTGTAAGAATGAGGAATTACAGGGATAGGAATCCACCTCTAACTCCAGTTATCTGGATTGTAGAGACCAACAGACCAGTTAATTTTCCCAGGATCTGTTTGGGACAGAGAGAACCTTGGAGGTTGTTTTGGGATTCCTTTTTGGAGGCGTTTTTGATGTGCACTGTGGGTGATGCATCATCCCCTACAAATTCCTATTCTTAGACTTCTCTGCTTTTATTTCTCCTCTTCTTAGACCTTTCCTTCTACTTAGACCCCTCCTCTGTTTTTACAGGACATGTCCCCAGCGAGCTCAATTCCCAAATTCCACCTTGCAGATGTCAACAATGAATCAGATCAAGCTCACACAGAGCTTTTTTTTCAAGGACTTTCAAACATGTCCAGTTGCTGTGACACCTACAGGATAAATGTGGGGGAAGGAGTCACCATCTCCTCCTCAGATAAAAAAATGGGAATGCACGACAGAACATTTGGGAGTTTCTGTAATATGTAAACAAGCTCCCTAATTTCTGTCAAATGCTTCCCTGCGGGCAGGATGAAAAGAAATTTTTCTTTTCCAGGATGGATGGAGGGAAGGGAGCCAGGGGGCTGGGGAAGGGATGTGATTTCCATTTGCAGAGGCCAGAATCTGAATCTCTGGTGCAGGTCTGTAATAACCCCACTTAAATCAGAACTCTGGATCAACAGCCAGCTGCATTCATCTCCTAGATCCTGTCACTTAGAGGGAGGGAAGTCAGGAGCTGAAGTTGAGGGAGCTCTGCCAGTTTTATAAGGAACAGGCAGGAGGGGACTCAGGTTCTGAGCCTCGATTTCAGTCCATGCCTTTGCCACTGTGGTTTTCCAGTTCGGTAATTTCCACAACGTTTTCAGGCTCATGCTGGCTTCTCCCCCACTCCCAGAACAATGCTGGCTGATTTTAAAAAAGTGACCACTGAGACTCTCAGCTAGAACCTGTCTAAATGTCTTGCATGCTAAATAGCTTCTCTAAATAAAAGGAATGTTTTTTTAATTTTTTTTTTAATTCTTTTTCCTTCTGCAAGACATTCTCCCTACCTGCAAAATTCAAGGGCTGTTTGCACTTGTAAAAGAAATCAGTGCTTTCAGGGCCAGTGCTGTAATCCTAATAATGACACAACAGGGGTTTCTGGCTTGTTTTGCATGGAAATAAATGATTTAATTTGTCTTAATGTCAAAATAGAACATTGGGTCACAGCACTGGCATCCCCAGTGGAGACAAGGCTTTATTTGCTTCCCAGAGGGAGTCTGAAAGAACAAGGATGAAGTAAACTTGTCAGAATAATGAGTTTTGTGGAAGTTTTGCATCCAGGTATCTCCAGTATTAGGTATAATTAAATCATAAGTCTCAATGATTTGGAAATGGGATTTGGGTGCCAAGTGCCTTTCCCTCAATTCTGTGTTTTCAAGGAACCACTGACTGATTTTTGAAATTTTACTCAGTCTGCCTCATTTTTTTCTAATGTTTCACCAGGTTCAAACACAGCTCTCATGAAAAAGCTTTGCCAAGTCTGTCTTTTCAGGGTGTAAATACACATCCACTCCTGCCTGCCACACCTGCTGCTCTATTGGAGCAGATACTGATGACCAAAATATGCGGGTCCAGCTCTGGGAGCAGCTTTTCCTTCTGGTCCTTTAGAACAGCATATCTGCAGATTTTTTTTTTCTCTGCCAAAAGAGATAATTTGGGAAGGATTTACCCTTTTGAATTATTTGTGATTTTTTTTTTTTCCCTCACAGAAGACAGAATGCAGATTTCTGTCTCATCCCTACTCACCTCCCCTGGAAAACTCATGGAAAACCCTCCCCAGAGGGAAGCTAAACTCCTAATTGCCCTGGTAAATCAAAGCTCAGCAACGCCTTGTGCAGATTTCCCTCACTGCACTAGATTTTATCTCCAGTAATTTCCACAGCTGACTTCATCACCTTCATCCTCCTCCACAATCAGCGGGAAAGAAGCAGAGAATGACGTGGGATTCCACTCACAGCTCTTGTAAGATGAGACAAACCATACCTTGGACTCCAGAAATTTAATGGAGCAGGGAATGGGGTCAGCTGCAGGTTTACAGGTTTGCTGCCTGAATCTTCTTTTAGGAATTCCCCAGTGCAGGGCTGGCACAGACACCAAACTGTAACTCCATGAACAGAAAAGTGCTTGAACCCTGGACCCAAATCACGTTTGTACACAAATGGATGTCAGAAATGGAAGGAGAAAACGGAGCAGGAGGAAACGGCCTCAAGTTGTGCCACAGGAGGTTCAGGCTGGACATCAGGAAGAATTTCTTTCAACAAAAGGGTTTTTGAATTTTGGATGGGGCTGCCCAGGGAGGTTTGGAGACCCCACCCCTGGAGGGGGCACTCAGTGCTCTGGGCTGTGGACAAGGTGGGGATCAGTCACAGCTTGGACTCGGTGACCTGTGAGGTCTTTCCCAACCTAAAGGATTCTCTCACTCTGGGATTCTGTGCCCTGCTATCACCACTTCCCTCTGGCACCCCTGCCATGGTGCTGGATGCCCCTGGAATAATTTCCCACACAGCAACACTTACCCAGTGTCATCGAAGTGAAGCCTCAGCACTGCCCAGACTGTGACACAAATCGTTGGGGTACCTGCAGAGGACAAGACAGGGACACATTAACACTCCAGACACACCTGATATTCAGCAAGGAGCATTTTTGCAACCTCTCCACTGAGATTTTCTTCCCTAACAGCACTTGTGCATGGGATAATGCAATTTATTGAGTTAATTCAGAGCTCCAGAAACATCCCTCTCAGTCAGGGGTGGGATTGTAGGGGCAAAACTGGTGACAGGAAAGAATGGTCCTGTGCCAGGTCATTATTTTATAATGATATATATTTAAAAATAAATGTACATTAAAAAAACAATAAAATTAATATATATATATATATCTAAAATATATATAAATAATAATATAAATAACAATAATAAATAATATATAAATTTTATATATTTATAATGATATTTTTTAATAAATTTATATAATGATATAAACAGATTAGTGTTTTACTGCATCTTGCTGCATGAAGAACAGAACAAAGTCTGGACAGAACACAATCAACCACATCCGTGTCTGGAGCTACTGGAATCATGCAAGAATTGCAGTGCCAGATGTTCAGCTGGAATGGCATTACTGGATTCTGTGTATCCTTCTGTGGTTTTGTTGTAAATGATTTACATATGTTGCATTTTCTCTGTTGCTGTGTAAATAACCAGCTTTTCTTTATTTATTCAACCAAAACAAATCCACAGACGAGAAGTTTCCTCTGCTCGCAGTAATATCTGATTTTTTTCATTACAAAAATACCAAAACCAAAACAACAGACTCTAAAAAGAGAATGTTGGAGTAAGGATTTAATTCCTATTTCAGACGTTTCTTCACTTTTAAAGAATGCATGTATAATGCAAATTTAATTAAAGCAGTAAGAACCCACTGAGAAACCGGGATTTATTTTCCTTTCTGAAAATCCTCAAAGTGTAATTTTTTTCAGTTGAAGCATTTTTATAAAATAATGCATTTATGCAAGACAACCCTGCGTAAGTTGGATCTCCACTGTATGAAAAAATAAAATCTTTGACTAAGAAACTGCTTAGTTCTTAGTTCATCTGTTCAGGCACCACTGGAAAAAATAAAGTGTTAAAAAGCGAACAAAACAAGAACTTGATAACCCCAGCTCCCAGCAGAGCAAGACTGTGGTGAGTTGACAGGAACAATTATATTTAATACATTTTGCAAGGCTGTGTTGATGTCACATTAATTAGTCAGTCATTTGAACCCACTTAGACGAGTCTCTGTCTAATCATATTCCCACCACCAGAAAAAAAAATACCCCTGTTAGACCTGGGTGACTGATGGAGCCCTCCTTCTTCAAAAAACCATACAGAGAAGAGTTTGAAAGGAAAATGAGATAAAGAAATAAAATGACAGGCTTTGGGGAGAAGAAATCATGCATGTTTAATTTCAGTTGAAGTCTGCTTTTCTCACAGGTGAATACCCAGAAAACACTGAGAAAAAAACCTTTTTGACCTTAAAGGAGTTAAAATTAATATTTAAATGGCAAAATTTAATTTTAAATTTATCAAATTAACCTTGAAATATCAAATATTTGCCCATAGACGCTGTGGGTGCCCCATCCTTGAAAGTGTCCAAGGCTGGGCTGGATGAGGCTTGGAGCGTCCTGGGATGGTGGGAAGTGTCCAGGGAAGGAGGGTGGGAATGAGATGAGCTTTAAGGTTTCTTCCAATCCAAACCATTCTATGACTGTATAAAACAGAGTTTCATGTCTTTAGATCTTTAGTTTTAGGTCTCATGTTTTATTTAGTTTCCTCAGTATAAATTTTGACTCCATGAACAGCATTCCAAATCTGTAAAATGTGCAGGAAGGCAGAATCGAAACTAAAAGTGTCATAAAAACACATTTAAAAACCCCACGTTTCAGATCAGCCTGGAGTTTTGAGCCATCTGCTGTATGAATATACATATACTCACAGCACTTCTCTTTACATCAAAAAGATTTTTTTATCTCTCCATCGCCTCCTTTTCAGCTTCTGGGGAAAGTTAGGAAACAGAGAAGCCCCGAAGGCTGGGAACTGTTCTTGCTGATCTGTGCTGCCCTGAGTTAGGAGCAGCACTAGCAGAGAGCTCAGGAGGACAGCAGTCTACCCAGAGAATTCACCAGCATATTGCAGATTTAGGAAGAGCAAACTGCCCGGGTGAACAGAGCCATATGCAGCTCTCACTAATCCCTGAAGACGAGGACACTCAGCACGTTGGAAGGAACAGATCAACACCCAGATTCTGCAAAGTGCTGAGCTCTCGTCTCTCACTGCCCAAATGCAGCTCCCTCCCCACCAGCCCCGAGCTGAGGGGCTGCTTTTGCCCTCCAGGGATTGAATCCAGAGTCTGGATGTGCCTCTGTTGGCTCTGCAAATTGCCAATTGTTCCCACCAGGTCAGGGGAACTGCGAGAGTCCAGCTGAAACACGCAGGAGATGAGGAAATAATTGTGTTTAAAGGAAAAAAAAAAAACAAAAAAAAAAAAAAAAAAAAACCCATACAAAACTGGGGGGAAATTAATGGATATTATCGGTGCTGCTTCGAATCTGAAGTGATTTGAGTGTTGTGCCCACCAACACAAGCTGGACATGGATCTGCTGAAATGAATCCAGCTTTTCTCCACAGAGATGCTCCAAGGGCTGGCGCCCCTTTACTGTGGAGAAAAGCTGGAAGAGCTGGAAGAGCTGGAAATATTTACCTGGTGAAGAGAAGGCTCCAGAGAGAGCTCAGAGCTCCTTCCAGGACCTGAAGGGACTCCAGGAGAGCTGGGGAGGGACTGGGGACAAGGCACGTAGGGACAGGACACAGGGAATGGCCTCTCACTGCCAGAGGATTCTTCCAAATGGGAGATTGGGAAGGAATTCTTCCCTTGGAAGGTGGAGAGGGGCTGGGATGGAATTCCCAGAGAAGCTGTGGATGCCCCTGGATCCCTGGGAGTGTCCAAGGCCAGGTTGGACGGGGCTTGGAGGAGCCTGGGACAGTGGCAGGTGTCCCTGCCCATGGCAGGGGGTGGAACAGATGATCTTTAATGTCCCTTCAAACCCAAACCATTCTGGGATTCTATGGAATCTATAAATTGAACAGCCAGTTATTATCTATGGCACTCAACTAAAAACTAAATATTTTGAGGTTGCATTATGGAATGAGTCCATCTGGGTAGTTCATTCATTACAAGGACTAATAACAAAAATATCGAAGTTAATATATGCTGGTTTTCAGTATTCTCACATTCAGACAAATCTACAAATATGAAAAGTGTGCAAACTTAATTAAAGGAACTCAACCTCTGATTTATGTTCAGATTTTATAATTTGCAATTTTGCATTGCTTTCTTTTCTAATTGTCAGATTTTCATGTACATAACTCCCAATTTCTCCTTGGAAAATCACTTTTATCTCAGCTGTAATGTGATTATGCAGCTGTGGATGGCGCAAAAGGAACCCTGAACACCCTTTCCAACAGTTTCTTTTCCAAAAGCCTTTTCCAGGAACCCTCCATTTCCAGCAGCCTTTTTATGGCACAGATTATTTATGATAATTTGTTCACTCCTTTCTCTCTATACCTTCTTTACCTCTATACCTTCTAGAAACACTTTTTTTTTCTCCCTACTATCAGGAGTCTTTGCCAGGAGATGAAAAATTTTAGTTTGTGTACAGCTGCTTCAGGAGGGAAAAAACAAGACCATCTGTTGATTTTTTGAAGGTTCAGGCTACATAAGGATGGGTGTTTTTCAAAGGAGAGTAGTTTGAGGGATGGGTTTGTGTGTAGACTTTACACATGAATATACAGAATTATTTCTATTTCAGAAGTGTCTCAAAGTATAAAAATTGAGTTTAACCTTCTCATGGAACATTTTTAAATGAATGTATTCGTCTGCATTCACCATCTGACTTCTGCAGAAAAAACATCTGCAAAGAATTGCTTGCATTAATATGTCACGGGAACCAATTTATATCCAGAAGGCCAGAATGAAAAATAATTACCACGGTTATCATCACTTCATTGGCTTTTCTGAAATAAATCTTCGTCCTTCCCAGTGCAAGTTTTTATTTCTCATCCAGGTAGGATAAGCAGATGTGAATACCCTTTGGACACACTTTCAATTTAGTTATTATCGGGAAGAAAGGCACAAATGAAGCCTTAGAAAATGGACTGGACTTAGCCTTGCAGATTTGATTAAGCTGGAGGAGTTGATGTCCAGATCATATCTCGTAGGAGGCAATTTTCTGTTGTAGATTACACCTCTGCGAGGGATGTGGCGTCCTCCAACTCCATTCACACAAAAAAATCACAGCCCAATTTGGGCGGCAGCGGTGCTTTGATACAGTCTCACACGTGGCCAGAGTGTAATGAGCCCCGTGAAGATGTACCAAGTCTGAGGGTTGACCTGCAGCCTCCTAGAGTGGCATAATAATAGCCAGATGGCTCCTTGGGTGCGTTTTGCAAATAAAAGGTTTTAACAAGAGAGAAAATAACAAACAATACAGAAACAAAAGAACAAAAGCTGTGTGCAGGAGGAGCATCCGACACCTGACTAAGACTTGCAAAAAGCACCTGAGCACCTCTGTGCTCCTTCTAAATACTTAATGTTTTAGGAGGTGCAATTTGGCTCGCTGCAAACAGAATCCAGCTACAGTTCTGAAGAACTAGAGAGTAGTTCTAGTTAAAGAGACCTATCAGTGTTTTTATTCTGGCATTGAGCCAGTTACTGTCAGGAAAACAAAGACGTTTCTGGCGTTCCTCCTTTACAAGGTCCTGGGGTGAAACTGGAACCCTTTTCCTTAAGTAGAACCATTTTCCTGGTGCAGTGCAACAGAACTTCCCTATGAGGACTAAAATCGTAGTTTGGAACCTGATGTGGAAACGCCACACGCAGTTTGTGTAGTCACCCTGCACACCCAGACACGAGTGAGACAAGAAGTGCCACCTACCCCAGCCGATGATCGTGTACCAGTAGAAATATCTCCTCTCCGGGAAGAAGGTTTCCACCAGCAGGGTGAAGAGGTACAACCCCTCGATGAACAGCCAGAAGTAGTTGGACATGACACAGTAGTGGAAAAACACCATCACTGCTTTGCATTCCACCTGCAGAGGATCGAGAAGAGCAAAGTTATTTCCGCCCTTGCTTCGGCCGAACAGGAAAAAAAAAATGCTTTCAACCTCTCCAAATCTCTCTGGAAAGAGCTGGGGCTGCGGTTACACACTTTTAATGGCAAAGTGTAGGAATGCACCCCACACCTGAGCAGGTGTTTCCATGCAAGGAAAAGCCTAAGACTCACCCCTTGCTGTTTTTATAAGGTAAAGGACCCAGAAACTTCAATGCTCTTTTCCCAGTAATTGGCCAGATGCCCAGCAGAGATACCTGCTGGATGCCTGGACCTGCACCTCAAAACCTGTGGCCAATTTCACTGGGCAAGGTGCCAATAAGCCCACCTAAACCATTAAATTTAAAGACTGCACAGAACTGCTCAGTGATTTTTTTTGACTGTCTTAGCCAGTGCAAGAGTTCTCTCTACACTGCGTTGGACTTACATTTCTTTTGTTTGATACTGTTTGTTATTTTTGTCATTATTAAAACCTTTTCTTTTACAAAGCACATACAGAGAAGTTGTCTGGCTATTATTAAGCCACTCTGGGAGGCTGCAGGTCAACCCTCAGACTTGACACATCTTCACGGGGCTCATTACACTCTGTATCAGTGGAGGTTTTAAAGAATGTGAAGAATGTCAGGTATCCCTCAGACAGCAAAGCCAGGATGGGGAAGAAGCCAATTTTACCAGTGGGAAGTGGTCAAGGAGCATTTCAGAGCAGCTTGAGCACATCCTGTATTGCTGAGGGCTCACAGCCCCAGTGAACACCAATTGCTGGACTTAAGCCCCCTTCCAGGATTAAATACAAGGAAGGAAAAAAATCCAGCTGTGTACTGAGAAGCCCAGAGATGGATGTGAAATGGCAGGATGACTGTGGAAAGCCCTGAGACTGGGATCTGAAAGGATGAGCCCTCCTGGGAATTGCTCTTCCTTGCCATCCATCATCAGTGCTGTCACTCAAGGACAGAAAATGGAAGTAAGTGTGAGGGAAAAGGAGGCTGAGTGACCAACTGTAAAAGAAAAGATGGAAGCTTTCATTCAAGGACAGGAAGAAGAAGGAGCAAACCAAAGAAAAATGAAAACTAGAAATAAAATTAAAATAAAATATAAAAATTTAAAAAAAAAAAAATATGGAGGGTTGCTTAGGCTTGAGAAAAAGGGGCTCAGGGAGGACATTATTGCCCTCCACAACCCCCTGACAGGAGGTGGTAACAAGGTCAGTCTCTCCTCCCAGATAACAAATTCTAGGACAAGATGAAATTGTCTTAAATGACACCAGGGGAGGTTTAGTTTGGGTATTAAGGAAAATTTCTTTCCTGAGAGGGTTGTCAATCCCTGGAACAGTGTCCAGGTCGGTGGTGGAGACACCACGCATGGAGGTGTTTAAAAGATGTGTAAATGTGGCACTTGGGGATGTGGCTTAGTGGTGAATTTTTGGAGGTCCTTGGGAATGGCTGGACTCAATTTCAGAGGGCTTTTTCAACCCAAATGATTCTGTGACAAAGGCCTAAGGTGGCAACCAAGCTCTACCCTGTGAGAGGAGGACACACTGGTCTTTCCAGTGCTGCACCCCAGTGAGATGCCATTACTCCTACAAAAGCAGGATTTTCCAACCAATCTGAGCAGAATCTGTGTATAAAATGGAAGCTCCTGCTGGAGGCAGTGATTAGTTCCCACTTTGACTTCATCCTCTGGGCCAAACTTACCATTAAGGTGCTCAAACCATCAGATCTCGAGTTTTGTCATGGAAGCTCTACCCAGGCTGAAGATCTGGTCATAAAACGACTGATTTTAACGTGTTTTATGCTTTAAGTGTTTCCCACTTAAAAGAGGCAGATGCCACCACTGGGAGAGTGGCAGGAACAAATTACAGACCTAACATGGCTTCAGCTGTCTCATGGAGAAGAACTGAGAGCAAAAACTAGTTTTAATGACAAAGGAAAGGCTGACTAAGAAACTACACAGCTGCACTTGCCTTGTGGAAGTGACTCACAAGGAATTTAGCTCATAACTGGGTGGATAAAGGAGAGCTCAGTTCGTAATTCTATCATAATTACACCCAGTGAGCTGATTTATATCAAATACTAGCCTTAAATGTGAAAGGAATTGGGATTTACACATAATAAACGCTAAATGCATCAGTGAAAGAGTGCTCTGCATGGAACTGCATATTTAAGAGACAAAGATGTGGGAAATGCTGGTGATTTTCTGAGAATGTGGCCATCAGGTGTATTCTCTGTGTCTGAACAGTCACCCTGTCTACACCTGACTCTGCCTGACATCCAGAACAAAGGAGGCTCTGCAGGAAAACCAGACCCTCACATGAAGGAAATTGCTCATGTCTGCTCTCATCCCACCTATCCCTGAGCAGATCTGGGGAAGGCAGGAACAATCAGGGCAGGGTCAGAAAATAAAACCTGTGGGTTTGTTCTGAAGGAGGCTGGTGATATTACAAGATGAAACATCCAGTCTGGCTGTGAACTGGGAGGGAAATGAAACACCAACTACCTTTTCCTCTAATAACTTCTCAGCTCGTGATACTCCACAGACTGCTGCCTGCCCCTCTGCTTTTTGTTATCTTGTGCTGAAGAAAAGCGAAGGAGAAGGATTTGGTTTCAGTTTGACTCACCGTGGAGATAAAACAGTGGTTTCCATCCTGCTCAGCATAAAGAACCCCGTCCTTAATGAACACAGAGATTGCACGGAGGATGAATGAAACAAAAAGGTTCATGTGGATGAAATTCCGAGTGCAGTGAAGCTTCCTGGAAAGGAAAGAGGAAAGGAGGGGGGGAAAAAAGAAAAACAAAGAAAAAAATAGTTTTATTTCATGGAAAGGTCACAGTGCAGTGGGCCTGAACACACCTGACCAGAGCACCTTGGTGCTAAGAACAGCAACATCTAAGCCAAGACTCCGTTAGTACTGACCCTAAACCTGAGAAAGAGGAGGATTTGGGGATTTTCTTGTAAAAGGATGCTGAGAAGCATAAAACAGACAACAGAACGAGCCCAGTGCAGCTCATGAAGTTTCATAAACCAGCCCCACGGCTTCCCCTGCCGCATTTACACTCTGCTGAATTGTGACTTCTGGAGCGTGTCCAAGCTGGGGGAGCAGCTCAGCTAAATTCTTGTTCTACCTAAAGGTGAGATAAAACCTTTAACTCTCTTTGGGGCAGCTGGGCTCCAGCTCCCTTCCTCCAGGGCCTGAGCAGCTCAGTGCTGGTGTCCCCACTCACCTGAAGCGACAGAGGATGACCATGGCAGTGGTGAGGGAAACCAGGGACGTGCTGTATCCCACCGTGTACAGAGCCTTCACTGAGAGATAGTAGTAATCCTTGGGAGGCAAAAACCACAGAGTTAAACCCTCATCAACAGCCACACACCTGCCAGCGTGCAGGGGGAACCAGAGGCAGGGTCTGTGTCTCAGACAGACTGGTCTGTCCTCATTTCCTCTGAGGTCTCACTGTACATCAAGCTCTGCTCTATGGCTGGGCCTGCACACCACGAGGTTATTTATCAGTGAGCTAGAAACGATCTATCTATCTATCTATCTACCTATCTATCTATCTATCTATTTTAAATAAGTATCTGTAGGAAAAAAAAAAAAAAATTGGTTAAGAGATTCTTTATCAACAGGGGTGTTGTAATAGGACACGAAATAAAGATGCTTGACTCCAGTCAGGAGGCAGCAGAAATCAGAAGGTTTTATTTACAATTCATTCAGTTTTTTTATAACATGCTGCACTAAGAGAGACGTTATTGGTTCATAGGACTGGCACCTGTCTTATTGGTTAAATAACAGAAATAGCAAACAACACCTGTTGTTATGGGAAAGGAATATTGTTTACACAAGGTTGTTTTGGGAAAAAGGGAACTGTTGAAAAGTTTCCCTTGGGAAGAGCTAGCAATTCTCCCGCTCAGAAAATATCAGGTCCACACAGGAGTAGAACTGAGGGTTAACCTGCAATTCCAGGAGTTCCAAGCTACATCAACACTAAAAGCTCATCTTCTATAAACACTCAATACAGGCCCAGGAAGGAGTCAGATCTCACCTCTCACAGTTTTATATCCATCTGATTGTTTGTTCTAATCACTGTCAAATCAGGACATGACCAGAGGCTGGACAGAAAGCAGTCTGCTGTTTCCCCTCTCCTCCCTTCATTTGTTTTTAATTATGAGAGTAATTCCCACCTGGTTATCGGACTCTGTTTCGTTCTCATCGAAGCCGCAGGCATCATAATAATGAGGGAAAGGTTCAGACCAGCCATCCTCGGTGCAATTCCTGCTGATGTCCCCTGTGCCAAGGGCAGGTGGGAATGTGACATCACAAGAAAAAAAACCCCAAGACATCCCCTTCCTCCCCCTGGTGCAAAGAAAACCCCACAGTTCTCCTGGAAGCACTGCTTGTCTGCCTATCTGCAGATTTAATTCTGGAAATTTAATGATGTCTTTAATGATCCAGTCCTACAACAGGCACTTGTGGATGGCTATTACTACAGTTGGTCACCAGAGAGCAAAAATATTTAATCAGTACATTCAGTGTCTCCAAAAATCTCATTCTCAAGTAGGTTTCTAAGGCAGAAGTCAGCTAAATGTCCATTTCTTTCAAAAAGGCATCTTGAGAGTACAGCTTTGAGGAAGATATTTCCACTTCATGTGGCCAAAGGGGAAGGCCAGTACTTAAAACCAGCCCCCTTGTGCTATTTTTAATGGTTTATATCTGAGGCACACACATGGGACTGGTGAGAAAACACCAGGCTAACATGATTTTTTTTGGCCCACGTGCTGGAAGCCACTCAGGATCTTGTGGGATATCTCAGAGAAACATTATATATCCATGGAGAGGCAGCTGGACTGCTCTCCAGTAGGCAGATAAAACAACATCCCACTCGTTTATCTCCAAGCCCAGGCTCTGATCCCAGAGTGACTTTGTGGAAAGGGTATGCAGAAAACAAAGGAACATGGGCTGCGAATCTCCCTTCCATCCCTGTCATCATGGAAATGTGCTCTTTTCCACCAGGGTGGCCTTACTTGGTGAACTCAGAGCTTCTCACGTTCCTCTGTCTGTTAATTATCCCAATCCTGGTTTATAACCTTAATTTTAAGCAAATATTGGCTTAAATACTGTGATTTTTTGGCTAATATCATATAAGAACCAGCTCCTAAATGGTTTCATTGACATACTTATCTTTAAAACCATACTGGGAATGAAGAGTTGGGGGCAGAATAGGAAGAATCTTCTGACACTCATTTACCTACAAAGCTGCCTGAGGTGGGACAGCCCCTGTGGGGCTCATTTGAAGCCCCATTATTCCTCCCAGTATTCCTCCCAAAGCTCAGTGGCTTTCCTAAAATATTAGGGATGGGTTGCTGCTGCACTTCTTCCTCTCCAGCACAGAGGAACAGCCTCAGTTTATCAAATGATCACATTTTTTGGAGTTTCAGTTGACCAAAACTGATGGAAATTTCCAAGTTTTGGGTTTGCTTTTTGCCATTAGAGTTGTGCTGCTTTGCATTCTTAGAGCAGCTTAGTCTCTCATAACCTCATTTTTAACCTTATTTTAGAGAATCTGTTTGCCATCCATGCAGCAGAATCTATCTTTTTAATCACAGCATTCATTTAAGAACATTTCATTACTTGGCAATTTTTGTTAAATTACTCTTGCACATTCATCCCTAGTTTTCCATGGGAAAAAAAAAAAAAAAGCCCACTGAATTATGGTGCTGACTCCATTTAACACCATTTATTAATTACTGTTAAGCAGGTAGATATAATTTCTAGCAGCACACTTCTTAGATTGCAAGGCTTAATAGAGGAGGAATAAATTTTCATAATATTGCTAAAAGTAACAGAAGAGAAAATGTCATAACTATTAGAACTGATTAGAAATTAATACCAAAATTGCAGGGAAAAAAATAAGTAAAAAAAAAAAAAAAAAAAAAAAAAAAAAAAAAAAAAAAAAAAAAAAAAGTTGAGGGCTTCCTTTTTAACAGACATAAATAAAAAGAAAAAAGAGAGACGAAATTTCCATGGTTTTGTTTCTTACCTAGGAGAGACTGGGCTGTGCTTTCCAGCAGGTCATAATCACCTAGAAAAGTGGAAATTGGGTATGAAATTGTTTTGATTGTGTTTTCTATTAGAGCCCAAACTGGTCTCTGTGGAAATCAGTGAATGGAGTGCAATTGATTTTTATTTGTTTAGATCGAGCCCAAAGGCAATAAATACTTGGTGCTGTCTTCTCAGGAAGTAAACACAGCTTTACTTGAGATTTAAATCAAAGCTGAACCTCTAAATTTAGAACTAAAACCACATACAATAAACAGGGGCAAAGTTTATTGCAAAAATATAGAAGTCAAATATTTTTTCTACAGGAATTTACTTTTATGATCCTCAGGTATTTAAATATGACCAGTTTTCAGACAACTAATGAAAATTATTTCCATCCATCAATGACAAAGAGCAGTGACTAATTGTTTTAAATAAGAGAGTTTAATTTTGTGGCTTTAGGTAAAATCACGTTGATTTATAGAGACTTATGAGGTTTTTCACTTCACTTTTTGTGCAAGTATTACAGTTAAGTACATGAATCATTGTCATAATGGTTGATACACAGATAACTTTTTAATAATCTGAAATTATCACGTGCACACAATTTTTGGGAAAAGAAGTACTGAGGATGTAGGCAGCACAACTGGTTCTTACCTGCATGGGTTTGGCCCAAATTGTCCACTTCCCAACCTGAAATTAGAAGAATGAAAAGAATTAATTCATAATGATAATAGGCTGCAATCTAATTTTGATAAAAGCTTGACTCTCATAAGAGGAATGGATGTAGCAGAGCACAGAGAAGAACTGCAAGTTTAAATCTTTATTTCCGTATTAGCCCTGCGTATTTATGAGTGGAAAAGGGTTTTCAGAAGATGGTTGATATTGTCAAGTATCTGGTTATCAGGAGGGTTCATCAGACTCTAGGAAGAATAAGAAAAATGCATGTAGAGTTTTTTTTTGTTTTTTTTTGTTTTGGGTTTTTGGGTGGTTTTGGTTGTTTGTTTGTTTTTGGGTTTTTTTGTGGTTTTTTTTTATATATTTTTAGGGGAATGTTCTGAAGTAAGAAATATTTAGACATTTCCAAAACTCTGTGCCCAAACCCACACTGCTTAAGACCCTAAAACCACAACTATCACAGCGGGAAATGGTAAAAACCTTGGCTTTACATTAGGAATCTCCCTTTCCCTTTCTTTTACTCTTCCAAAATAAATTGTCTGAAAGATGCCAAACCCACCTCCCAACCCTTTGTGCCCGATATTTAACCCGAATTTTTTTTTTTTTTTTTTTCTTTTTCCGAATCCT
>VXBN01011902.1:8038-19736 GCA_013397395.1 Sinosuthora webbiana | reverse complement strand
ATATATATATATATATATAAGAGGACATGAGGAAACATACAGCCACCATATGCCTTGGAATTCCTGCACACTGCTGCTGCTACCCTGCCCTCAGACAGTGCAAGTTTCTGTATCCTGCAGTAAAAATGGACATTTACCTGACAGAAATCCATGGCATTGGAGCTGTTTCCTCACGTCCAAGGATGAAATGGAGTTCAAGTGGATTTGTTTTGTGCACAACATTTAACATGTTTACATAGAGAGAAACAGGACCTGACCTTGCATCTAAAGGGCTGTAAGGAATCCCAGACAAAGCGGAGTGACTCTCATTTTTCAAAATATTACCTCAAAGTGTTGTTTTTCTGGGTTATATTTTCACCTTTATGGCTCTTGAGAGTCCTCAGTAAATTTACTTTGCTGCCAGTGATGGAGTGGACAGGACTACAGGACCCCTCACTGCACTGGCTTTCCCACAAACCTTCCTTGTTTTCCTACTCATAGGACACAAACGATGAGAAATTGGCCTGTTTGACTTCACTGATGAAGAAGAGAAAGCCCATTTGTATGATTATACAATGATCTAACGAAATGCATTGCTCTCTCAGAAATGAAGAATAAATAAAACATGATTTTCATCTGTATTTTCACTGGGAACACATTTTTCAGGGGTTTAATTCAAGGGTTGCATTTACAAGGGACTTTTGAGAAGGGCATGTAGTGACAGGATGAGGAGGAACGGCTTTAAACTGAAAGTGGGGAGGTTTAGGTTGGGTATTAGGAGGAAATTCTGCTCTCAGAGGGTGAGGAGGGCCTGGGACAGGATGCCCAGAGAATCTGTGGCTGCCCCTGGATCCCTGGAAGTGTCCAAGGCCAGGCTGGACAGGGCTTGGAGCAACCTGGGACAGTGGAAGGAGTCCCTGCCATGGCAGGGGGTAGCACTGGATGAGCTTTAAGATCTTTTCCAACCCAAACCATTCTACAATTCTATTATTCTGTGACAGCAACATCTTAAATATCATGAATTTATGACTTATTTGGATGACATCTGTGCTTCTCACATGTAGTTGAGCCCAAACTATGGAAATATGGACACGACAGCAGATACTAAACAGTGCCTTAGAACAGCACTTATTAAATCAATAACTGCTCTTATCAGTCAATAAACTGCTGAGGAAGCTGCTGTAATCCTCGACACAGGATGGTTTATCCTGGGTATTGATAGGCTGTGTTATTCGCTGTTTGGCCAGACTTAAGTAAGTGTCACTCTTTGGGAAGTAAATCTACAATTAATGCTTTAATTGACATTGTTAATTAGATGTTATTTGCAGCACTGCTTAGAGATCCTAGAGAAGATCTATCAGAATGCTTAGTTAGTAATTCTAAAGACCAACTACAGAAAATACTCCTTATTTCTGTTTTCTGCATGAAGAGGTAAAAGGGGGAGGAAAAAAAATCCAAGGACTTGCCAATGGCTCCCCATAGAGTTGGTGGCAGAGATCCAGACCTTTCCTGCCCTTCTCTTGCACATTTATCAGACTTTCCTCTTCGACTTTTATTTACTGAGACCCAGAACTCATAATTCACCCCTCACTATGCAACGACTGATGAGAAACTCGACGACAGCAACTGCTCCTGATTTAAAGCGGACAGGGATGGGGGAGCCGAAGCCAAGAACCAGCCTGTGCACCATGAGCCTCAGAGCCTTTTAGATCCCCTCCTTGGTGCCAAATCTGTGCTGGCTGCTCTCCGCCTGCCTGGCCTCCCGTGGCTTTGTTTATCTGAACACAACTTGCGTTTAACCCTTTTGTTCCAGCGTTTGTCCCTTATTAGCGGCGGGGCGGGAGGGGATGAAAGGCTTCCAAAGGTGTTTGGTCCTGGATTGGCTTGCCCACGCTTCTCCCCCAGTCCCGTCGTTCTCAGCTCAGTATTTGTGGGTTGGAGGGCTGCTCCACAAAGGTAATTCTCATTCTCCGAAAGGTTTTGGGTTTTGGCAGCATTAAGATCAACATGCAAAGCCCGCACTGTTTTTACTGCACGTCGTGTCCCTACAGAAAGTCCAGCGACTGGGGCAGGGAGAGGCTGTGGAAAACATTTACAACTCCTTGTTACCCTGCTGTCCAGCTATGTGTGTTATAAATCTATATTATATAGTTGGCTTTTCGCATAAACCATTATAATTGTACTGTATTATGTTTTTATTAATAAAAATTTAGAAGAGTAATGAATGTGTATTTTCGATTATACCAGAGGGGTTTTTGCAACGCTTAAGCCACCAAGCCCAAAGTTATAGGAAGGGGGTCACCTTGTGACCCTTTTAAGAAAAACCTGTTAAACTTTCTGTTTTCTTATCTAACTGAAGAGAACCAGAAAACCTCAAAAGAAGATTTACAATCACGTTTCCAGACTGCATAAAGACACCCACAAAATAAATCTACTAAATAAGATTATCGGAAATACGTAAAACCATCAAAAAAGAATGTTCGATTACCATCTATTGAATATTCAACACGGCACTCCTTAAAGATAAAAGTCCTAAAAGGGTGAAGGGGGCGACGGGCAGACCGGGTGCCAAGTCCCCCCTCGGCCGAGGAGCTTGGTTTATTCTGTCTCCTACTTTGTCTATTTTTTTATTTCTATTAAACTTATAAAATTCTAAAAGAGAGTGGAACTTGTTTTTCACATGTGGATAACGAGCTGGCCAGGAGTTTAACTTTTTTCTTTCCTGTTTTATATAGCGCTGATTGGAAGTTTCACATTCCGTTTCTAAACGCGAAATAAGCCAGCGAGCTCTCCCGCCCGACTCGGCGGCATCCACCACGCTGAGCCTCCTCCCTGCCTTCCCCACGGCTGCCTGCTGCTCTCCTGCTCCAGCAATCTGTTCAGCCGGCTGGCAGAGCCACAGTCAGGAGCAGCAGGCTACTTAGCAGCTTTTCTGCAGCTCTCTGAGCTCCCCACGCGGGTTCTGGTTCCATCCCCTGCCCGCTGCTTCCCTAGAAGGGACATCAGCCCTCTGACCTGTGCCTGCACACACATGATCCCACACACACATTATCCAACCATCCCAGCTCCTTTGTTGTGGCTCTTTGTGTTTTCCAGAGAAGCTGTGGCTGCCCCAGAGTCCCTGGGAGTGACCAAGGCCAGGCTGGATGGGGCTTGGAGCAACCTGGGATAGTGGAAGGTGTCCCTGCAAATGGCAGGGGGTAGGAACTGGATGATCTTTTAGGGCATTTGCAACTGAAACCATTCTGTGATTCCATAATTGTTTGATTCATCCAGGATTAGCTGCTTGGACTTTACAGTTTCATTAGCAGGATCTGTAGGAAGTACAAGGCAGGCATGGTCACAGAGTACATGGCCCTACAGGTTCACACACCTTTCCCTGTGTCAGGTGCTTCCCACAGCTGTTTCCAGGGGTTTGGGTCTCTCCAGCCTCATGCCCCATAGCCAATGATCTAAACTACAGATTAAAAGTCATTTATAAAAGAGCAGGAGGCATCAAGACAAGGGGGAATGGCTTCCAACTGACAGAGAGCAGGGCTAAAGGAATATTATGGGATATTAGGAAGAAATTCTCTCTTGTGAGGGTGGGAAGGCCCTGGCACAGGGTGCCCAGAGAAGCTGTGGTTGCCCCTGGATCCCTGAAAGTGTCCAAGGCCAGACTGGATGGGGATTGGAGCAACCTGGGATGGTGGAAGTTGCCCCTGCCCATGGCAGGGGGTGGAACTGAGAAGACTTTGAAGGTCCCTTCCAACACAAGCCATTCTGGGCTTCTGTTATTGTGTCATTTACTGTAGATCTCCATTTGCCTTGACAAAGGGATTTGTGAACATAATGCTCACACAGAGACAGTACAAAATGGTGCTCGTTTTATTTAGAAAACAAGAAAACTGGAGCAGAGAATAATCAAGGTTAAAATTAGGAAGCCTTGTCCATATTTGTGTGTTTGAATAAGAACTGGTGCCTAAAAATATCTGAGTAACTCATCCTCTGGGGCAAACACATTCCATCCAGTTTACATGAGATAAGTTCACCTGTTTTTTTAAAATCCTCTCCCATAAGAGGCAGAGAAACTGAAGTTTCCAGAGGGTGGTTGGGTTTAGGTATCTGTCTTACCATGAGAAGAACAAGCTCCTGCAAAGTCTTTGTAACCCAAAGGTTTGTGGAAGACACTGCAGTAAAGGCAGGGACAGACTGATATATAATTAATTTCTTCCTATATCCCAGTTTATCAGGGCACAGGGACAAGATCCAGTGAATCATGCCTGGAAATCATGGGAGAATTCCAGTGAGGTCCCATACGGAGAACAGAAAGGTCAGAGCACACTGGGCTGGCTAAGGCGGGACTGATGCACAGATATGATCAATAACATTTCAGGGAAATCATGGCTTTATTCTTTTCTTCCTCTTTCCTGTTAAAGGATGTGAAACTAGAAGTGGACTGAGGTCACCATAGCAACTAAGCATCATCTAAACGTTGTGTGAGTCCTTCCTTTGAGTCTGGCTGTCACAGGAGCATCCATCAGAGAGCAGGATCAATGCAATTACTATTGAAGGGTCTCCTAGCTCTGAAGAGGGCAGGGATCATATCTGAGAGAAAAACAAAAGTTTTTCAAACAAGAAGCATGAAAAAATTTGAAACGTTGCCCAATGGAGACTGTCAGTTTTGAAATAACTCCTAGAGAAGAAAGCAAATTAAACGCCTTGCTCAAAGGTAAGAATGCATGTGTGCCCACCACACCTAAAATCCTGCAATCACCTGGAACTCTTTTCCCAATCATTTGGGTCAAGAGGAGAAACATGAACAGAGCAAAGACTGTTAGGAAAGGTTGAAGGGTCTGCTCATGTTGCCCCTACAGTGATACTTCAACCTATTGCCTTTTGCAGCCCAAGTGTTCTCCAAACCACTCTCAGCAGCTCTCAGCATCTTCCACCCTTGCAATTCTTCCCAAAGATGCAGGATTTTTTTTTTCCCCAAGGCCAAATTAGCTCTCAGGTCATTGACAAAGTTCTTGAGCTGTGTGGCAGCTTTCCCCTGACCACTGCAGGATGTCTCCCTGCAGAGGACCAAGGTCTTGATCTTGAGCTGAAATGCTCTTGCTCATGCTGCACGTTTGAGCATCAGAGCTTTATGTCCCCATAATTTGGTGGGAAAGGCCATAAAATGTCATTTTCTTTTCTGCTAGAAAACATCTGAGAGGCCTCAGCTACTTGATTAGAAATATAGATCCAGCTACTGGTCTTTGATGACAGCATTTTCCCCCCATTTTCTCTGCACTGCAGATGGACTTTGTGATGCTGTGACCATGGAGGCTTAGTTATAGCTTGTCCTCCTCTCTTTGGAAAAACTGGAATAATCCCATGGCTTTACTGCCTGTGCAAAGCCCAGGGATGAAAACCAGATGGAAATTACTTTTTTATCTATCAAGTGCCATTTTAAATACACTTTTTTTTTTTCTTTCTCCTTTTTTAAATTTTTCTTTAATGGTTTATCTATAAAATAAATACCTTTGCACTGAACTTGATTGTGACTGCTACATAGGATCTTATATAAAATTAAGGATGAAACAAAGGTTTCAGAGTCCTGGTTGCTTCAATATATAAATATAAATAAGCTCCAACGGCTCATTATTATTCCCATGATGAGAATGCTGGGATGGGTCATACATGTTTTCCAGAGAAAACTTGGTTACAGGGTTTTCCTTCCCTCAGTTTCCAAGCAGGATTTTGGAATACTCATCCAGGCAAAACATCCTTGAAGAGAAATCTGGACCTTTGCATTGGGTCTTCTGCCTTTTTGACAGGCAAATGCAATTTCCAATTTCACTCTGCTGCAATGCTGACCTTAATTTCAGTCGTAGCAACAAAACCCTGCATCCTTTACCTCAGTAGAAAATAAGCACACAACCTTCCAGGGTTTAGGATATTTGGGTGTTTAGGAGGCCCCTGATCACCTTTTCTTCCTGTCTGAACAAAATCTATCAATGCATAACCCAAAGTAATAGAAACTGTGACCTGCAAATACTTTCAGCAGCTTTCACTTTGGGAATTCAATGACTTTTATTGTCTTTTCACCCAATTTGGGGGTTTTGTACCATTTTCCCACGCCAGCTTTTAAAGGCTTTACCAGGAGTGTCTCCCCAGAAAGGACACAAAAGCCTCTCCACATTCAAAGATGGAGCATCACTTCCCCTCTCATTATCTCTTCCCTTGTCATCTTATTCTAATTGATTAGGGATAACATCTAAACTCGGGCACAGACTGCTTCCCAAATCCAATTAACCCCACGTTCATAAATCCCACTGTCCACCCGTGGCATCTCTAGTGCAGCACTTATGAGGCTTGGGGTTCTCACAGAATCAATTAATCAATTAATTAGTACAACAGAGTGCTTGAGTGTTTCCCTGTGTTTTAAATGGGATCTGTGACAAGACTATTCCCAATTTCTTGGGATAACAGAGCTCGTTGCCTGAGCACCGATTGTGTTCAAACGAGAGAAGCAACAAGCCAAAGAGTTTGGTTCTGAAACGTGAGCATAGGATGTAATTCCCTCTTAAACTCTCTAATACCTGATTACATCCCTTTATTCTACTGGATTTTAATTAGGAACCCTTAATCCTGGTATCAGCATAGGATTGGTTTTATGTCTTTGGTAAGAATTAGGAGAACTTTCTCTGTTGTACATGGTGAACCATGTTTTGTGGTATATGCAGCAGGGAGTGTCATAAACTGAGCACCAGGTAATCTACCTGAATCGCTGGAAGATTCAGTAAGAGCTGCTCATATTTATTATTTGGATTTGTGAATTGAAAGCGTTTTCCAAATGTGGAGCATATGGCAATGCTCAGAAACTGTCTATTATAGTTTGTATTATCTTTTACTGCAACTCAAAGGACTGAAAATATGTTCATTTCTGATCTGGTTAGTGAGTTTCATTCTGTGGTCCCTTTGGGTGTGTGTTTACAGGTTCCAGAATATTTCAGCTGTATGGTGCAAAGCAGAAAAAAACAGAGATTTTTCTTCTGTAGATTTCCATTGCCAGGCAGAATCACCTCTGAAAAATAAAAAAAAAAAGAAAAAAAAAGGGGAAAAAAAAACCACAAAGAAGAGAAAATTCTCCAGCTGGGAGTGCAGATCACTGTGTTAGGGCCATCTCTAGGTCTTGCTGTGTCCTACCAAAAGGCAACATCACAGCTTGACATGGTTTTCTTCTTTTTACCTAAGGAAAGATGCTTTGGGAGGCTTTAAATGTGTCCTGTTGTGGAGTGGGTGTTTCTGGAGCCAGTGCTGGGAAGGCACTGGAGAAAGAGTAACATACAACAGAGAGGTCATGGAAGCACCAGCTCCTGGTGGAAATAATGATTGGTGGATATCAATCAAAGAAATCCATGTAGAAGAGGCAAAACAAAAGATTTTTGGGAGCTATCTAGGAGGATAGACACTGAAATCCCAAATTTACAAGATGAGAAAAGACTCGGGAACGAATAAGATTTTTTATCCACTGGAGGAAAGGAATCTCCAGTGGAGAGATTTTGAGAACTACACTTCCGTTCACAGTCTGCATCTGAAAGGAATGAAAAATCCTGGTGATTTTGGAGGATCAGAGAGGTGAAATGAAATTTCAGAAGGCAGAGTTGCCAAACACAAAGAATTTCACTTTGAACTTTCTTTATGATGCTGACAGCAGCTCAAATGTTACTCCTTGGTCCTACTGCAGCGAGGGTTAAACCAGAGCAGATTAAAACTATCAACAGCTGGTATTTTTAGCTAAATATCCAGCTAATTTTTCCAAAAAGCATCCCTGCAGATGACAGCCTAGTTAGTTAATTTTTCTTTTGTAGTCTCTTTTATTTTTTTTCCTCATTTTACACTATAGGAAATCAGACAACCAAGTAAAGGCAGGCAGATTCCTTTCTGAATTTCATAAAACAAGCAGTGGTTTCGTTCACCTCCAGACAAGCATTCGAGAGGGGACAGAAAAAGAATCTTCTACAAGTGCCCATTGATTTCTATCCACTCAACCAGAAATCCATGTGATCACTTCAGAAATTCACATAAAAATTTAAATATCCAAAGCCAGGTGAGATATTTCCCACCCACTCTCTAGGATTAGCACACCCCGCGATTTCCCTGTGATTACGTTGTACCTACAGGTGCTTCAGAGCACAAACTTTTAAAAAGTATAATTTAAAGTTATTGCTGCATTTGCAAAAATTACCTATGGCCATATAAAAATGTTGCTGTACTAGGAATGATTTTGCTATTAATAAAAATTTGTGTCCGTGGCCAGCCTAGCTCCATACTCCAGAAACAGAGCGGCAGCCAGAGGACACTGTAACAATCCCTAAAATGCGATTATCCGTGTCTTAGAAACATTATAGTTCTCTAATAACCCGTTATTTAGGGAACCATCATGAAATGTGACTTTTTTCATTAAACCCTCATTGAACAAATACTCTTGACTAATTAAAATCAGCAGCAACGATGGCAAAGCTGACGCCGATTCAACCCGGAGAGCGCTTTGGGATGTCGGTAATTCCACCCTGGGGTCAGCAGTGCAATCCCAGCCACATCTGCTGAGATTTCCAGCCACTCCAGGTTAAATGTTTATTTGTTTATCTAATGAATTATGAATCTTGGGTTAGTTCCTGGTGAGCAGATGTCCAAAAACCCCTCAAACCCAGCCCTACACGAGGTAACAGCTGCCACTTTTATTGGGGATCCCGTGAGGAGGTAAAGGATGGGGATGTGTGTTTCCGCTGGATGGAATATTCCTCCCTCAGGGTCGTATTGTCACGATCTGGGAAAATTACTTAAAAATGTTATTTCAGCCCTTTATTTTCCATAGGTAAAATAAATGCAGCTATAAATAAATANTAAAGGCTCTATTATTTTTATTGAAAGAAATTCTTTTTTAATGCAATTTTTAAATATTTTTGTTTAAATAATTTTATGTAAATAAGTGAAATATTTATTTTAATAAATAGAAGCCATAAATATAATAAATAGAATAAAAATCTTGATTTTATTTAAATAGACTTTTTTTTCGTTTAAGTATTAAAAACAAAATTAAAATCTAATTATTTTTATTAAAATAATTTCATTCAAATAAATAAAGATAATAATAGATTAATAGTAATGATAATAATAAATTAATAAATAATTAAAATTTCTATTTAAAAGCTTTTTCCATTAACAGATAACCATTTACTTAAGACATGGAATGGGTCAAATTGAGTTAATTAGTTATTGTGAATTTGGTTAAATTTTGTTTCTAATGTGGGTCATGGTTTAGGTGACATTGGTGACGCCTGTGCCTGGACGTGCTGGAATGGATGTGTTAAAAGTGAGGATTTCAGAGCTCCTGGAGCTGTGTATGAAATTCTGTCTCCTAAAAATGGTGCTCTGTGTGTGTGGTGATGCAAAAAAAAAGCAGATTTTGGACTCAAGGCTGCAAATGAATAATTAATCGATAAAATAAACTTTGGGAAAAAGATCCTGGGGGACAGTGACGAACTTGTTCCTCAAAGGACAGTGCTAATTAAGGGATCTATGGTGGGTGCTGGCTGCTGGGAGCAAACGGGCCGATTTGTGTTAATTACCAGCACAGGGACAGAGGGATGTTACGCCTGTGCCTGGACGTACCACAAAAGAAGTGTGATGGAACTTCCGCCTCTCCCCAGAAATCTTTAATTCCTCCCTGGACCCCCAAGATAGGAGCTCCTCACTGCCCACCTCAAGCCTGTGCTCTCCTTCAGCACAAGCAGAACCTGCTCTACATTTTAATTATTTGCTAGAATAGATTCCAATTGTATTACCCAAGGCCCAAACACAGATTTGGGTCCCCACTGAATTCAGTGAGACCCAAGATCAGAATATTCCCTCTAGCAGTTAAAATTTGTGGTATTTTCATATTTTATAGTCTGTGAAGGCTTTTTTCTTTTTTTTTTCACACCCTCCCTCCCACCCCACACCCACTCATGTATCTACACACAAATATCGTGATTTTCTGCAATTTATTTTTAGTTGTAACCCAGCTGCAGAGTTTTTTGATGTCTCTTTATCCCGAGGATCTAAGTGAGGTTTGACACTCGTGCTGGCCACGAGGCTTTACCAGGCAGAGGTAAAGAACAAGGAGAAAATACTTTACCATCTTCAGAGATGATAAATCTGAACAGTGCAGGACACTTGACAAAGACAATTTCTCCCACACTTGCAGGTTTCCAGCATGTGATGTTGTCCCACATTCCTGGGCAACCTGTGGAAGAGAAGGAGGGGTGAAATACGTTAGTGGTGGAAATCCATCCCTTTCCCCACACAGCTTTGTGGTTGGTTCTTCCTTCTAGAAATAAAAAATATTCTTGTGTAGAATAGTAAACAGTGCCAATTTCCCGGGGAAAAAAAAAAAATTCATTCATAGGAATAGTATAAAATCTTTAGTGGCCATCACACAGTAATGGGCAGACTCTACTCTCCCAGAAGATGACATTCCTTAGTCCAAATTAAATCACTCCAAAATGCCAGAAACAAATTTTCCCTTGAGTATGAAACCTGCTGCCATTTAGTTATCTTTCAGAACTGCTGGGCTAAAAAAATGACAAGAACAACAAACTTATGGATCATATCTTTATTAAATTCTACGAATTTCTGTACATTTTAATCCTTGTGAAGGTTTGGGAACTCCCTCATTTTGGAAGTTTTCTGAAAACTGAAAAGCAGTTTCTGCTCCATCCTGCAGCCATTTCTGTGGGTATGTGAGATGAACTCACTCTTCCATCCTGCTTATTTTCTAAAAAAACTGTCCTTCCTCACCAAAGAAATGTCCTAACATCATTCATTATTTTTACTCCAGTCTTATTCTAGAGAATATAAACTCACAATGTCAAAAAAGGATTGTTTTGACCTCTAATGATTTCATGCATAAGCTAAAAATAGATTCAGGTCTTTAATAACAGTTCAAAGATGAGGCTTCAGGTAACAGACTTTGAAGCAAAAGGTCTGAGGGGTAAAAAATCCCAATTTCCTGCTACATGAATGCGGGATGAGGAGGTCATGGGACTGTGGGTGGGAGCTGTCTTCTCATGGGATATAAGAAAAATTAATTTAAAATTTATTGTAAATACAGTGAAGGAGCCCAGCTCCTGCTTCTTTCTGGTCTCTGTGCCAGAGGTGTGAAAAACTGGCATTCAAGAAGAATAAATCTTCCTGTAATTCTGCAAACCACCATCTAACCAGCTCACAAACCTAGAAGGCTTATCCAGTGCACACAAAAACTCAGAGCAATCTCTCAAATTCCCTACTAATATTTAAAAAAAAAAAAAAAAAAAAGAAAAATACTTAGTGAGTGAATCTCAAACGAAAACCACAGCAGGAAAAGAAAGAAGAACCAAACTGAAATATTTCCGCTGCTTATTTGCATTTGATGTTGAGATTGAGCAAACAATTCTATCAACTGAAAAAGAGCCTCCAGCTCCATGATTCCCTACGAGGTTTTCTGTCAAAATTCTCTCTCTTTGACTGCGTGCCAAGGGAAATAAAACCTTCAGGAAAAGCAGATAATACTTCCAAGTGTTACTTTCTGCCTGGCACGAGTCCAATGTAAGGAGATGTGGGTGATGGACTTGTAAAAGCTGTGTGGGCTCCATCAGCTCTGGTGATAGCAGCAGATCCCCGTCAGTGGAGGAGGAATTCTGTTCTCAGGACAGGAACTGGTGCCTTTTTT
>VXBN01011900.1:503974-526800 GCA_013397395.1 Sinosuthora webbiana | reverse complement strand
CCATGCCAATCTCCCCATGGACAGCACTGCCATGCCAATCTGCCCATGGACAGCCCTGCCGTGCCCATCTGCCCATGGAGATGCCATTGGCACTGCTGTGCCCCTCTCCCCATGGATGCACTGCCGTGCCCACCTGCCCACAGACAGCCCTGCTGTGCCCATCTCCCCGTGGACAGCCCTGCTGCTGTCCTGCCCCGGGGTGGGCCAGGTGCTGCCAAGACCCTCACTGGGGCCAGGAGAGTTTCCCTCTCTGAGGAGCTGGGAGAGGCACTGGAGATGAGCTCATGTGGGGTGCCTCGGCACTAAAGGTGTGTGTTCTGGCTCTGTTCCTTCACCTTGTTTGTAAGTGCTGCAGTTTGTTCTCACCTTGGCTTTGGAGACGCCAAATTCAGCTGTGACCTGGCACACCACGGGCTTGGCTGCCCTGTGAGGCTGGTGAGAAAAGGCCACCAGGCCCTGGTGACCCTGGGGGCCCATGGTGGGGCCAGGCTGTGCCCACAGGGTGTGCCAGGAGGTGGCCAGGGGGCAGAGCAGGGGCCAGAGGTGGCCCACGGGGGCTCTGGGTGCCGGGGGGTGCCCAGGGGGTTGTGCCAGGCTGTGCTGCCCCTCTGCCATGTGCACTCACCTGGCACAGGGGGTCACCAAGGGCTCTGACTAACATGGGAGTTGCTGCAGCAGCTGGGGCACAGGCAGTGGTTCTAAAAACGAGTGTTCAGTTCTGAAGTTTCACCTGTGGAAGGAGTTGCCTTGGAAATGGGAAAGAGGCAGACTCCAGCCTGTGTCTATGAGCAGAGAGCAGTACCCAGCAGGGCTGAGAGCTGGGCTCTGTGAAAGCTGTGCAGGAAGCCCTCGTGTCCTGCTCCTTCCCAGCTCCAGTGCCCTCAGAGCTGACCTTGGCCTTGGCCTTTGCCAGGCCCTCCGTCGGTGCTGAGCGGTCATTAAGGAAGGTGAGAGTCACACAGAGGTGTGTGTCTGTGAAGGGCAATGGCAGTGTGCCCTTTGGAAAAGAATCTCTTGATTTAAAGGACGCTGCAAATCTCTGGAGCATTTAAATGATTAAAAATGAATCAGCAACAAAGTTAATTACTGTGTTCACTCTGCTTTTATGCATGGAAATGTCCCTCATTAGCTGTCTGCAAGCGCTGGTGTAAATTCTTTGAACATAAACATTTATTAAAGGGAGCTGCTCCATCATTAAATCCTGGCTGCTCCAGTGTGGGGTGGTGGCAGTGGGGGCCCAGCCAGCTGCTGCCAGGGCCGTGGGCCCTTTTGGGTGGTGTTTGTAGCTGTGGACATGGTGCTGTCTGTGCAGGCTGGGGATGCAGCCAGTGTGTCCTGCTCTGCAGGCAGTGTCCCACTTTGGGCCAGCTGGTCCCAGCCCTCGGTGCTGCCAGGTGTCAGTGAGGGGCTGCAGAGCTGCTGGGGGTCCCCTCTGTCCCCTCAGCCCCTCGCAGTCCTTGGCAGGGGGTGCAGCCCTCGGCCAGGGCATCGCTGCCTCCTCCAGCACCCGTGACATCCCTCAGCCAGAGCTTTTTATTTCAGTCACACCTCAGTTTATCAGTTTGGCTTAAACTTCCTGAAGCTACCAAAAGTGTCTTTGCTGGAGCTTTCATCCAGCACTGCCATCAGCTGTCCTGCTGAGCAGAGGAGCCAGGCAGGAGCTGGTGGTGCTGTGAGCTGTGTGTGCACCCGTGGCACGGCACAGTCCTGCTGGGAGCTGGGCTGACCCTGCTTCCCGTGCTCATCTCCCAGCACGTCAAGCTGGAGACACGCTCACAGCCCACCCCTCTCCGCTGGTGACATCGGCTGGGAGAGGGGAAGCACAGAGCCCTCACCACAGGAGCTGGCGCTTGGGATTTTTTGCCAAATTAAACAGTTTGTTTTTGTGCCGCTGAGCAGATGGAGCCCAGGATGGCACACGCCGAGCTCTGCACACAGCGGGCTGCAGCCGGCAGGGACTGACCCAGGGGGCCGGGGCTGTGATGGGATTATCGGTGGGCACTGCCCTCCCCACTCTTATCTGCAATATCTCAATTGTTTGATGAGATTTTGTACAAATTCCTCCCTGGGAGAGTGTTTCACGCATGTTTGACATCAAAGCAGCACAGCCAGTGAGGGAGCGCATGTTTCTTTAATGTGGGAGTGTTGTAGGGGCCGCAGGGTGCCCAAAGGCAGATTAGAACAAAATTAATAATTCAGGGCTCGGGAAGGTGCGGGTGAGGAGTTAACCCCTTCAGGGCCAGTCGCTGCCTTCGTGCTGCCCCAGCCAGGTCAGGCTGTGCTGCTGCCCAGCACCCCTGGGGCGGTGGGGCTGTGGGCTCTGTGGTGGCTCCCAGGGACCGCAGGGCACAGCAGGGAACAGCCACTGCCCCGGGCTGTGCCACACGTGTGCCCATGTCACCAACACGGGCAAAGGCAGCCCCTGAATCTGGGTGAGTGTTAATGCCCATGTCAAATGGCACTAAAGGGCTGTAAGGACTGGGCAACTCTAGTGAAAGTAATCTCTAATTCAGGAGGAATTAATGCTGTCCCTGCAGCCAGAGCAATGTGCTGAGGCAGTGTCCCAGCCAGCCTCCCCCTGCCAGTGTCACTCGTACATCACTGTCCCCATGCTGGCAGCAGCTGGCTCAGCTTATGCCAGGACCCAGTGCCAAGGCCAGCTGGGGACGTCAGCAGAGCCACAGGACATGTCCCTGGAGCAGCAGGAGCAGCTTCTGGTTGAGCCCTGGCCACGCATCTGGGCCAGCACCAAGAACCTTCACACCTACACATGGGAGCCTGGGCCTTAGAGCTGTGTGACGTGCTATTTGTATGCAAATAACCCTGTGAATGCAGAAGTCCAAAAATATTATTTTAAAGTCTGGTGTAATTAAGTTTGCCATGCATTTCTCTGCTCCTGCAGCTCTGGGGATCCTGCCGTTAGTGGGGAAAATGAATGCCTGGATGACATCTCTCCCCCTTGCATGGCTTCACTGGTGATTTATTTATCTGCCCGTGCTGTGTTTTGTTGTCTCAGCAGTCTCTGTTGCTCAGGAGCAGCAAACACTGGGAGTCCATTTAAAAAAAAACAACTCTTGTCTCATTTCAGTAATTTACTATGCAGAGGTTTTGTGTTTTACATAATGGATTAGAACCTGTAATTTCGTATTTTGAATGCATGGACCTAATAACTCACGTAATGAAAGTCTAACAGGCTTGAGGATGAGCCATTAATGAAACAGCAGTTTTATGATTCTCCACAATATATTGTAATAGTGAATCACTTACAGAGCTGTCCTGTGCTGATTTATGATGAAACTTGTTTGTGATGTGGAGATAGAGCCATGTGCCTGCACTGAATTAGCACTTGCTGACAGTCATTAACCAATGGGAATCGTAATCGGGATTTATGGAGTTTGAAGCAGAGCAGTGGGAAAGGCCAATTAAGTGCCATCCATGCTCAGGTACCTCAGTGAACCAGCCCTTCTAATTTATGCTGACTAATTAGTTTGTTTTCTCTCAAATTAGGAAGGTGGTCAAGAACACCTGAGGGTGTGTGGGAAGAGGGTGCCCTCGGCATGTGCCACCACTCCCCGTGTCCTGGGTGTTCCATCTCTGTCCTCTGTCACACTGTGTTGTCACACAGCCCTCTGTGTTGTGGGCTGCTGCTGGATCTCCTCCCAGTGTTTCATCAGCCCAAAGCTGCTGTCCATGGGCTGTGTTTTTGGGGTGCTGGAGGTGCCAGGCCCTGGTCACTGCGCTGACCCAGCCTCGGGAGCCCTGGTGTTGTGGTGCAGGTGTGGCCCTGGCAGCTGTGCTGGGTTTGTGGCATGGATAACTCAGTGCCTGGTGCTCTCTGGTGGAATGGCTGCAGACAGGGATGGTGTGTTTGCTTTCCCTGCCTGCTGCTGGCCTGGCAGTCGCTGGGGCTCCCAGGGCTCCAGGGCTGGTGAGTGACTGCAGGGCCAGGTCCCTGTGCAGGGGTGAGCACCCTGCAGGGCCCAGCCAGGCAGAAAGTGCCTGGGATGTTCTGGGGGCTCACAGGGAGCTCCACTGGTGGAATTCGGGCTGTGCCTGCTCACACTGCAGCAGCTGCTGATGCCACAGGGCACTGCTGGGGTGTGGATACAGCAGAAGGGTGCTGGCCTCATCCTGGCTGCCAGAACTCCCTGTCCACTCCAGCCAGGCATTCCCTGCCTGCTCCAGCCAGGGGATCTCCAGTGCCATGAATCTGACTGCAGTGGATTTGATAGTTTACTCTAGTAATACAAGACCAATTTATAAATCTTTCCATCCCATTAGTTTTTATTTGATTTGGATGTTCAGATGTCAAATGAAATGATTTAATTAGTACTAAGCTGGGCTGCAGGGATGCTGCATTTCCCCCAGCCTGGTGCTCCTTGCCTGGCCTGAAGCCCAGCTCCCAGCACCAGAAATGGATGGGTGTACCCAGGAGCCCATTTGGAGCTCTTGGGCCTGGTCAGGTCCTGGTGGGGTGGGCAATACCCTGGTGGGCACAAGCCCCACGTTCCTGTGCAGCCCCTTGCCCCAGCACAGCCCCCTGGGGCCTGTCCATTGCTCCCCAAGGCTCCTTGTGGTGGTGGTGTGGCACAGCCGTCCCAGTCCTGCATCCTGGCACTGGACACACACTTGCTGCTGTGGGGCAGGGGCTGCCGGTGCCCCCGTCCTCTGCCCAGGCTGTCCCCTGGGACTGGCATGGACCTGGAAGTCATCCATGGCCAAGATCCTCCACAGTGCTGCTGGAGGGATCTGTGCCTGCGTTGTCCCTCTGGGAGGGGACGTGTCACCACGGCACGGCCACCCCCTCCTGGTGCCTGTCCCTGCTCCTTCCTTACGTCACCCTCTGCACCCCTTGCAGGAGCCTGATGCCACGAACCCTTGACAGCCAGATCACCGTGGAGAAGACCCCCAGCTACTTTGTCACCAAGGAGGCCCCGCGGCGCATCTTCAACATGTCCCGGGACACGAAGCTGATCGTGGTGGTGCGGAACCCCGTCACCAGGGCCATCTCGGACTACACCCAGACCCTCTCCAAAAAACCAGACATCCCCACCTTCGAGGGGCTGACCTTCCGCAACCGCAGCCTGGGGCTGGTGGACACCTCGTGGAACGCCATCCGCATCGGGATGTACGCCGTGCACCTGGAGAGCTGGCTCCAGTACTTCCCCCTCTCCCAGATCCACTTTGTCAGCGGCGAGAAGCTGATCACGGACCCAGCAGGGGAGATGGGCAAAGTCCAGGACTTCCTGGGCATCAAACGGGTTATCACAGACAAGCACTTCTACTTCAACAAGACAAAAGGCTTTCCGTGCCTGAAGAAGTCAGAGAGCAGCGGCTTGCCTCGCTGCCTTGGCAAGTCCAAGGGCAGGACTCATGTGCAGATAGACCCCGAGGTGATCGAGCAGCTTCGGGACTTTTATAGACCTTATAATATCAAATTCTATGAAACAGTCGGGCAGGACTTCAGGTGGGAGTGAGTGTCCGGGAGCAGAGCTGCAGTGACGTGGAGCTGCAGTCCTCTGGGAGGAGGGCCCCAGGGGCTGGAGCCAGGACCCCCTCAGCCCATCCTGCCCAGAATTGTGACCAGAGGCAGGCAAGGGCTTTCCCTGTCCCTTGGGAGTCTGCAGTGCTCCGGAGTGAACTGAGGAAGACTCCGAGTTCTGCTGCAGCCACCAAGGCAAGGGATGAGTGCCCAGCAGCACTGCCTGTCCCAGGGGGTCAGCAGCGACGTGGCTTCCTCCAGGGGGTTCTTTTTGCTCTTAGCACCGATGGTCCCAGGGCCGCGGTGATGGCCCCATCCTGCAGCCTGTGTTCAGGCTGCTCCAAAGCACATCCCTGTGTCCCAGAGGAGATGGGTGCTCCTGGACAGTGGCAGTGGGACTGTCCCTGCCAGGCCCCATCCTGGGCAGGCAGAGCTGCAGCCACTCCACTTTGCCTTTGTCACTTGTGCGCCATGTGTACCCATGAGGACAGTGAGATGTATCTGCTTGACAAAGAAGTCTATGGAAAATGTTGTACTGATATTTTGTCCTGTGAATAAAGCACAGAATCCTGCTGTTACGGGTACTTTAGTGGCACTAGTTTCCTTGTTCAACTTGTGATCCCTTCATGTAAATAAAGTGGCTTCCACCAGTCCGTATGCATGGGCTGTTCTTAGGACAGGGCTGGGCAGAGCTGGGGGGCCACGGGGAGCCCCACACCCACAGGCAGGCGAGGGAATGGGCAGGGGCTCGGGCAGGACAGGGGGTCAGCCCAACACCACCGAGGGGACTGAGGCACAGCCCTGCCTGGGGCTCCCCAGGCTCATCCTCTGGCTGGGGATGTCTCAGAGTGATGCACTGTGGGGATGCAACACACCATGGACCAGTGTGGTGCCTGATTAGTAACCAGCGAGCTCTAATAGGAAAAAATTGGAGTTAATTAGTGGACCCTCAAGGAGCCCTGTCTGCATCTCTGCCACTGCCAGCCACAGGGGAAGACACAGCAGTGAGGGGACCCAGAGGCAGGTTTGGGCAGGTGGAGGGAGAGACGGGAATGAATGGCCATTGACAGGAAAATGGGATATTTGCTTGTATGATTTTTCCTTTAAAGGAGAAAAACATTCACAGCGAGACTCACAAATCCCAGCCTCGCAGTAGAAAAGCCATTTCCAATCCACTCCAAGGAGGCAGAAGGTGCCAGGTTAGATTGATCCTCCTGACAATACTGTATTAGTGGGAAATTAGAGCTGGAGCCTGAGGAAACTGCTGCGATATCAAACAATTACTTTACATTTGTCCTTACAAATGGAGGGAGCAGAAATGTGCTTAAATCAAGTATTAGCTTTCCAAAGGGTGAGCAAATGAGGGCGCAGGCAGGGCTGCACTGAAAATGTAGAGCACATTAGGAGCTCTTAAAAATGGCTTAAAAAGCCCCAAGCAGGCAATCTGCATTCCGAGGAGGCAGGGCGGGGGATTGATGAGGATGGAAGGGTTGGTGGGGACGTGGAGTGGTGCTGGTTGGTGACCTGATACTGAGTAGAGGGGCTGCCAGAGGGAGCCCCCCTGCTTACCCAGCCTGGGCTGTCCCCACGCAGGGGACAGGGACAGGCTCTGCTCTCAGGGCTGTCACACGACAGTTTCCAGCCACCCTGGCCCAGCACAGCCCCAGCTGCCCCCACAGCACGGCCACCACGTTGTGTGCCCTGTTTTGATGGGTTCACTCAGGCCTGAACCCCAGAGAGCAGCTGTTTAATATTTATCAGCTCATAAATAGTTAAACATAATGAATGTGATTTAAGTGGTCCCTCATCCTACCCGTGCTGAAGAGCTCTTGAGACAAACTGGGCCAGGGGAATCCTTCCCATCTCTGGCACTGCCCTGCCCAGAAGAGCAGAGCAGCTGGGACATCCAGGGTTGTCACAGCAGTGCTCCTGCCTCTCCTCCCAAAACGGTCCCCTCCCCACTGTGACTGTCCCGGGACCTCGCAGTCAAGGACCTTATCTTTGACACAGTGTCCCCATTACTCACCCTGCCTGTCTCCTGGTGAGGACACCCTGACCCAGGTGGGAGCTGCCCTGGGAGCACCATGACTCCAGTGGCTCCCCATGGTCACTGGACCAGCTCCTTAAATTCAGTCTTGGTATTTCCAGGTGCACAAGGAGCATTGTTATCCCTCTGACCAAGGCAGGATCACAGCACTGTGAGCACCGAGAAAATTTGATTAACTTCTTACTAAGTTAATACGACTCATTTTCAGTGCTGGCTCCATGTTTGCGGGCAGCAGGCAGAGTCCTGGGAGTGGCTGTGGGGGACTCCCAGCCCTGTCCCCCACTGCAATGCTCGGCAGCAAATAAATACAATCATTAACAGAAACCTCCAACCCCTCGGAGATGATGGATGCTCAGGGGCAGTTGGGATTCAGATGCATTCAAGTAGGTCAAGTTCCCTCCTATTATTTCATCAGGCTGCAGCAAGGAGCAGGACCACGGGGCCGGTGTGGCTCAGGGCTCTGTCACCGCTGCCCTGTACCCCGTACAGCTGGATGTCACCCGCCCGGGCAGCACAGAGACACGGCGGGGCTGTCCCCGATGCCAGCTCTGCCCTGCCGCCCCCGGCGCTGCAGGCTCCCCTCCGCAGCTCACCAACAGGCTCTGGGGGCTGTGCCGCCCTGCCGGCCCTCCCCTTCTCCACGGAACCTGTCCCGGGAAAGTCATCCCCACGGAGCTCCCCGGTGCCAGCAGCCTCCGAGCCCAGCGCTGCCCTTCCCTGTCCTGCCCGTGGGCTCCCGGAGCGCCCGGGAGCTGCCCGCGGGCACAAATCACAAATCCTGCAGAGGAGGGGCTGCCCGTGCCCTGCCCACCCGGGACTGACACACTCCGTCCGCTTTGAAAGTATTCCGCCTTCCTCTCCGAGCCTGCCCAGCCTTCCCCGGGCAGGTGCGCGTACCACGAGAGGAGCCGGCGGCATCAATGATGCGCTGAAGTCTCGGCATCGCTGCATAATTCATTACCTGGCAGCTAATTAGCCGGCCGGTCCAATTAGTGACTCCTGCACAGCCAGGGCTGCGGGTGCGGGCAGCAGGGGACTGGCACACACAGCCGGCGGGCCGCTGAGGGGGCTGGCACTTGGCGGTGGCCCGTGGGGGCTGTCACCTTCCCTTGGGGGCTGTCACCTGCCCCTGGGGGCTGTCACCTTCCCTTGGGGGCTGACACCTTCCCGTGGGGGCTGTCACCTTCCCTTGGGGGCTGTCACCTGCCCCTGGGGGCTGTCACCTTCCCGTGGGGGCTGTCACCTGCCCCTGGGGGCTGTCACCTTCCCGTGGGGGCTGGCACTTGCCCGTGGCCGTGCCGGCAGCTGGTGGGGCCGGTGGGGTGTCACCTGCCCGGGCCACCGGAGTGCGGTGTGTGTCGCAGCCCAGGGCGCTGCAGGACTGCCCGTCAAAGGCACTTTGGGCCCGGCCGGGGCTGCTCCCGGCGCTGTGGGAGCGCTGCTGCGGCTCCGGAGGGAAAGGGGAGCCGCTGGGGCTCACACCGTGTGGTGATGCCGAGCCCCGGCCAGCCCTGGGCCACGCCATGAGGCCGGGTCAGCGCAGGGCCCCCGCTGTCAGTGAGTGTTTGAAGGTTTCCAGGGGCCTTAACACGCTCATCCGAGACATCCCCGCTCCCGCAGCTGGCTCCTGCAGCGAGCGCGGGGTGAGGACAGCAAACCGACTCCGGCACGCTCCAGTGGCTGGAGATAAGGACAGCTTAGGGATAAATATTTACCCAGTGACTGAATGGATTCAACTGAGTTCATTCCTATTAGAGAATCTGTTAGTAATTATCTGAAGACTCGTTATTACCTGGGGACCTATAATCTCCCACAGTAATGAGTTCAAGTGGCTCCTGTGGCATATCAAGCAGGAGAGGGAAGGTGGGAAGGGGCCGCTGCCATTGCACAAGGGCAGGGCAGGGCTCAAGGACAGCGCAGCTGGCACGGTGGTGGCACCGCGGCCGTGGGACACAGAGCTGCCACATCACCTCCCTGCGGTGGCTCAGGGGCAAGCCCGGGGCACAGCTCAGCTCCAGGCAGAGCTCAGAGAGGGAAAAACTGAGACTTGAATGGAACTGCTGCAGCTCCAGCCAGGCGTGGCTGCCGGGGATGTGCTCTGGGACATGGCCCCTGTGCCAGGCATGGGTGAATCCCAGCTCCAGGGACAGCCCTGGGGTGGGCTCTGTGCCCCACAGAGCTGGACCGTGGCTCAGCAGCATTGTCCCAGTCCAGAGGACTAATTCTGGAACTGTGGGCTTTAAATAAATTTCTTTATTTATTTAAAATACACTGATTTTGTTTAAAACACCCAAAGAGGCTGATGCTCTCAGCCCCATCTCTGCCTGCCACAGAGCTGCCATGTGGCAGTGCTGTGTTTAGTCACAGCACTGGTATGAGACCAATCCGTTCATTTAGCTCTAATCTCTAAAACAAAGATAAAATTACGTGATTAAGATCTAATTAAAGTCTAACTACCAGCACCATGAATCACTTCAGCACAACTTTAATGGATGCCTTTTGAAGCCATCATGCATTTGGTTTCCTTCTGTGGCCGGTGATTTCCCTGCAGGGACTGGGTCTGCTCAGGCTGATGTTTGCTCTCACTGGCTCTGATTTGGCTGGGGACCACTAAAAATGTTTACATGTGAGCAAGGAGCTCTAAAACCCATTTCTAACCAGACAGAAAATTTCATTTGACAAGCTCATTGAGATGTGCTGTGTCTCTGCAGAACTGAGTGGAGCAGGGGGGCACCTCACCCACGCCAGCCCCGGCCCCAGGCAGGGACAGTCCCCTCAGCAGTGCCATGTGCTTGGTGTGGCACACAGGGGGCCTGGTGCCCCAGGGGCTCAGTGCCTGCCTGGCTGGGGGCTGGAGCTGCACTAAATGCCATTAGCTCTCCTTGAGGAGAAAAAACAAATTAAAGTCTTTCTCACAGCTCTAGGGTTCTCCACCCTGAGGCACAGCCCTATAATAATGTTGATGGAGAATATTGTCATTCCCGCTTTCCCAGCAAATCACCGCCTGTCGTTGTCCCAGCGCTGTCCCTGCCAGATCAACACAAGCATTTTAATGCCCAATCCTGCACTTGCAGCTTGTCGAGGCAGAGACTCTGCCAAGGGCTGCCTCTACCACAGGGCTGCTTCCCTGGGAGCAGCAAACAGACAAAACTGCAAGTCCAAATTATCAGTGCAACAGCCACCCTACTGCTAACAGCATCTTGTCTGGGGGAGCAGCTGGGAGATCACCTCACCTGCAGCCCCACAGCTCCACGGGACAGCCCAGGGGATTGTCCCACCTGCAGCCCCACAGCCCTGCAGAGCAGCTGGTGGCACCTGATGCCAGCAGAGCTGCTGGGGTGGCTCTTTCCCTCAGAGCAGCTAAGAAGTGTGGCAGCTGTCCCCAAGGCCCTGCAGTGACTGTCACCATCCAGGGCAGGATGCTCTGCCCCTGCCAGCTGAGGCAGTGGCTGCCACCCCACACACAGCCCCACCAGCACCAACAGCTCTGTGGATTCATCACAGCCACGGGAAAGTTTAGGGTGAAGACAGAGCAGTGTTTCCCCTGGGGAGAGCTCATCAAAACAGCTGCTTCCCTGCTGCTCTCCCTTGTGGGAGAGATAAAAATGGGTGCTGTGGGAAACAAGACAACTTACAGCCCCATTTAGGTTTGTTCTATGTCTGTCTTCAGCAGAAGGATGTGTAGTTTTCCTGACGGTGGCACATTCAGTGCACACACATCCTCTGGGGATGGAGGCTCTGCAACAGGTACCTGAGAGGCTCAATGGGAGGGAAGATTATCATCATTAATCACCACTGGGAAACAAGACACTTTCTCCAAACTGCAGACCTGGATAATGGTGATTGTATAGACATGAAGCAACACGTCAGGGGAATGATCCCTGGATGACTCAGCCAACCAGAGATAAAGGAATTGAAATTCAGGAGTGCTGCTGGTTTACATCTTCAGAGGGATGAGCTTCCTGAACACACTCATTCCAACACGGCAGAGCTCAGGACTGGGTTGTTCCTGTTACAAACTGGACAAAGACACCTGCTTGGCTTTGGGAAATACAGAACAGCAGCAGGACAAGCCCAGGGGACAGGTGGGCTCATGGTGCCCAGGGAGCTGCCACAGGGGATCTTGGTGCCAATGGCTCCCCTCTCCCCTGTGCCAGGCCATGGGAGTTCACTCATGGCTCTAAGAAGCTCTGGCTTCTACAGCTACTGCTTAAATTAACTTGGGCCAGCCTGTCTGCAAACACACAGCTTAGCTCAGAGTCCAGTGTGGCCTTGTCCCACCTGCTCAGGCTCTTCCCTGGCTGCAGAGCTGGGATGAGTGTGTGGCCATGAGCAATGTAGCACTGCAGTGACCAGTGCCAATCCTGTTGGCTCCCCTGGCTGCAGGTGACTGGGTAGTTATGGCAAGCACAGCAGGTTTACACCTGGCCAGGCCAGGCAAAGACAGACTGGCATGAGACTGATGAGGGGAAAGGAAGGGAAGAGTGCTGGCAGTGGTGCTGTGGGGCAGAGGATGCTGCAGAACAGCCCCAAACCCCTCCCTGCCAGCTCCAACAGGCCGTGGCTCACCTCCACGCCAGGACAGGGGCTGCCAGGGCAAACTTCAAAAGGGGGAGAAAATGTTATTTCTCAGAGTTTATATTCCCTTGCGGATCTTATTCTGCTCATTATTCTGGTCGTTACTTAAGCAGCAGCTGCTCGTCACTCGTGGTTGGGTGGTGAGAAGGGCTGAGTGCAAGAGGCTAATTTATTTTCTTTTAGTGCTTCTCATCCATGGCAGCCCCTGGCTGCTCCTCACCACTGGAAACCGGAGGCATTTCAGATATTTCTAATGTATGACAGCAACTGGGAAACAGAAATTACCCTCTCTGAAATAATTCCTGAGACAGATTTCTTTTGGCACTTTGCAATGGACACGCAGAGGAAACACGAGCTGCCTGTACTAGTTTGCTTTTCCTGGGCAATTTATTAGCCCCCCCCACCTGGTTGGACCTCGTTCCTCTCCCCAGACAAACACACCCCATTGCAGGGAGAGCAGCTGGAGGCACCTGGGGGTGCAGAGGAGACATGAGGGGCTCCTGCCCTCCGTGGCCTCAGTGCTCCAGCAGCCCCAGCACTGCCACCACTGCCACTTTCTGCCATGTGGGGCTTTGCTGAGCCTGGCCCCAGCCTTGATGGTGCTCCCGTGACACTGGGGGAGCGTGGTGGCCCCACAGGAAGGACCAGTGGGTCCCTGCCCGTGAGTCCTGCCCTGGAGCCCAGCCCTGCAGCCCGGCACTGGGTGCAGGGAGCAGATCCCCTCCTGCTCTGGCCATCCTGCCAGCTGTTCCCTGGTTCCATCCATGGGGAGCTGCTGGCACCGTGCCACGTGCTGGGTCCCCGATGGAGATCCAGAGCAGGAGACAAATGATCTGCTCAGGATGCGTTGTCTTCGCTCCACCTGCTCAGCCCAAATGAAATTAAAATATTGACAGAAACAATTTCCAGAGGGAAATTGGAAACGTTAGTGGCAGTGCTGGAGCCAAGCGGTCCCTGCAGGCTGCCTGTCACCTTCCCAGGCAGCGTGGGACAGGACCATCCTCAGCCAGGCAGAACCAGTGGGTGCCAGGCATGGGGCACTGAGTGCTCTGGCCATGACACGCCACCTGCCCCATGGCATCTCCTGCCAGGGCACCAGAGATTTGGGTTTCTGCTGCTTTCACAATGCTCAGAATCAATTTCGTGTAATAGTTTGAATAAAGCAAACTTGACATTTTGTGCACACACACGTTTTCCCCAGAGAGCCAGTGCTGTGGGGAGGGGAGTCCTTGCTCCCATGCCAGCCAGGTGATTCTCTGCCCTGGAGCAGCAGGAGCAGCACTCGTGTCTCTCCTGCACTCACACTGCCCAAGCACCAGGCGTTCCTGCCCCACGGCACTGCTGGCCTCACACCTGGATGGGGACACAGCTCCCCAGGAAGACACTGCCATCACCACCCAGCTGCAGAACAGGACTTTCCCTCACAGCTCCTCAGTCCTGCATTCTAATCCGTTTTCATCACTTATTCCCCAGGGCACTGTGGCACTGAGGGAGACACAGGCCATTTCTGTGCCACCACCAAACTCAGAATCCCATCAAAGAATGAAATCAGGTCGGTTTGACAGGACCTACTTCTGCTCAACCACGCTGACAGGCATGAACTTATGTTCCCAGGCTCTAATTCTCCCATTAATTGAATTTTGCAGTGATTTTTCCACATGTTTGCCCAGGATTAATGTCAGGCTAATTGGATGCAGTTGTCCGAACCATCTCACTCACTCACTCTGCTGTCTCTTAGTGCACATTCTCCTCCCACCCGACACGAGACTCCAGCTCCTCAGGATGAAGAGGGAAGCTCCAAGGGGAGCTGCTTCTGACCCTGGCTGAAATCTCTCTTAGGGCCAGGCTGTCCAGGACCCTGCAGCAGCACTGAGCATGCCACACGACCAGCACCCACCCCAGCTCACCCCCTGAGCGTGGCACAGCTCAGACCTGCACAGTTCCCTTCATCCCCACCATCCTCTGCTCAGCATGAGCAGAGCAGCAGGCAATGCTGCCAGAGTTAGATGGGGCAGGGAAGGAGGGGACACCCAGTGCCTGCAGCCACACTGATGGAGCACTCTCTGAAAATCCCCTGTGACCACAGGATCCCAGCCAGAGGCATGTCCTGCACCACACACTGGACATGGCTGCCTGCTTGGGGCCACCCCAGACCCTCCCATGTGGGACGGCCTTGGGGACAGCCGTGTCCTCCACAGCCTCAAGGACAGACATGTCCCCCCTGGCATAACTGGCACATGTGGCACAGCCCACCCTGCTGCTCTGCACACCACAGTCCTGGAGGGTTTGCAGAGCTGCTGCTTTCCTCGTGTTTTTTTTTCCCCACTTGGAACCTTCTTTCTGAGCATTTAATTGATAATTTGCATCTTGCAGATTAATTTTTTAAAAACGTTTTTAATGAAGGTGCTTGGCTGCACACATACCTGTGTGTGCCACCTGTTCTGGCTCACGCCATATAAACCGCTGCTACTTGTGGGGAAACTAATTAAAGGTAATCATGAAAACCTCATTAGTCCTCATTTATATAAGTTACAGAGAGAAATTTCCTAACCTTTGATGCTGGCCATTGCAGCCCATGAGACCTCTCTGCACACTCAGTTCAAAGGCAGGAGCACATCTCCAGCCCTGCACAAGCCCTGGGCTCTGCTCTCGGCCACAGGAGGAGAGCCTGGGCTGGCACACGCCACGTGCATGGCAAGGGGACAGTGTCCTGCAACACAGGCACATGTGCATCGTGCTGTCAGCACGTCCTGCCTGCCCTGAGCACGCCCTGCCTGCCCTGCACAAGAGCACACCCTGCAGCACACAGGACCTGACCCTGCCCTGGCATCCCCTGTCCCAAGAGGTGTCGCCTCTGTCACCCCCTCCTGACACGAGGCTTTGCCCCTGGCCCCAACCCAACTGTCCAGCAGCAAGAGCAGCATTGCTGAGGAGAGAAAAGACCAAAAAGTTCCCCTGGGGAACACCAAGTTCCTGTTCCCTGCACATTTCCATCATCTCCAGCACAAGCCTCATCATCACCTCAATAATCTGTGGTGGTGGCTACACTGGGGCTCAGCACAGCAAGTGGTGACAGTGACAGTCACGCTGCCAAGGTGCCCACAAGCCACCGTGTGCCAGCACAGCTCCCTCACACCCAGCAGCCCCACGGCCTCTCACACTCCTGGCACTGCAGCAGTGCAATTAGGACCTGTCACGCCATAAAAATATTGGAGCATTAAATGTATTAGATAAAACTCCCTCTGCTATTAAAGTAGCTCACATCCTGGAAATCCGAGCAGTGAGCAGTACAATTTCACCCAGTGATAGGACTGGATTAAGTTCTCCCCACAAAAGCCTCTTATTGTATGAAAAAGACCATTAACAACCATCGAAATCAATAGGGACTGGCCGCGGTGCTGCAGCAGCCAGCCCGGGGCTCCTGCAGGAAGGAGCGGGGCTGGGGCCGGAGTCGGTGCCGTCCTGCTGCCAGCACTGGCAGCTGGTTGGGAGGAACAATCCACGAGCCCAGGGAAGTGTTCCCAGCAGGCAGCCAGAGCTGCCAGGCACATGCCGGGGTGATGAAGCGCTTGTCAGGCGGGAGCAAGACCGCGGGGCCCTTCTCATCCTTCTCCCCACTGTCTCTGGGGCTGTTCAGCTCCTTTCACTGCTAACAGGGCTGGAAGCTTTTCCCCTCAGCCCCTGCAAGTGGCCACCCCAGAGCCCTCCGCTCCAGGAGCCAGCCTGGGAGCTCAGGGGCCACGGGGCGCTGGCCTTGAGATGGAATTTCCAGTGATCCTCCCGAGGGTAATTCACACCCTACAACAAACAGATGCAACGCACAAGCGAGAAGGAAAAGTTCCCTGTCTATAAAAAAACACTCAGTAAACAGCAAGCGAGGGCAATACATTATTTAAAGGCTTTTCCAAGGAAAGAAAATAATTTCAGCTTAGTTAGCTTTTTAGGACATCCTAGCAGGGAGCAGGGCGGGCACTGGAGCGGGGCGATGCACGGAGGGCACAGGGCAGCGGGGCCGGGCACCCGGGGCTGAGCTCCAGCCCAGCGCCGGCGGCTGCGGACACAGCACCGGGGACACCCGGAGGGGCACAGCGCCCGGCTCCTGCCAGGGTGCCAGGAGGACACCTGGAGGGGCACAGCGCCCGGCTCCCTGCACGGTGCCAGGAGGACACAGGGGGGCACAGCACCCGGCTCCTGCCAGGGTGCCAGGAGGACACCCGGGGCCGCAGGTCCGGCTCCCTGCACGGGGCCAGGGACACGCTGGCGGGTGCTGTGGGAGCGCGGTGGTGATGGAGAGCGCGGCACGACAGGCGCTGTGGTGCGGGCACGCTGATGAATTAGGTGTCAGTGGGTTTAATCCAGAGTCATTAGCCATGCTGAACGTTCGCATATCATTTGTTAAACTAATGGATCGCTGGAGGTCATTCGGTAATAAGAAAGGGAGAGGAGGGTTATTAGTTTTTATCAGACATTAATTGGCCAAAATCGATTGCTTGTTTGGTGCCTGCAGAGCTGTCGGGGTGTTTCCCCGCAGTGCCCCGGCGGCAGCGGCTCCCCCGGCCGGACCTCGGGGTGCACCCCCGGCGAGCGGCCCCGGCCGAGCGCTTCCCACCATCCCGAGCCCGTCCCGGGCACTGCCGGGGCACCCCGGGCCGGGGCAGACAGCGGTTCCTGCCCAGGGCAGCCGCGGACCCGCAGCCCCCGCATGGTCCCCGAGCCCTCCAGGCTCCCCCGGCTCCCCCAGCTGAGGCACGGAGAAGCAGAAACGAGCTGGGAACCGTTCAGGTGATGTCACATTTATCTAACAAGTTTCCAAATGAAAACTAGCATTTGGACTTACTGAGTTCAGGCTCAAAATTTGATTACATTTTTCTACAGCTGTAAATCTGCTTTCCTTTCTGCAACATTATTATTAAAGCCAGTATCGAATTGGTGGTGTGATACGTAAAATTTCAATCCTGGCTTTGACATTCCAGGAAGTTAAAAACCAATTACAGTGTGTGCTTTGCCTCAGGACAGAATGAATCATTGAACACAGCCACTTCACCGAGAGAAATTAAAGGCTGAAGCAGCAACATGGGGAAGGTATTACGTTAAAAATCAAAGGTCAATTAAAGAAAAACTGAGTCTATTTTATTTTTAATATTTTGCTTACATTTTCATTCCTTTCTGATGAACAAGAACCCAAATAAACCTGCACTTGTATTTATTTGCCAGGTAATAAATCCAGGCTGAAGCTGGTTTCAGGAGCTGAGAGGAAACATTGAGGTGATAAAAACTCCCAATAACCAGCATTAATCTCACCGTAACGAAGCCAGCACAGCAATAGGGCAGCGCCTGCCCTCCCTGCAGCGGCGGCCGCCCCCACAGCACAGCCAGGGGTACCCAGGGGACAGTGTCCCAGCCACCGTCACTCTGAGCCCACAGGGGCCCCTTTTGGCTCAGGCTTGGCTGTGCCACACTGGGACGGGCAGCAAAAGGTGTGAGAGTCCAAGCCGGCACCGTGCAGTGCCAAGGGCTCCGTGTCCCACAGCCAACACCTTGCTGGGGCTGTGCAGCCCGCCGGGATGCGCGGGAGGGGCAGCACCGCAGGGCCCGGCGGCACCACCGGCCCTGCCATACGAATCCCTTCATAAATCAGGGAAGCACCTGCGCACCCCCGTCCCTGAGAGCTGCAGAGGTGATGTCACAGCCCCTGAGCCCATCCGGCACCGCCGGGAGCCGCCGACAGGCTCCTCCTGAGCACGCCCGACAGGAGCTCTGATGCCGTGGGCAGGATCGGCGCCACCCGGCCGGGGCAGGGAATTCCCGATGTCCCCAGAGCAGCGAGCGGAGCGCTGCGTTATCTCCGGGCTGCGGTGGGAGGTGCTGACCCCTCCTGTAACACAGCACATCGCTCGTTCTTGCCTTGCTCGGCAGCAGCCTGTCAGCGCAGACGCCTTCAACATGAGCTAATAGATAACCCACACCTTGAAATGCAGTCCATCATCTGCTCGTTACCCTCAATAGATCATTCACAAAATATTAAAGTGCTTAAAGACTGTCAGAGGGGCTGCAGGAATCGCTTTGCAGCGCGCACACTGCGCCTGCCCCAGGAGCAAAGGGATTCCCGGGAGCACCAGCGGGCACGGCTTTATTTACAGTCTGGAGCACAGCGCTGCGGAGCCCCCCCCGGCCCCCAGACCACTGCCGAGACAATCTGACCCCGGCTCTGGAAACTCATTAAGGCTCTTAGGAAATGCACCCGTCCTCCAGGGAGCCGGTTCCGCGAGATTGACAACGGGAGCGTTCTGCGGAGTACTCACATCCACACGGAGTGCGAGCCACAGCGAGACAGCCAGCTAATGTATTCCCAGACAATTTAGGCTCATTTCAATAAAACCACAATTAGACGGCAGCAAATGGCGGGGAGAGCAGCTGTTACAGCACCAGGACACCCAACACAACACGCCCTGGCGCTGCGTGACACAGACAGTGCGGTGTGTCTGTCTGCAGGCTGGAGTAATGGGATCTCAGGAGCTCCTCCCGGGGCTGGAGCTGGGCTGCGAGGGCCAGATGCCTCCTAATCCCAGGGACCTGCTCCCCAAGGACCCCACGGCCCCAAACCTGCAGGAATACACCAGCAGGATAAAGACCCCCAGGTCTGGGAATCCACGACCAGCCTCAATCCGCAAAGCCACCAGCATCCATCACCAGGGGAGAGCCCCACGAGGGAGCTGGAGCAAGGAGACGTGAAAGAGCTGGGGAGGTTGCCCAGCACCAGAGCCCTCCACTGCCAGCAGCCTCCTGCCACCTGCAGCCCCAGCCCAGCCTGCTGCCCACCAGCTCCTGCCACCCACAGCAGTGAGACCAAGCTCCAGGCAGGAGGGGACACATCATGGACCCAGGTCCTGCGGGGTCAGGGGACCTCAGCCAGACCCTCAGCCACCAGGGGAAGGGGCACAGGACACCAGAAAGGAAACCCTCACATCTCCAAAAGCCCCTCAGGCCTCTCCTGCCCACAAGGCAGCCCAACCCGAGGGGCTTCTAATGGTCCCCTTCCCCCAGCAGCCCCGTGCCCCTGAGCTGGGAACCCACTGTCAAATGGTAAATCCACCTTGGAATCAGCCAGAGGCTGATGTCACCATTTCTTATTAAAAGCTGGTTTTTGCTCTACGATGGACTAGTTTTATGTTCCCATAAATTGCCAACAGTTAGCCAGATCCCCACAGAGCCAGGATCGATACCTGGCCGAGGGGAAAAAGTGCTGAGGAAGGAAAAGCAATAGTCCAATTAGAGCAAAATTTAAGAGTCCAGGGGTAGGGGTGACAGTGCCTAATGTGTTACAATTTATTGACAGCCTCCCAAAGCTTGGGTCTTGTTCTGGCTCTCAGAGGCAGGCAGGTGTCCCACCAGGCAGCAGCAGGGAGTCCCACATTCACTCTGCACCCTCAGTCCTGGCTGGCACAACCAGTAACCATTCCCACGTGGTTTGGCATCTCCAGCCAAACACAGGGTGTTCTTGGCTCCTGATTCATCCATGAGCAGGGGAGCTCCACTGGTGCCCCGAGCTGGCAGCAGTCACACTACAGGCCATGGGACAGGTGACAGCCAGCCCCAGACCAGGCTGTGGGGACACAGGGACCAAGGGAACACCTGGTACCCCCCTACCGGTGCTCCTCAGGGACACCCCCCTCCCCAGGGTGTCAGAAACCTGAGCCCAGCTCCACACAGTCTAATCCCAGTTAAACACAGCATAATCCCAGCCCAGGAGCGACATCTGGGAGCCCCAACCCTGGGCTCCCCACCCGACCCCACTGTCGGCACTGCCCAGTCCCGCCCTGCCCGCCCCAGGCACCAAGTGCCCGCCCCGGACCTCAGAAAGTGGGAGGCAACAGATTGGATCACTCGGACATTAAAGTTCTCAAGTGTTTTCCATGGACCTCTCACCCCCCTCCCAGGTAGGCTGGAGGATGGCAGTGGGCTCTCTGTTAAATCCTGTGACCAGAAAAACCCAGATGGATTGGAGAAATGTTGGCAAATATAATAAACACAAGTACATTAACTCTAATTCTGCGAAGCCTTTGGCTATATTAATCTCTCTTTAATGTAATCACCTATAAATAAATGATGACCCCATGATTTAATACGACATCTGCCACCCCCATTTCTACACAAGATGTGAAGCAGTGCCTCTGGTACAGGGTAGGGGTGGGACTTGTGTGCGTGACTGACCCGAGGGCTCAGCTCCAGCTCAGCATTCCCAGCAGGATGGATGGAAACACAGACCAAGGCTCCATGGCTGGGCCTGGCAGGGGCCATGCAGCCCCCAAGGCCCGGGGACCCTGCTGGGCAAGGGGTGATGCAGCACAGCTGTTGATAAACACACCATCATCACCACCTCTGTAACCACCACCAGGCAAGGGGAGATCAGGACAACCCCTCTGGAGACTTGGGGAACAAGGGGGATTCACTGACAGCTTCCACTTTGGTGAGCACCAGAGGGGCATGGGGCACACACTGGTAATGCTGCTGACCTGTGCAACAGTCCCCTCCTGCAAAAATATGCATGGAGGAGGAGAGAGCAAAAGAACCCTTGAGAATCAAAAATTGTGCTGAAAGGTGAGTTTGTGAAGCCCAACCCAGCCCCTGATGCACTGATCCAAGGGCTCACTGGAGCAGGAGGATCTGAGTCCACACTGGAAAGGCCCCCAGGCACGGGGGGACACGTCATCTTCCATCCTTCTGCCCAGAGGACACCCAGGATTGCCAAAGCCTTTTGTGCCCCGTTTGCCCAGAGACTGGGCAGCCCAGCAGGGGCTGGTGCCTGCAGCTGGGGCAGCTCTCCCAGCCCAGGGGTGGGTCACGTGCAAACAATCCACCAAGGACAGAGATTTTCCATTCAGCAGCCAGGAGCAGCAGCCTGTCCTCCTTCTGCCTTGCTCCATCCTCATCCTCGCTGGGCTGAGGCAGGTGGCAGCAGGAGCAGCCCATCCACACTCCCATCTGGCAGCCACACTGTCCTCGGTGTCTGGAGCCACTGCTGCACACCCTGCTAAAGGAAAAACAGTCTTTAATTAGGACAGAGCTGGAGCAGCTTCAAGCCTCCAGCGTCTGGTGATGGCACCAGCCCCTCAGGCCACCCCTGCCCTCAATACCTTTGGCCATGTTGTAGGAAGGGGGAGCCTGAGGGTCTCCTGGAGCTGTGGGGATCTGGCTGGGGGTCTCCTGGCCCCAAATGCCACAGGACCTGGGTCCATGTGTCCCTCCTGTCTGGAGCTTGGGCTCACTGCTGTGGGTGGCAGGGGGCATGGATGGGGCTGGGGGTAGCAGGGGACTGCTCTGGTGCCGAGAAGTCCCTTCATGTGGGGGGCTGAGCCCTGACAGGAGGCATGGATGGATGGATGGACAGGGAAAACCCCACGTGTGCCTGAGCAGGTGTGAGCCCTCAAACTCCGGAGAGGAACCAGATCACAGCCCCTGCCCTGGGGCTCACGGACCAAACTCACCAGCACACGGCTCTGGTGCAGACCCCACAGCCACTCTGGGGACCGTGGCCGAGCAGAGCAGGACCTGGACTGATGGTCTGTGGAGAGAGAAGCATCAGGAACAACAGGGGAAGGAGGAGCCGTGTCTCCCCTCCCCAGCACACAGGTCTGTGCCCAAAGCCAGGCCCCTGGGGTTGGTTTCCCCAGAGGAGCCCTGGGGCACACAGGGAAGCTCCCAAGGCCGTGCCCCCATCCTGGGCCCGCAGCCTGGAAAAACGCTCACTCAGGCAGGGTGCCTAGTAATAAATTTATTGTATTTTATTACATATTCCCCTTTTTGCACTTAATTCCAATTCCTCATATTCAAACTCTTCTTTCTGAAAGAAAATGATTTTTAACATAAAAATATAAATTCTGCATATTAAAAGTGCATACACCTCGAATAATAAAACATACAAATAAATAATAAAAGGCATTGACACAGTCTCATGCAGTTGTCCTCAAATAATTTAAAATTTATGGTACAATGTTCAACCCCAAGTAGACAGCCTGCTTTCCAATTACTGTACAGGTCAAAAACATTAAAATACAGAGGAGAATATCAAAGGTGTGGGAAAGCCCCACGTCCCTGTACCAGGTACAGTGATGTGACATGCAGTTTGAGAACTGTAGATATTCCAGTGTAAAATCTGACATTGTGTCCAGAAGAGAAACTGCATTTGCAACAGGACTTAAAATTCAATTTTAACCAATGGTGAGGCACAGGTGGTGAGCAAATCTGTACAAATCCATACTTGGAAGGCCACAGGACAATAATGGAGCCACTGGTGGCCTGGATTCCCTTGTGTCACCCTCCCCAAGGCAATGTAGCACCTCCAAAGGGGTTATTGCACTCACAAATGCCACACGAGCCTGAGGCCGGCGCGTGTGCGCTGCAGGGCTGAGTGAGCCGGGACTGGTGGTTACACTTAGTTTTAATCTGTGTCTTTTAAAAAACACTATTTGCAGATAAATTGAGTGCTATCACCTTTAAAAAAATAGAGTCCCTAAGCCTTTAGATCTAACACAGACATTGTACAAGTCTTCAGGTGCTTTTCTTTTACAAAATAAAGCTTTTAATAGTAACTGCTTTACGATGCTTTTGTTGAGAAAACCATGTAGGACTTTCATCTCACCACAGATTAAAACTAAATTTCAGTTCCCTCCACAGGTATCATTAGATACTGCCAAATTCTTTTGGATTAGTAGGCAAATG